>CM076577.1:1341912808-1342416740 GCA_034641835.2 Pinus albicaulis | reverse complement strand
TTAAGTTAGTTTAAATTTGTGTGATCAATTATTTCAGGCCTTCTGTACCTTAAGGAAAGCGGTGTCGAGTACCCTGCGGCGCGGATCCGTCACGACGTGCAGGCTGTCCACACAGTTGAAAATCAAGAGGCAGCTAGTGAAAGCCGAACCTGAATTGAAAAAAGCGGCGACACAGGTGCAGTTCGAGAGACAAAGAGTTTTACAGGAATCAAAAGTAGATGTTAGATGTTCTATGGTCGACGAAGAACTTAGTCAAGTAATAATCCACACCTTTCACTTCCACCATTTCTTGCTTCCCTCTGCAATTCCAATTCAGGGGAAGTCGGGGCGAGCAACGCTGGTGATTCAGACCAAAATGGAATATGGTAAGGTGAACTCAAAGCGGATTGAAATGAAGCGGCGGTGAATTGCAGTGGCGACCAACCACATGGCACGACCAAATAATTTTAGTTTCCTTATTAAAATATTGGTTTATTGTTTTGTAACGCGCAGGAGCAGAGATCTTGGTCATCGAAGGGCTATTCAGACGAAAAATATTCTCAGAATATCAAATAACCTCCGTTCGTTTTGAAAAAAAAATACGAAAATTCAACGACGCACCATCTACTCGATATAGGAACGCCTACGGCGAATTATCAATTTTCTCCTTCATCGTTCGATCCAAAAAACTTGAGAGAAACGGCAGATGATATGCTTGCAGTAGGTTAATCGCAGCCTTCTTCCGCGTCCGTGTGTTACCTCGCTGAGCCCGTTGTTAGAACGATTCAAGGCGAAATTGAATCGACTGAATGAATGAAATGGACGGACGAAGCAAATAGATATGTCGATTATATTTTTGATATTCTTGTTTACTTTTCCAAATTGCGTTCATTTTTATAAATTTTAGGTTTTTTTAATGCTTGTGTGGAAAAAATATCCAATATATTATCTGGATTGAAGCGTAGAAATGAACCGTTGACATCATATGAAGGACTATGATTGATATGGACAGATTAATTCTATGTCTATTTCAAACAAATAGATCTGCGAATTATATTTTTATATTATTAATTATATTTTTTTAAAGTTTAAGAGTATTATATTTTCATCATGTTTAATATTAAGGTTTATATATTTTAGTTTATTTGAAATAAATAGATTTGTTGATTATATTTTTGATATTTTTTATTATTTTTTAAATTACATTTAATTTTATAAAATTTTGTTTTTTTTTAAGTTTATGAAGATTATATTTTCATCATGTACAATATACATCTGAATACATCTCAATTGAAGAGTGAAATTGAAAGAATAACTTCAAATCAAAAAGATCCTTAACAAAAAAACACTTAAAATTCAATATTTAAAATAAATGTCAATTCTAATTATTTATATGTTTTTCTTTAAAACAAAATTAAAACAACAAATTCCAATATACAGAGCCCTCTTAACAAAGTATAGTGGTGGTCTATATCAGAATAGTCCTTTATGAATTTATGTTCTATGAAAAAAATTATGGATAGCCAATTTTAAAATATTTGTCTTCTTGTAAATGATGTAATGAATGAAATTGAAGATTTACAAATGATTTTTCAGTTTCATATATTCATTATATATTTCAATATATTTATTTATATATTGAGATTAAAAAAAAAAGACAAATATATGTTTGGAATTTGTAGTTTTAGGTGACTAGCTCCTAGGCTGCCATAGAGCTATCTTACTCGAATTAATAAATCAAACAATACAGTCTTATTGATTTAGACACCTAGTATCTTATTAAACAATTTAAATTTTATCTTCTTAAAAGACTTTATAAAATGTAGCATTTTACAATTATTACAATATTCAATAAATAAAAAAGATTAGACTATATCTTCTCTCTAATAATAAGAAATTGAGCATCCACATGCTTTGTTTTTTCATGAAAGCTTGAATTATTTGCCAACTTAATTGAGTTCTTTTTTTAAATCACCATTCAAAAAAACATATTTTACATCTAATTAGTAGGTTGTTTCATCTCCCTAACTAAATGTATTTGTATAAAACTGTATTGTTTGATTTGTTGTTGTGGCAGTTTCATGGACTTCTCAAGTGAGGACTTACATCTATTTGTCTTAATTTTTTTAAGTTGGTATTAGAGCTTGTCTTAGTTTTTTTAAGTTGGTATTAGACTTTGTGCTAAGAAGAGAAATATCTTAAATTAGAGACTAAAAATGAAGACTATGGATATTCCGAATTCTATATCTGAAAATCTACATCACAGAAACCTCTTATCTATCATATCTGGAATTATTATACCAACTTTAAGAAGAAAAAAAAGACAAAATAGATTTATGGAATTTCATGTCCGTTGCACTTGAGGCTGCCATAGAGATAGCTCTTTGAACTAACAAATCAAATAGTACAGTTATATACAAATTAATTTAGTTAGAAAAATGAAACAACCTACTAAAAATAAAATTTAATTCCTAATTACAATGAAAATCAAAACAACTCGACATGATTTTCTCGATTATTTTCAATTTTTAAGGTATAAATTCACAATATTCAATTGCATCAATTTGCAATATTCACGTATTTACTATATGAAATCACAATATTACAAATTACAGATAATTTACATTGAATGCGGCTAGCTTGAAACGTCCTCCCCATGATGTTCCATTAGCATTCTCCGAACATAGATTTGAAACATAACTTAGGAATTTGCATTACATTCACACCTATGAGGAATTTGTGTCGAATAGAAATGCTCTGGTTCCTCTCCCTGTGGTTGAGTTACTTCATTCCATTCTCATTAGTCTCATCTTTAGAGTCCACATGAGAACCTACTATCGCCATGTCATTTATTGTGAAGGGTATGTTTTGATGTCCTAGGCTTTGGTGCCCTAGACAGAAGTTTTCATTTTCATTAGGGAAAATTTTAAGAACCCCTCTAAATTTATATATATAATAAATGGGTGAATCCCCATGATACATAGGAAAAATGGAAGGCGATTTTATTAATAATATAATATGTATATATAATTTTTTTGCGAATCTCTCACTAGAGTATATTATCTTGTAAAATCATGGTCAATCACCAGTACAAATGGAGAATCACTACTAAAAAATGGCAAATCGTTGTATAGTGGAGTTCGAGGTGTTGGTTCCAATGAATATATGGTAGTTGAACCAGGAGTAGAAGGAAGGGAACTACCGAGACCAAGCATGGCACATGGTGACTCATGAGGGAAGTAGTTCTCGTGCAGTTTGGAAAACACGTTCTTCTAGTTCTGCTAAGCGTAGTGTTGTTGCTCATGCTACTACTAGCACTGATATTGAGGTTGGAGAGGAGTTTCAACAAATTTGGATATTTTCAGATCATTTTGTTTCAACAATCCTCCAACATAAAGGCCCATGCCTCTACCGATTTCTTCAATGAGCTGAAAAAGTCGAACAAAAATTAAAATGCCAATAACTATTGAGCAGAATCAATACGACAATCCCAACACACCTCCAAACTAACAGTTGTGCCTCGTTGTCTACTACGCACATCCAAACCGACTCAGCCCTTGGCAGAATTTGCTCCTGGGAATGGATTAGGGAATTGGAGGGGGCGGTATCATAAATTCACGAGGCTCAACTCATCCCTCCACAGTCCAATGCAACAATGGATATTGGTTCTCCTCCACGCATATAATCACCAACAAGCACTAGCAGCTACACAACTATTACATAATCCAAGCCTCTCACAATAGTGGCCTCTCACAAATTTGACCGGCGATGGTGCTTAACTAAAAACTTTAAAAATAAAAGTTTTACCAAGAAAAGTAGTATTCAATTTTTTATCTTGTAATTAAAGAATTCAGCATCCCAATACATAAAAATACCATCAAATGAACATTATGCACTCCACTCCTAAAACAATTCAGGATAAGAGAAAGTGTAACTTCTCATTCCATTCATAACACAACTCATGATAAGAGAAAGTGCAACTTCCCATAATGGTAAAAAAAGGAGGAAATTTAATAACGATAAAACAATTCCAAAGTGTGGGGTATCCCACTTTTTATTCACACACCAAACAGCCCATCAACAACTTACTTGCACTTGTCCTTGCCAGAAATCAAGAAATTGATTTTACATCAGAAATTAACGAAAAAAACTACATATGGTAGAGAGCCTTAGTTACATGCTAAAATTTTGATGTTGGTCGTTATGGAAATCAACTTATTTCCAATTATCCAAACATTGAAGTGAAAATTACATTACAGTATGTAAAAAAATGGATATAGTTTGAACATGTAAACTCCCCAAGTTTTCTTGTGCCCCTCATTCACGGTTGTTGTTAAGCTGTAACATGGGAAGCCCCCCTTTCCCTTAAAATTCGCTGCTTAGGGTTGCACGGTTTCCATATCCAACCATTAATCTAATCAACTTCTTATTATTCAGACGTTGTTGGTAGACTATTGGTTTTTCAAATCTGTTACCAAATTATGAAAAAAATCAAATAAATAATGAATTCATGATTATCTTTAGAGAGTATCTATGTATGGTTAGTTTCATTGTGACATAATAGCTAAAGAAAAAAAATCATTAGGTAAGCAACCCAATTTAAATCTTGAAGATACATAATCTTCAGTGATTTCAATAACTGAACAATAATTAATTGCTCTATACCTGTTAGGGAATGGTATCAAGTGTGGCAAACTAGTATCTATGTATGATTAATTTCATTGTGACATAATAGTTAAAGATAAAATATCAATAGTTAAGCAACCCAATTTAAATCTTGAAGATACAGAATCTTCAGTGATTTTAAGAAATGAACAATAACTAATTGCTCTGTACCTATCAAGGAATGGTATCAGGTGTCAGGGAACGGTATTAGGTGTCGCAAACTCTATGCTAAATTTACAGCATCTAATGCATTACTAACTATTTTATTGAAACATATATATCACCCATAGGCAAATGGATCTTCATAAGCACATATATGAGCATCCGCTAAAAAATTTATGTCCACACTAGCTAAAGTTCCCTTCTCATACATTTGTGTAGCCCCTGCCATCACAAAGACTAGCAACTGTAAATAAACTTGTTAATATTTTTCACTTCCATAGATTAGATCCTCACCAAGGGATTACTATACCAATAGATTAGATCCTCTCCAAGGGATTACTATACCATATTTGCATGTTCTAGAACAGAGTCTATTTGGTATGAAAATCTCTCACCCTCACATTTAAAATATGCAATGGTAGATCCTGAGCTTTTGTATGTGATACAAGGTCCCACAATCAGAGATGCGTTGATTGTCACCATATTCAACCCTCTGTCCATGGCCAGCACCCATGCAGCCCTCTCTGACAGTGTATTGGCTAATGCGTACCATAACTATGAATAGGAAATATTGCATAATTAGAAAAAGAATACCACAGATCACTTCAAGGCTCGGAATACTTCTTTGAACTCCACTATCTTTGAGAAACACCCAAAATTTATACATATACCCCTTAAAAAATAATCAATACCCCACCACGATGTATTTAGCTTATCTATGTAAAAATATATATACTTAGTGCAAATCCATTTTAGCCCTACTTCAGTATGCACCAAATATTTAGACAAAGGTTACATATGTAGACTTTCTCAGTATTTGATGCATTTATAACCTAGGAAACTTCAAGGACAAAAATGAATTGGATATGGATTGTTGCATATAGAGAAGATATATGCACTCTGTTCTCTATGATGTGGTATCACTTCGATAATCTTAAGAGACAAAATATCAATTGGATATGTATTGTTGTAGGGTTAGATGCAATATGTAGCATGTATTATCATTTGAGAAATTTCAAAAATCCAAAAGCTAATTGGATATGGATTTATGGACTGAGAGAAGCAAGATGCATTGTACAGCTTAGTAAAATGATAGTGGATAAACTAAAATATGAAAGAGTCAATTGGAATTTGATTTATCTCTTGTGATTGGAAGAAGCGATTATGCTTACCCACCCAGGTCCGAGATTCAATTGTTACAAATGACATGTTGAGTTAATATTAAGTATACTACTATCATGGCTTCCATAGTATTGTAATTGGGCTTGGAAAACTGTAGATGCAAACATTGAAGTTATTTATTAGATTAAGTAACTAATCTGATCAAAGCACTTATAGATGCAAAATTCTGAGTTACTTACTAAATTAAGTAACTAATTAAACTAACGCTATCAAACATACCATTCAGTTAGATATCATTAAAAAGTTAAAAATAAAAACTGATAAATTAGTCCACTTTACTTAGATTGTATAATAAACTAATATTTTTTCATATAAAAAATCATGGAGGGCGAGAACCTGTGATTTCATTTGAATGAATAATTGATTTAATTATGTTGGGAAAACCCGCGTTCTGAAATGCTACATTTTATGGAAAACCCCTTTGAAAATAAAGTTTACATACGCTGGCACTGCTCTTTTATATTTGCATTTTGAATTGAGTGTAATCATAAATATTTTGAGGTTCATTATAGTGAATAATTCTTTTAATTTCGTTATTATCGACCTATTTAAAGAAGTAAATTTGGTGTGGTATTGAGCCTTGTTCTAAACAGAGGTATTTTGATTGACATAGAATGGATTCCGTATGGTTTTGAGCAAGACTCAGTGAAGAAAAGGTGAAACTGTGGGCTTATTGCTCCAGTGAATAGTGGAGACGTTTTATAAAACAACATGTGGTTTTCACATGGAAAATAAGAGGTATGTGGTATTTTGTTTAGCGAGCACGATACACTCCAGCGAGTGACGCGTGGCATCACAAAACCATGCATTTTGCGTAGATTTGAAACGTTAAACATCGCTAAATTACCAATGCAATGGTTGTTGGATCATATGCATTTCATGTGGAGTATGCGATTGTCATTGGATGGACATGGACTGATGTACTTGAAAAGAACGAAGGTGTAAAGTTACATTAAAAAAACATGGTTTAAAAACCTTAATCCTCATGCTATTTAAAAGCTGGATAAAAGGGTAGCCGTTGGATCGATAAGCGAAACGAATTAATGGAGTAAATGCACATTGAAGTTTAATGTGGGCTCGAATATACTTTCGTCAGCAGAAGTATTTTATTCAAAGTTGAAAAATGGTAATTAATTATATTGGAGGTATGTTATATGGGTTTTAATAAATCAAATGTATTTATATTTGATTCTACTATAAGGTGAGTATTTCCTATGGATTATAACCATCAAATAGAAAAGGAGAACAACTTCCGTGTGAATGGATTTTAACTTTGATGAAATAAAATGGTTTCATTTAAACTTGGAAAGGGAAGATATTTGGGGAAAATGTATATAGATGCATTTTTATATGCATAGTGTAGGTGTTAAGCAGCTTGAACTGCATCATTACATACGTAGACTTTCTTAGTATTTGATGCATTTATAACCTGGGCAACTTCAAGGAATAAAATGAATTGGATATGGATTGTTGCATATAGAGAAGATATATGCACTATGTTCTCTATGATGTGGTATCACTTCGGAAATCTTAAGAGACAAAAGATCAATTGGATATGGATTTTTGTAGGGTTAGCTGCAATATGTAGCATGTATTATCATTTGAGCAATTTCAAAAAGCAAAAAGATAATTGGATATGGATTTATGGACTAAGAGAAGCAAATTGCATTATATAGCTCAGTAAAATGGTAGTGGACAAACTCAAATATATAAGAGTCAATTGGAATTGGATTTATCTCTTGTGATTGGAAGGAGAAATTATGCTTACCTACCCAGGTCCCAGATTCAATTGTTACAAATGACATTTTGAGTTAATATTAAGTATACTACTATCAAGGCTTCCATACTATTATAATTGGCCTTGGAAAACTGTAGATGCAAACGTTGAAGTTATTTATTAGATTAAGTAACTAATCTGATCAAAGCACTTGTAGATGCAAACTTCTGAGTTACTTACTAAATTAAGTAAATAATCAGACTAATGCTATCGAACATACCATTCAGTTAGATATCGTTAACAAGTTAAAAGGAAAAACTGATAAATCAGTCCACTTTACTTATATTGTATAGTAAACTAATATTTTGTCATATAAAAAACCAGATATATAGACCTTCAATTTCCTGCAAATATTTGCATCACTCCAATGCCTCTCGTCAAGGGCATTAACCTTGCAGTCTCAATCTTCTCTCCAAATAGGTGCAGCCACAGAAGAAGTGAACACAACCTTCTCAATGGTCTTTGTCTGAGCACACGCTTCCACTGCATTGTGGGCTGCTTCTACTTCAAGGAATACCACAGATCACTTCAAGGCTTAGAATACTTCTTTGAACTCCACAATCTTTGAGAAACACCTAAATTTTATACATATACCGCTTAAAAAAATATTCAATACGCCACCACGATGTATTTATATTATCTATGTAAAAATGTATATAATTAGCACAAAGCCATTTTAGCCCTGCTTTAGTATGCCCCAAAGATTTAGATAAAGGTTACATATGTAGACTTTCTCAGTATTTGATGCATTTATACCCTGGGCAACTTCAAGGACAAAAATTAATTGGATATGGATTTTTGCATATAGAGAACATATATGCACTATGTCTCTATGATGTGGTATCACTTCGGCAATCTTAAGAGACAAAAGATCAATTGGATATGGATTTTTGCAGGGTTAGCTGCAATATGTAGCATGTATTATCATTTGAGCAATTTCAAAAAGCCAAAAGCTAATTGGATATGGATTTATGGACTGAGAGAAGCAAGATCCATTGTACAGCTCAGTAAAATGATAGTGGAAAAACTAAAATATGAAAGAGTCAATTGGAATTGGATTTATCTCTTGTGATTGGAAGGAGCGATTATTCTTACCCACCCAGGTCCCAGATTCAATTGTTACAAATGACATGTTGAGTTAATATTAAGTGTACTACTATCATAGCTTCCATACTATTGTAATTGGCCTTGGAAAATTGTAGATGAAAACGTTGAAGTTATTTATTAGATTAAGTAACTAATCTGATCAAAGCACTTGTAGATGCAAACTTCTGAGTTACTTACTAAATTAAGTAACTAATCAGACTAATGCTATCGAACATACCATTCAGTTAGATATCGTTAACAAGTTAAAAGGAAAAACTGATAAATCAGTCCACTTTACTTAGATTGTATAATAAACTAATATTTTTTCATATAAAAACTCAGATATACAGACCTTCAATTTCCTGCAAAGATTTGCATCACTCCAATGCCTCTCATCAAGGGAATTAACCTTGCAGTCTCCATCTTCTCTCCAAATATCTGCAACCACAGAAGAAGTGAACACAACCTTCTCAATGGTCTTGGTCTGAGCGCACGCTTCCACTGCATTGTGGGCTACTTGTACTTCAAGGAATACCACAGATCACTTCAAGGCTCGGAATACTACTTGAACTCCACAATATTTGAGAAACACCCAAATTTTAAACATATACCCCTTAAAAAAATATTCAATACCCCACCATGATGTATTTAGCTTATCTATGTAAAAATATATATACTTAGCACAAATCCATTTTAGCCCTGCTTCAGTATGCACCAAAGATTTAGACAAAGGTTACATATGTAGAATTTCTCAGTATTTGATGCATTTATAACATGAGCAACTTCAAGGACAAAAATGAATTGGATATGGATTGTTGCATATAGAGAACATATATGCACTTTGTTCTCTATGATGTGGTATCACTTCGGCAATCTTAAGAGACAAAAGATCAATTGGATATGGATTGTTGCAGGGTTAGCTGTAATATGTAGCATGTATTATCATTTGAGCAATTTCAAAAATCCAAAAGCTAATTGGATGTGGATTTATGGACTGAGAGAAGAAATATGCATTGTACAGCTCAGTAAAATGATAGTGGACAAACTAAAATATGAAAGAGTCAATTGGAATTGGATTTATCTCTTGTGATTGGAAGGAGTGATTATGCTTGCCCACCGAGGTCCCAGATTCAATTGTTACAAATGACATGTTGAGTTAATATTAAGTATTTTATTATCATGGCTTCCATACTATTGTAATTGGCCTTGGAAAATTGTAGATGCAAACTTTGAAGTTATTTATTAGATTAAGTAACTAATCTGATCAAAGCACTTGTACATGAAAACTTTTGAGTTACTTACTAAATTAAGTAACTAATTAGACTAACGCTATCAAACATACCATTCAATTAGATATCGTTAACAATTTAAAAGGAAAAACTGATAAATCATTCCACTTTACTAATATTTTTTCATATAAAAAATCAGATATACAGACATTCAATTTCCTGCAAAGATTTGCATCACTCCAATGCCTCTCATCAAGGGCATTAACCTTGCAGTCTCCATCTTCTCTCCAAATAGATTCAGCCATAGAAGAAGTGAACACAACCTTCTCAATGGTCTTGGTCTGAGCGCACACTTCCACTACATTGTGGACTGCTTGTACTTCAAGGAATACCACAGATCACTTCAAGGCTCGGAATACTACTTTGAACTCCAAAATCTTTGTGAAACACCCAAATTTTATACATATACCCCTTAAAAAAATATTCAATACCCCACCACGATGTATTTAGCTTATCTATGTAAAAATATATATACTTAGCACAAAGCCATTTTAGCCCTGCTTTAGTATGCACCAAAGATTTAGACAAAGGTTACATATGTAGACTTTCTTAGTATTTGATGCATTTATAACCTGGGCAACTTCAAGGACAAAAATGAATTGGATATGGATTGTTTCATATAGAGAATATATATGCACTCTGTTCTCCATGATGTGGTATCACTTTGGCAATCTTAAGAGACAAAAGATCAATTGGATATGGATTTTTGCAGAGTTAGCTACAATATGTAGCATGCATTATCATTTGAGCAATTTCAAAAAGCCAAAAGCTATTTCGATATGGATTTATGGACTGAGAGAAGCAAGATGCATTGTACAGCTCAGTAAAATGATAGTGGACAAATTAAAATATGAAAGAGTCAACTGGAATTGGATTTATCTCTTGTGATTGGAAGGAGCGATTATGCTTACCCACCCAGGTTCCAAATTCAATTGTTACAAATGACATGTTGAGTTAATATTAAGTATACTACAAGCATGGCTTCCATACTATTGTAATTGGCCTTGGAAAACTGTAGATGCAAACTTTGAAGTTATTTATTAGATTAAGTAACTAATACGATCAAAGCACTTGTAGATCAAAACTTCTGAGTTACTTACTAAATTAAGTAACTAATTAGACTAATGCTATTAAACATACCATTCAATTAGATATCATTAACAAGTTAAAAATAAAAACTGATAAATCAGTCCACTTTACTTAGATTGTATAATAAACTATTATTTTTTCATATAAAAAATCAGATATATAGACATTCAATTTCCTGCAAAGATTTTTATCACTCCAATGCCTCTCATCAAGGGCATTAACCTTCCAGTCTCCATCTTCTCTCCAAATAGATTCAGCCATAGAAGAAGTGAACACAACCTTCTCAATGGTCTTGGTCTGAGCACACGCTTCCACTGCATTGTGGGCTACTTGTACTTCAAGGAATACCACAGATCACTTCAAGGCTCGGAATACTGCTTTGAACTCCAAAATCTTTGAGAAACACCAAAATTTTATACATATAACCCTTAAAAGAATATTCAATACCCCACCACGATGTATTTAGCTTATCTATGTAAATTATATACTTAGCACAAAGCCATTTTAGCCCTGCTTTAATATGCACCAAAGATTTAGACAAAGGTTACATGATGCAAGAGCATCTGGCTCAAAAATTTTATTGTAATTTAGTAGATAGAGGGGGTTTTTATGTTTTGAAGGAAATTGGATTTCTATGTAATAAATTTAAATAATTTTAGAGTTTGAGTGATTTTAATGAGAGATATTAATTATTGAGAGGAATTTGTAAATATTCCCAAATGATTGGAGAACATGAGAGAAGTAGAATAGTTGAGATTCCATAGGGAGCGAGAGATTTAAAAATTAATTGTAAATCCTAAAATTAGAATTGGGTTCATGATTTTATGGATGAGAGAGGATCCTTGGGGATTAGCTAAGGCAAATGAGGAATTAGATGATATTCAAGGTTTATTGAGATGATGGAGGATCTGAACCTAAATTAGTTCAGATTATTTTGCATAAAAATGATAAGCCTCAAGGCATTAGGAGAGAGATTGTAGGATTTGGAAAAGTAGAGCTTGGATTGTAAGCCTACGGGTAGTAGGAAAGAAATGGCCACTGATTTGAAAATTAGGCCACGAGAGAATTTCTATGTAAATACTGAGTATTAATTTAATTTCTGAGTTTATATGGTATGGTTCCAATTTGGATTAAATGAATGAGTGTATCAAATTATTTTCTTTACAACATTGTGCAGGTATATTCGAGAAGAACCAGAGATGAAAATCAAATTCAAATAGAGTTCGAAAAAAATCCCTTCAGAAGATTGAATGACTGAATAGAATCTATGTGTTCTAAATATGAGAAATGAATAGTGCGCAGAAAGGGATGGATATTGGGTTTAAGAAAAACCAATTGAATAGTAAATTTATGAAGAGAATGACAGAAGATTGGTTCAGGTAATTGAGTGATTTTAAAAAAAAATCAAGGACTGATATAAACTGATCATGGAGGGCAAGAACCTCTGATTTCATTTGAATGAATAATTGATTTAATTATGTTGGGAAAACCCGCATTCTAAAGTGCTACATTTTATTGAAAACCCCTTTGAAAATCAAGTTTCCATATGCTGGCACTGCGCTTTTATTTATGCATTTTATTTCTGCATTTTGAATTGAGTGTAATCGTAAATATCTTGAGGTTCATTACAATGAATAAGTCTTTCAATTTCGTTATGATCAACTTATTTAAAGAAGGAAATTTGGTGCAGCATTGAGCCTTGTTCTAAACAGAGGTATTTTGATTGACATAGAATGGATTCCGCAAGGTTTTGAGCAAGACTTAGTGAACAAAAAGTGAAACCGTGGGCTTATGGCTCAGGTGAATAGTGAAGACAGTTTTATAAAACCACACGTGGTTTTCGCGTGGAAAATAAGAGGTAAGCGGTATTTTGTTGGGTGAGCATGATACACCCCAGCGAGTGACACATGGCATCACAAAACCACGCATATCGTGTAGATTTGAAACGTTAAACATCGTGAAATTACCAATGCAATGGCCATTGGATCACATGCATTTCATGTGGAGTTTCCGATTGCCATTGGATGGACATGGACAGATGTGCTTGAAAAGATCGAAGGTGTAAAGTTACTTTGAAACAACATGGTGTTAAAACCTTAATCCTCATGCTATTTAAAAGCCGGATAAAAGGGTAGCCGTTGGATTGATAAGTGAAATGAATCAATGGAGTAAAGGCACATTGAAGTTTAATGTGGGTGTGAATATAATTTCGTCAGCAGAAGTATTTTATTAAAAGTCGAAAAATGGTAATTAATTCTATCGGAGGTATGTTATATGGGTTTTAATAAATCAAATGTATTTATATTTGATTCTGCTATAAGGTGAGTATTTCCTATGGATTATAACCATCAGATAGAAAAGGAGAACAACTTCCTCGTGAATGGATTTTAACTTTGATGAAATAAAATGGTTTCATTTAAACTTGGAAAGGGAAGATATTTGGGGAAAATGTATATAGATGCATTTTTATATGCATAGTGTAGTTGTTAAGAAACTTGAGTTGCATCATTACTTATGTAGACTTTCTCAGTATTTGATGCATTTATAACCTGGGTAACTTCAAGGACAAAAATGAATTGGATATGGATTGTTGCATATAGAGAAGATATATGCACTCTGTTCTCTATGATGTGGTATCAATTTGGCAATCTTAAGAGACAAAAGATCAATTGGATATGGATTGTTGCAGGGTTAGCTACAATATGTAGCATGTATTATCATTTGAGAAATTTCAAAAATCCAAAAGCTAATTGGATATGGATTTATGGACTGAGAGAAGCAAGATGCATTGTAGAGCTTAGTAAAATGATAGTGGATAAACTAAAATATGAAAGAGTCAATTGGAATTGGACTTATCTCTTGTGATTGGAAGGAGCGATTATGCTTACCCACCCAGGTCCTAGATTCAATTGTTACAAATGACATGTTGAGTTAATATTAAGTATAATACTATCATGGCTTCCATACTATTTTAATTGACCTTGGAAAACTATAGATGCAAACGTTAAAGTTATTTATTAGATTCAGTAACTAATCTGATAAAAGAACTTGTAGATGCAAACTTCTGAGTTACTTACTAAATTAAGTAACTAATCAGACTAACGCTATCGAACATACCATTCAGTTAGATATCTTTAACAAGTTAAAAGGAAAAACTGATAAATCAGTCCACTTTACTTAGATTATATAATAAACTAATATTTTTTCATATAAAAGATTAGATATACAAACATTCAATTTCCTACAAAGATTTGCATCACTCCAATGCCTCTCATCAAGGGCATTAACCTTGCACTCTCCATCTTCTCTCCAAATAGCTGCAGCCACAGAAGAAGTGAACACAACCTTCTCAATGATCTTGGTCTGAGCGCACGCTTCCACTGCATTGTGGGCTGCTTGTACTTCAAGGAATACCACAGATCACTTCAAGGCTCGGAATACTGCTTTGAATTCCACAATATTTGAGAAACACCCAAATTTTATACATATACCCCTTAAAAACAATTCAATACCCCACCACAATGTATTTAGTTTATATATGTAAAAATATATATACTTAGCACAAAGCCATTTTAGCCCTACTTCAGTATGCACCAAAGGTTTAGACAAAGGTTACATATGTAGACTTTCTCAGTATTTGATGCATTTATAACCTGGGCAACTTCAAGGACAAAAATTAATTGGATATGGATTGTTGCATATAGAGAAGATATATGCACTATGTTCTCTATGATGTGGTATCACTTCAACAATCTTAAGAGACAAAAGATCAATTAGATATGGATTGTTGTAGGGTCAACTGCAATATGTAGCATGTATTATCATTTGAGAAATTTCAAAAATCCAAAAGCTAATTGGATATGGATTTATGGACTGAGAGAAGCAAGATGCATTATACAACTCAGTAAAATGATAGTGGACAAACTAAAATATGAAAGAGTCAATTGGAATTGGATTTATCTCTTGTGATTGGAAGGAGCTATTATGCTTACCCACCTAGGTCCCAGATTCAATTGTTACAAATGACATGTTGAGTTAATATTAAGTATACTACAATCATGGCTTCCATACTATTGTAATTGGCCTTGGAAAACTGTAGATGCAAACGATGAAGTTATTTATTAGATTAAGTAACTAATCTGATCAAAGCACTTGTAGATGAAAACTTTTTAGTTACTTACTAAATTAAGTAACTAATCAGACTAATGCTATCGAACATACCATTCAGTTAGATATCGTTAACAAGTTAAAAGGAAAAACTGATAAACCAGTCCACTTTACTTAGATTGTATAATAAACTAATACTTTGTCATATAAAAAATCAGATATACAGACCTTCAATTTCCTGCAAATATTTGCCTCACTCCAATGCCTCTCATCAAGGGCATTAACCTTGCAGTCTCCATCTTCTCTCCAAATAGCTGTAGCCACAGAAGAAGTGAACAACGTAGTGTCGGTCTTTGCGACCTTCCTCCGGTAGGTCAAAAATTCTCTTACAGAGTGATTTTAAGGTGTCAAGGTAAAATTTTGTCATTTCAGTGAGTCTTCAAGAAAAATTTGGTCACTAAGTATTAGATCTAGGGTTTTCTTTCACTCTTTTCAAATTTTTCCAAATGTCAGTCCATGTCACCATTCAACTGAGTGTACCATCATTTAGAGGGTTTTCATCATCATTTCAGGTTCCAATGGGTCATTTTACACCTTGTTCATGCTTCAGTTGTGCCTAGGTAAGGTTCATTTCCCTCTCCTAGGGTTTTGAAGGTAATTTCTCTTAGATGGTCAAATCATCAGCAAAACTTGTATCCTGATGTTCATACACCTTCCCCTATCCATAATGTACCTTATTAAACACTTCCCATCACTGAGATCCCCCAAATTCCTCATTTTCGCACAAACCCTAGTTTCTTGCTACAACTTGGCAATTTTCTAGGCTAGGCCTGTGTTTTTCCCTTTTGGACCCCTTCCCCTCACTCAATCTCTGAAATACCACTTTCCCCTACTTCCTAACATCCCTTCCTACTTCCCAAAATTTTCTCAAGAATTTAGAATCCCCTTATCCCCTTCATTTCACTTCATTTCGACAAATCCCTTGTTCCACATATCGGGATAGGTTTTACTCCAATAATTTTTCTGAGCAATAAAAGATGAATTTGGGAAACTGAGAGAGGTTTTTGTCCAAAATAGGACAAGGAAGAGAAACCTCCTTCATGTTTTACACAGGTGTCATGGTTTTAGATAAATGTTAAAAATACAGTTGCCTCAAGAGAATTGATGCACCTCTGAAGTGACCTTGGGAAATCAAGATTTATCCTAGCTTGGTTGGCCAAATGACTTTTTTGATGAGTCAAATGATAAATAGACACAAATATACTTCCAATGAGCTATCATGATCTCAATTTGGAGTTGAGGAAGACCTTCAAAAGTTGACTACAAAATCACTCTGCTTTGAGGCAGCCTCATTCTGCACATTTTGACCAGTCTTGGGAGATTTGATTTTTTACAGGGGAAATTAACTCAAAATTAAAAAATTCCAGTTAGGTTGGAAATTATACTCAATAAGCTTTCCAATGAGCTATCCTACGCCCAATTTGGACACCGATAAGGTCTCCAAAATTCTCTTGCAAAACGTCCCCGCGCGTAGAGATGGCGCGACGCATTGGGCAGCCCTCTGCAGTGTAAAAATGAACTGGCGCGACGCATTGAGATGGCATGGTGCATTGGGCTAAAAAGCCTGAAATCCATTCAAATATTCCTCCAAAGACTCTCAAGTTTCTAAATTATTCATTTCCCAAGTAAGTTAACATCCCTCCATGACCAATGAATGAATTTCTCATGGTGCTTATGGTGATTTAATGGATAAAAATTAAAACCCTACCTCCTTGCATTTTTTGTCAAAAAAAAATTGCATAGGGTTTAGGAGTTGTATTTCTTGCTGCTAATTCCACTCCTATCCATTTCTCACTCCCTCACTCCTTCATTCCCTCAATCATTTTCTCCCTCTCTTTACATTCTCATCTACCCATCCCACTATCCCAAACCCTAGTTAACTAACCCTAAACACTAATTGTTATCCCAAACCTTAGATGTCATCCCCTAAAACATTTCATTCCCTAAAATCCTACATCCAGCATCAAACCCTCTCCTCATCAGTCCCACTCATCCATGGCACTCAAAAACATGAAGGCAAAACCGGCAAGCTGCCAAGAGGAGGAAAATCAAATTGACCACATTTGAGCAAGAAATTCAAATCTGATCGTGAAATTTGGCTTGAAAGGGTAAATATTCATTTGGAAAAACTGTTGGAGAAGGCCAAAAAAGAAAATAACATGTTGGGGCACATGGAAAATCATTATTGGGCAAGAAATCATGTTTGCAAGGCACGAATCAAGATCTTGAAGGCTAAGTTGAAGAGGGCCTCAAAGCGTCGGAAAAGGAAAGATAGACTTTATATTTTGGCCAAGGCTTCCTTGGCCCAACATAGTGCATGATGGAGGACACTCAGCCCAAATTTCAAGAAATTTGGGACACATTTTTTAAACTTTGATTTTTTGGCCTAAACACAGATTTTCCTGCCCGACGCGTCGCACCACTTGGCGTGCGCTTATGATTGGGAGCTCCTCTTGGGTAAAACTTTGTATTTTTGGATTTTTCATGAAAATTTATGCATGCCTACCCATTACCCATATATTTTGACAAGTTTTGGGTTGCCGGAAGGGTCAAAAACACCCTAAAAAGGACCTTTCTGCCCCTTTTTGGACACACAGGAAGAAGTGTTGGAAAAACTAATTTTTGGAGGGGCAAATGGCAACCAAATCCAAAATTTCCACTTGGGTTGGAAATTATACAGGTAGATATTTCCAATGAGCTATCCTGTGCTCAATTTAAACACTGAGAAGGCCCTCAAAATCAGCTCCAAACCGGCGCGACGCATAGATATTTCAGGCGCGGCGCATTGGGGATTTTGGCTCATTTTTCACTCAGTAACTTTGTTTTTCACCTAGTTTTGGCTAGTTTGACTTTCTTACTTCCACATGTAAAACTCTTGATGTAATTTGATGTAATTTCATAGGTATTGATGTAATTTTGGCAAATTTTTACTCATGGAAGTAGATTCATTCATCAAAAGGTGAATTGTAATTGAATGAATCAGTTTCCTATCATATAGAGGCAAGTTGTTCCACTGCCTATTTTCCAGTTCTTAATTTAGATCTGGTTGAAACAGCTCCTAAACTAGTGATCTCAACCCCTAGAGGCATGGGGATGAGTTATTCTTGTCTATATCTCGTAGTTTTTCAGTCATTTTCAGGGTTGGACACTTGGGATTGCTTTGAGCTTCATTGTACATTCATCTCTGTAGTTTGGAAAAGGAATAGACCAGGGTTTGCAGCACTCCTTGAGATTCATGTGGCTCTTTATTTTGATGATGTGTTTCTCTCTGTTAATGTAAGTTTACTAGTGCTTTATGTGTATCATCTTCCCTCTTATTTCTTCTTAAATTAAACAAATAAGGTTAAAAGGTGGAATTCATTAGATTTGCAGTGCTCTACCTTGAGTTTTGTTTAATTTTATATGTTTTCAAACTGTTTGAAGAGGATTCCTGAAATTTTCTTGCCCTCTTCAACTCCTCACCGGTCTAAGCTATCCATTTCATCCAAAATTTGAAGTGTCAAAACAATTGCCTACCTTCCCCCATTCAAATCTCTACAGAACTGAGCCTTTTTCCTAGACCCAAAATCTGCCTTTCCCTTTGAGCCAAAAAACACCCTCAAAATCAAATCAAACTCTTTTGCACATATACCTAGCCTAAAATCAGTCTTTGTTCAAGTCATCTCAAGCCTCACTAATTATTTTTGCTGAGATTTACTAGGAGAGAGCCCTCTCCCAATCTGGTAGGGCTAGCTATCAGGTTAAGCGTGGTTTGATGTTACCCTAGATTCTGCCTTTCTCATTTTGAGGTAGATTTAGGCCATAACATAGTGGCGACCATACTAGGGATGAAAAGTTTGTTGTTTGCTTTATAAACTACAGATGGAGCCTGAAATTAGCCAGGTAGCCTTCAAAACACTCTTGCTTTTCATTAGCGAAAGTAGATGAATGCTGCTTCATTCAATCTCTGGTCTAGTTTATGAAATGAACATCTAGTTTCCTCAGTAAGATCTAATCAAGTTCACATCTGATTGTTGATGGTGGACAACTATCAGACACCACAAGGCTGAAATCATTCACCTGGCGACTCTAAATCAGTTTCGAGATCAAATCCAAGGAATCCACTAGAGGATGAGCCTAACCAGCAGAAACATGAAAGGACAATATGGAAAGATCAGGAATTCAAGTTGGAATTTCATCCAAGACATTTTGTTCTTTATCATAAATTATTTCTTCTCTTTTCTCGAAAATTTCAAGAAGGCTTTGCAAAGCATATTGTATTTGAAAAAAGACCCTTGGCCTGCATTTGATTCCTTCCCTTTGAAGATTGTGAAAACCAAATATTTGCATGCTTTTGAGCTTGATCAAGCCCTTTCTTCCGAATCTTGTGATGACCGTCTTCAAAATGATGAGCTTAAAGAGACCAAGATTGATTCTGAAGCATTTGTACATACCCCTATACCTTGTAAAATTATATATCGATACAAGCCTCTAATTTTACCTCCTATATCCCATGCTTTCCCTAAAAATCATGACCTATATCTACCAAGATTTGATGGTGAACGCGACAGCATCACTGCTGAGAGACATGTATTGAATTTTGAGTCTTATCTCAACCCTTTTGAAGTTGATGAAGAGGATGTCAGTATTAGGCTTTTTTCTCTTTCTTTGTAAGGCAAATTCAAGATTTGGTTCAAAACCCTGCCTGATGCGAGCATCTCAAATTTCCAGCAGTTCGTCAAAGTTTTCCGCGACAGGTGGGTAATCATACAGAACCCGTTCTTGATTATAGAAGAGTATAACCAGCTAAAAAGACTGCCAGGGGAGACAGTACAAAAGTTTTCTGCCAGATTTAACCAATTTTATTATTCAATGCCAGTTAATATAAAGCCTCCTCCTGGATCTGCTCTCTTGCACTACCCCGGTGCCTTTGATCCGGAAATGGAGTTTTAGCTGAGAGAAAGGAATTTTGCAACACTTGAAGAGATGCAGAACAGTGCAGTAGATGTAGAGGCTCATTTTCAGATCTGAAGGGCAAAGTTGAAGGAAGAAGAGATGAAAAACATAGATCTAGAGGAATTGACATCTCTAGAGGTAAAGCTTGACATTTTGGTAAGTGCAGTGGAAGAGATGATGCAAAATATCACCACAAGGAATGAGTATAATGTTCAAGCCCATGGCTCGCTGATTGAAGAAGAACAAGTTGCTGATCCAAATTTTTGTTTTTCTTATCCCAGTTGTCATAGATCTAATAATGATTGTTTTGTAGATCATCTTGGAGAAGAGAGATCTGTTGATTTGACATGTATGCTTGATGCTGTGTTTTATACTGATGATTTGCCTCAGTTTGATTAGTATGATGATTATTATGTTCTCCAAACAGAAGCTAATCTTGCAGACAAATCAGCAACTAGTTTGTGGAAGGAGGAAGTTCACTTTCAGCAGCTCAAGTACAGTGATCAACCGATGCATATCATCTATGACAGTGACGAGGAAAGTGCAGCAAATTTTGAAGTAAGTGAAGGATATTTGCCTTTTCTTTTTATTCGTTTCAGTTCATCAAAGACAACTTCCATGCAATCAGAAATCAACTGTCGACAAGTCTTGATTTGGACCATCTTGAGGGCAATGAAAACCTTGTTCAAGACTTCTCATATCCAGATTTGCAACCCCTAAATGTTATTGATTTTCAAGTTGTAGATGAAGACTTGGAAGCTGGCACATATTAACAAATGATACAAGATGACTCCGTACCATTTTGTTTTGAATCATTTCATTTTTTGAAGGGTAAATTGCATCGTAAATCTTCAAATGAGCAGCTTGTAGAAAATCATGTAATCTCATCAGAAACAATAGAAAATAGGTTGCAGGAGTCTTTTCAAGTTTTTCACAATCCAATAGCTGATGTGTTGGATGATGTCTGCAGTCAAAGCCTTTCTCCATTGACTATATGTAAGCTTGAAACATGTACTGATACAAACTTGATCCGGCAGCTGGTTTCTTTGTCATTTTTAATAGGAGTCTCACCACAAAGCTCAAAACAAAGTTTGCATTCATGGTATGAGGAGAAGAGAAGTAATCCATTGGATGAGCTAAGTCCCAGTGTGCATGAACTTCAAGATCCTTATGCAGTGTTTTTGGAGGCGGATAGAGAATCCATATCATTCAACGGATCTGTTCACAAGTTTTCATGGGAGTTGCCTTTTAGTAGTTCTCTCTTGTTGTTCATAAGCGAGCACTTGCGGATAATTCAAACAGCAGCCGGAATACTTACTTGGTTGCATTGGTTGTTTCATTTCACTTGATCTGGCGGTGAAATAGAACAGTTAGAGTAGGTTTTGATGAATAAGCTTCATATTGAGCATCATTTCTAGTTTGTCAGTTGTGTTTAAGTATCGAGTTAGTTTTTAGTTGAGTGAGAGTCAATTTGTGTCATCAAGTCATCAGTTTTCAATCATGCATTTCAGCTTGAGTTTTTGACTCCATTATCCAATGGATGAAGGCACTGTCTACTTTCCAAAGATCTGTAGTTCTTGGCACCTCCAAGGAGCTACCATCCCCATTGGAGCCAATGTTAGTGTCAGTCTTTGCAGCCTTCCTCCAGTGATCAAACATGCTCTTACAAGGTGATTTTAAGGTGTCAAGGTCAAATTTTGTCATTTCAGTGAGTCTTCAAGCAAAATTTGGTCACTAAGTATTATTTCTAGGGTTTACTTTCACTCCTTTCAAAGTTGTCCAAATGTCGGTCCATGTCATCATTCAGCTGAGTGTACCCTCATTCAAAGGGTTTTCATCATCATGTCAGGTTCCAATGGGTCATTTTACACCTTGTTCATGCTTCAGTTGTGCCTAGGTAAGGTTCATTTCCCTCTCCTAGGGTTTTGAAGGTAATTTCTCTTGGATGGTCAAATCATCAGCAAAACTTGTATCCTGATGTTCATACACCTTCCCTTATCCTTAATGTACCTTATTAAACACTTCCCATCACTTAGATCCCCCAAATTCCTCATTTTCGCACAAACCCTAGTTTCTTGCTACAACTTGGCAATTTTCTAGGCTAGGCCTATGTTTTTCCCTTTTGGACCCCTTACCCTCACTCAATATCTGAAATTAAACTTTCCCCTACTTCCTAACATCCCTCCCTACTTCCAAAAATTTTCTCAAGAATTTAGAAGCCCCTTATCCCCTTCATTTCACTTCATTTCGACAAATCCCTTGTTCCACATATCGGGATAGGTTTTACTCCAATGATGTTTCTGAGCAATAAAAGATGAATTTGGGAAAATTTATAGTGTTTTTTGTCCACAATATTCCAAGGAAGAAAAACCTCCTTCACTTTTTACACAGGTGTCATGGTTTTAGAGAAATGTCAAAAATACAGTTGCCTCAGGAGAATTGATGCACCTCTGAAGTGACCTTGGGAAAATCAAGATTTCTCCTAGCTTGGTTGGCCAAATTACTTGATTTATGAGTCAAATGATAACTAGACACAAATATATTTCCAATTCGTTATCATGAGCTCAATTTGGAGTGGAGGAATACCTTCAAACATTGACTGCAACAGCACTCTTCTTTGAGGCAACCTCATTCTGCACATTTTGACCAGTCTTGGGAGATTTGATTTTTGACAAAGAAAATTAACTTCAAATTGAAAAAGTCTAGTTGGGATGGAAATTAGACTCAATAAGCTTTCCAATGAGCTATCCTGCACCCAATTTTGACACCGGGAAGGTCTCCAAAATTCTCCTTCAAAATGGCGCGGCACATAGAGATGGCGCGACGCATTGGGCAGCCCTCTACAGTGTAAAAATGAACTGGCGCGACACATTGAGATGGCGCGGTGCATTGGGCTAAAAAGCATGAAATAAATTCAAATATTCCTCCAAATACTCTTAAATTTCTAAATTATTCATTTCCCAAGTAAGTTAAGATCCCTCCATGACCAATGAATGAATTTCTCATGGTGCTTATGGTGATTTAATGGATAAAAATTAAAACCCTACCTCCTTGCATTTTTTTTCAAAAAAAAATTGCATAGGGTTTATGAGTCGCATTTCTTTCTGCTAATTCCACTCCTATCCATTTCTCACTCCCTCACTCCTTCATTCCCTCAATCATTTTCTCCCTCTCTTTACATTCTCATCTACCCATCCCACTATCCCAAACCCTAGTTAACTAACCCTAAACACTAATTGTTATCCCAAACCTTAGATGCCAACCCATAAACCCTTTCATTCCCTAAAATCCTACAGCCAACATCAAACCCTCTCCTCATCATTCCCACTCATCCATGGTGCTCAAAAACATGAAGGCAAAACCGGCAAGCTGCCAAGAGGAGGAAAATCGAATTGACCACATTTGAGCAAGAAATTCAAAGCTGATCGTGAAATTTGACTTGAAAGGGTAAATATTCATTTGGAAAAGCTTGTGGAGAAGGAAAAAAAATAAAATAACATGTTGGGGCACATGGCGAATCATTATTGGGCAAGAAATCATGTTTGCAAGGCACGAATCAAGATCTTGAAGGCTAAGTTGAAGAGGGCCTCAAAGCGTCAGAGAAGGCAAGATAGACTTCAGATTTTAGCTGAGGCTTCCTTGGCCCAGAATAGTGCATGATGGAGGACACTCAGCCCAAATTTCAAGAAATTTGGGACACATTTTGTAAACTTTGATTTTTTGGCCTAAACACAGATTTTCCTGCCCGACGCGTCGCGCCACTTGGTGCGCGCTTATGATTGGGAGCTCCTCTTGGGTAAAACTTTGTATTTTTGGATTTTTCATGAAAATTTATGCATTCCTACCCATTACCCAGATATTTTGACAAGTTTTGGGTTGCCGGAAGGGTCAAAAACACCCTAAAATTGACCTTTCTGCCCCTTTTTGGACACACAGGAAGCAATGTTGGGAAAACTCATTTTTGGAGGGGAAAATGGCAACCAAATCTAGAAATTCCACTTGGGTTGGAAAGTATACAGGTATATATTTCCAATGAGCTATCCTGCGCTCAATTTGGACACCAAGAAGGCCCTCAAAATTGTCTCCAAACTGGCGCGACGCATAGAGATTTCAAGCGCGGCGCATTGGGGATTTTGGCTCATTTTTCACTCAGTAACTTTGTTTTTCGCTTAGTTTTGGCTAGTTTGACTTTCTTACTTCCACATGTATGGGTATTGATGTAATTTTGGCAAATTTTTACTCATGGAAGTAGATTCATTCATCAAAAGGTGAATTGTAACTGAATGAATCAGTTTCCTATTTTATAGAGGCAAGTTGTTCCACTGCCTATTTTCCAGTTCTTAGTTTAAATCTTGTTGAAACAGCTCCTAAAATAGTGAGCTCAACCCCTAGAGGCATGGATATGAGTTATTCTTGTCTATATCTTGTATTTTTTCGGTCATTTTCAGGGTTGGACACTTGGGATTGCTTTGAGCTTCATTGTACATTCATCTCTGCAGTTTGGCAAAGGAATAGACTAGGGTTTGCAGCACTCCTTGGGATTCATGTGGCTCTTTGCTTTGATGATGTGTTTCTCTCTGTTAATTTAAGTTTACTGGTGCTTTATGTGTATCATCTTCCCTCTTATTTCTTCTTAAATTAAACAAACAAGTTTAAAAGGTGGAATTCATTAGATTTGCAGTGCTCTACCTTGAGTTTAGTTTAATTTTCTATGTTTTCAAACTGTTTGAAGAGGACTCCTGAAATTTTCTTGCCCTCTTCAATTCCTCACCGGTCTGAGCTATCCATTTCATCCAAAATTTGAAGTGTCAAAACAATTTCCTACCTTGCCCCATTCAGATCTCTGCAGAACTGAGCGTTTTCCCTAGACCCAAAATCTGCCTTTCCCTTGGAGCCAACAAACACCCTCAAAATAAAATCAAACTCTTTTGCACATATACCTAGCCTAAAATCAGTCTTTTTTCAAGTCATCTCAAGCCCCACTGATTATTTTTGCTGAGATTGACCAGGAGAGAGCCCTCTCCCGATCTGGTAGGGCTAGCTACCAGGTTAAGCGTGGTTTGATGTTACCCTAGATTCTACCTTTCTCAGCCTGAGGTAGATTTAGGCCATAACAATCACAACCCTCTCAACGGTCTTGGTCTGAGCGCACGCTTCCACTGCGTTGTGGGCTGCTTGTACTTCAAGTTCTGCCATCACTTCTTGTATTACACAATTCCACATTAGAATGAATAATTTATGTCAATTACGTAGTTGATGTAGATGCCTCTCTGGAGAAAATTTTAGCCTACCTTCCCTTGGGATGAAAATATTTTTTAGTTCAACAATCATCAGTCTAAAAAAAATTTCTACCCACACAGATATTAGGGTTTTCACAATCAAATAGGTCTATTTTTTAGCAGTTTTCAACTGTCTTAGACACATGCTCAAGTTGTTTTTGTCAGCATAGACACAATTTGGCTACAATTTCTGTGGGCAATCATCTGTTCCATCCAGACTTGACCATGTCAAAATTGAGAATAGATCATTATTTTGTTTAACAAAGCAATCATCCGTCTACTTCCATTTTTTCCCTTTCTGGATTAGTTTCTCCTTGTTAATTCTAGTGAAAGATTTATTTTTCTATGTCAAATGTGATGGGAAAACTGGTATAAGATTTTGAAGCAAAACAGGTTGCAAATTTTGCCTCAATGTATAATTCTTTCCCTGCATCTCAATGTCAATGAATATTATATTATCTATAATAATGCAAAAAAAAATTCCAAAAGATTGGAATATATTTATTTTTTCCGATTTTCCCATCCCAAGAAATAACCCAAACAAATCACAAGTTTTTCTAAGTTCTGAAAAAATCACAATTTCAAAAAAAACACTGGAGTATTTAATCAGTGCCAATAAATATTTCATGGATTTCCCTACTTGGGTAGATGTCAAGTATGAGCAAGAGTGGTTGGCAGTAGAGGATGTCCTTAACCAGCCACTACAGGATGGACAAAGTCCTGTACTAGACTCAGTACCCACCACTATGTTTGACTCCAGCCACAGAACCTTCCACTACTAGAGGATGACCCAATATATATGCCCACTAAAGGAGCAGAGACATTGGTAGTAGATACTAGGTCATTTGGAATCTTACACCTTTTATATATTTATCTTCTTTTCATATGGTATGGCAGTATGATTATACCTTAAGTGTGATGATGCCTTTTTGTTTTGAAGCTTCTTGCTATCAACAATATACCACAAGGTTTAGGCTTTTTTATGCCTTTTAGGATCCCTTCAGGTTGTTGGCCTTGTTCTACAAACCACTCATTCAAGACAGTGTTAATGACTATAATATCATGCCAGCAAACTCTAGAAGATCTTTGTGCTTAGCAAAACTGTATGATCTTCAGAACTTACTCACCGCAGGTATACTTAAGTTAGGCCCACAAGAGGACCATCATTGGTGGCATGGTCAGCTATTTGTGAAACCAACATTCTAATCTCCTTAGCATTATGATCAACTGCCACTGTTCTTCCTAGGTCAGCAAACTCAGCTCCGCCTTGGCATCAAAAGTGTAATTGCATAAAAGGAATGTTGGTCTCATGCCAATAGGTCTCCTACGATGAATGCGCAGGAACCTAGTACATAGACCATTTTTCTCTTCTCTTAGCTACCCAGGGCTTATTTCCCTTTCCAAATATCAATAATTCTTTTCCAAGAAAAATCTATAATAATAAAAATATTTTACTATATTCTAAAAGGTGAAGTTGTCGAAATCATGCCACAAAGTGAAAGGAAATAAAATATTTTTCCTCAAACCACCAAATATATAAAGAAAACAATATTGATTATAATAATAGAACTAAATCTATCGATCTATCGATCTATGCATGATTTTATAACCATAATCATTAAAGGGACTAATTTCAAAATCAACAAAATCCTCTAAACAAGCAACAAACAAACCACTAAAATTTTCAAAGATATCAAAGCTAGACATCAACACAATTTCATGTACTTGAATAAGCCCATTGTTGCTTAGCGTTAGACTTCTTAAATTAGTTATTTATCATTTAATACTAGGACACTATCTATGTGAAAAGAAATAGGTCCCAACTTCATCAAATCCGACTTCATTTCCAATCAAAGATCAAAACTAGCTTTGTTTCCAATACAAATATAAAATCACACATTTTCCAAATATCAATAATTATTTTCCAAGAAAATATAAAACTCGAAACTCAGCAAAATTCCCCAAACACAAGCAACATATATACCATTAAAATTTTCCAAGATGTCAGAGCTAGACATCAAGGTAGTTTCATGTACTTGAATGAGCCCATTGATGCTTTGTGTTAGTCTTGTTAAATTAGTTATTTATCATTTAATACTAGTAAAACACTATCTATGTGAAAAGAAATAGGTCCCAAAATCATCAAATCCAACTTCATTTCCTGTCACAAACAAGAAACAAACAATGTAAGGATTAAATTTGAAACATCAATATTAAAATAACACGCATGAAAGAAATGTAGCTACAATGTTACAATGAAAAATACAAAATATAGAACCCATTTTTACCTGAATTTGACATGTAGTAATCTTGCATGATCAATAGAACATGTATACCAAAATAAGAGTCCTAGGGTATTTCAATTTCCTAGTTCTCATCTTGGTCATCATTTTCTACATTGTGAACATGACCTTCTCCAGAGGTACTGTCATTATGAGCCTCCAAAACATTATGTTCTGTATCAATTTCATTAGATAAAATTTTTATATTGTTTTCTCCCCTTCTATCACAATCTGATCGCCAAAGCGTTAGTGCTCTTTTATATGGAAAATTGTCAACATCATACTTTGTTACATATAATCTTAAACATGTATCCACATGTTTATCAAGCTTGTTCCTCAACTTTGACTTCAAAAATGATAGTGCACTAAACATTCTCTCATCCTCCACTGATCCCAAAATCATGGTTTGACACAAATCTACTAATTTCAAATATTATGATATGTTTTCTTGCAGGTATTAGCTAGCACTTAAAGTATTCCATAATCTTGTTATAGCGCCGTTTTCATTAGGATTCTCCAAAAAAGGATATTTCTTCCACATTGTTTCAACAAAGTGTCCACCATGTTGATACAATTTTGATGAATCTAAAATACCTTCAATCTGTTCTCCATGTATCGAGACTTTCTTGCAAAAGTGGTCTACTAAACATTTTAATCTCTTTTGAAAATTGGCTTTTAAATTTCTTGGAAATTGACAATTGCTCCAATATTGAGGGTATACCACACACATGGCATCCAACAATTCATCTCGAGGAAATTTTTCTCTTATCTCTAATGATAGTGATCTTGCAATTTCTATCAAATTTTGTCTCACTGAGATCACAATGTTATCAAATTGGTCTCTTGACATGGGGAAATCTTTGGTGATTCGTCCCATCTTACTAATATAATGAAAGGGGACAATATACCCATGCACTGTGATACATAGTATCCCTTTTTCATCAAAGGTCAAAAAAATTTCAGTATTTTCTATATTGATGATCTTAGTCCAACTTGTAAACTCTGGACCAGTAAAAGGGTCCAGCATCATATACAAATTATCCAATTCGAGGCATGCTGACTTTCTTGCATTTGTGTATTCGAAAATATACATTGTGTGATTCTGAGACATTTTCAAGAGGACATTCATTTCATGTAGCATAGGAATAATTCTAGCCAATGTCAATAATGTTTCTATATCAGTTAGTCGAAAAAGAAGATCTTGAGCTTTGTCTACATTGTAGCAATTTTCATACATCAACCCTACCAAAGATTTGAACTCACTAAATAGTCTTTGAGCTGGTCCATTTAATGAGATAAATCTTGTATCAACATCTTTCAGTAGTTTTTTTCCATCCGTATCACCATCTGCAAATTTTTGAAGCTCTAAATATCGTTTGGGACTACGATAAAAGTATGCATGAGTCTCACGTACAAGATATTCAACTTTTGAAACTGATGGAAACTTGCTTACTATTTTAAATGCAAGATTCATCCTATGACCCATACAATGAATATTAATCATATATGGCGAAGCTGATAGTTGCAGTCTAACACAAAGACCATTCCTTTGTCCTTGAATTACCGATGCTCCATCTGCTCCAACACATACCAACTTTTTTGCAATCATTAAATGATCCATACCACTTTCCTTCAAAGTATTAAGAACAAGTTCATAAATATTTCCAACTGTAGAAGTCTCTCTCATCTTTTTAATCCCAAGTAGATAGGAATGCCTAATATGGTCATTAACCATATAAATGCTCATGCAGATCCATGAAGTATTATCAATAGTCGTAATGTCATCCAAAGACAATGCCAAAAACCTAGCATTTGTAATCTCCTATTTCAAATCATAATTTTCTACTTGAGCTAGATATCTTGCCCATTCCCAACCACTAGTTATGGACCAATGAGAAGATGGAAAGTTTGGCACGTGAAGAAAAGATAGAAATTTCATGTGATTTTGATAATCTGTCATAGGATGACCTTTACATAAGATGTGAAATACAATGCTCAATTGCATCGTCTTGGATAACAAACTTCTTTCCATTGTCTTTTCAAATTGAGATATGATGGTTCCTCCACTTGCCTCAAGTTTCTTCTTACTTATTAAATATTTTTTGTATTCTTCCACCCATTGGATATGTCGGCATTCCTCCAAAGATTTCCATCTGACAATAGATTTCTCTTTACCATTTACAATTTTCTTTTCATAAACCTTTCCTGCATGCTTTTGTACTGTATCTAGCTTCATCTGAAATTTCACTACCTTGCAACTTTTCCAACTACACGCAATACATTTAACTTCTCGTAAATCCTCATTTTTAGGAGGTATTTCTTCAATAAATGGAAAACTTGAGACCCAATAATCTTGGAATTTTCTCCCTACGGTCCACTGGCTTTTTTTCCTTTTCCGTGAATGGTTTGTGTCACCTTCCAAGGAAATATATTTAACATTTTCATCACTAATTTCTGTTGAAACTACATTTATCTCACCCTGATCACTTGAGGAACCTATTATTTCATCCATCATATGGATATCAGATGCATTTTCACAAGAATTAACATCTCTCTCAGTAACATATTGTTCAAAGGAGCTTGAAGCATGAAGAGAATGTGTATTCTTGGATTGAGACTTTTTAAAGTATGATAATACATCAATTTTCCTTGATAGTTTCTTCCCAGGATTATCTTTTGACATCTCACTGAATATTCCAGAATTAAAACTTCAAATCGATCTAGAAACCTGCATCAATAGTTTCCAAGAGTTGAGAATTACTAGATTTGTAAGTAGCTTTCAAAGTAAAATAAGTGTAATGTTCACAAAAACCATTATGCAATTTTTTATTAAAATGTTGTGCCAAGCCCCAAGCCCAAAAGCAAAAATAAATCATTATACACAAAACAATAACATCATGAGTCATCATCTATAAAACAAATAATATCATTCAAATGTAAAATATATAAAAATTTCCACTAAATTAATTCATATCTCCAAATCAACTAATGAACACTTGAAATATTTAAACAAAACAACAAAATATTACAATAAATTTAATCATCCTTTGCAAAACACCTCTCCCTTAAGTTGTAAATAATTGGTTATAAGAATTTGAAACATATCCTCTATCATTTTCCACGATAAAAGTGAGGAAGGAAACTAGTCATTTACTAGTGATTCTTTTACTTATCTTTCCCTTGATGAATTGGTTATAAGAAGTTGAAACATATCCTCTATCATTTTCCATGATAAAAGTGAGGAGGAAGGCAACTAGTCAGTTACTAGTGACATTTACACCCTCCATAGAGAAGATGGAGGACTTGGGCTAATTAACAACCATGCTCCAAGGACGGTTTTAGTGACTAAACGGCTTGCAAGGACAAATGAAGGAGAAGCTCCTTATGAGGTAGTTGTCAAGCATAGGCTAGAAACAACTTCACATATACACAAAATCCAAGTCCCTAATGATTTATGATTTAATCATAGGTGCAAATTCCTTTAATTTTCCTAGATGAACAATTATCAAAACAATTTGGAATTGTTGCAAGTAATATTTCATGAGCTTGACGAGGAGCTAAGGATTTTTAAGAGTGTTCTTACACTAAAACACCAAGTGGGACACATTGATAGGTGGGCCAATGATTTGGGTTTACATGTATGCAACAAGCATGGGCAAAAGAAATTGCAAGCGTTAAATCATCTAATGGGTTTGATCAATGGAATGGTATCTTTACACTTGTTTAATCAATAGAATGGAACCTTTCTATAGGTTTAATAAGTGAAATGGAAAAAAAACTAACATGTTCTTAACCATTAGGACCATTGAAGACCTGATTTCCAAATAGGACCTTTTTAATGGAAAATTTAATTGGAGCAATACAGAGCTAGGGCCAGGGTTCATTGTGGAAAGACTTGATAGGTTTCTCTTATAAAGCTCCTTTTTCTCTGAGTAATTCTAAATTCTGCAATTATCCCAAGTGCACTATCCAATCACAAGACGATTCTGCTCTCAGTATCAAACTCTCAAGCACTTGGTCCAGGTAATTTAAAATATAGCCATGAATGGTTCTCACAGCTAGACTTTAAAGAAATGGTGAGAAATTTTGGATCTCTCCCAGTTCATGGTTTTTCCTCCTACATCTAGGAGAAAAAAATAAAGAGATTAAAATTGAAATGAAAGAATGGGCTAAATCCCACAAGGAAGATCGTCCCATTCCGAAAAGATGGGAATCCTTGAAGAAGTCAAGTCCCAAATTGAAGAATAAGGGCTCTCCAAATAGACTCGGGCAAGGGGGAAAGGAAGTAAGTGCTCAACTATTCAAAGCTCGGATCATCGAAGAAGAAATCTGGAGATTGAAATCAAGGAGCTTGTGGCTGAAAGCAGGGAACGGGAGCATTAAATTTTTCCATTACCAAGAACACTCAAGAAGAATTTAAAATTTCATCTCTGAGGTAAATCTTAGACAGATTGAAAATATATGGTTTAATGAAATCAAAGTAGCAGGCTGCAGCCTTCTCTCACTTTAGGAACCTGTTTTCAAAATAAGAGTAGATACTGGAAGTGCTCGGGAGGAAATGTTGGACAAGATCCATGTCTTTTACAACAACTGGATAATGAGAAACTCCTAGGACCCATATCAAGCAAGGAAGTCCAAGAAACAATATGGAATATGAAACTTAACAAAGTCCCTAGTCCAGAGTCGAGACAAGTTTTCAACACATTTTTAGTAAGCATGGAAATATATCAATAGGGACCTCTTAAGCTATGTGGAAGAATCAAGGAAGCAATGCAGATTTAAAGAACAAATAAATTCCTTCTACTTTGCCCTCATCCCTAATGTTAGAAACTAAAATATTCTAGGTAAGACTACCTTTTCTAGATTTAAACCATTGATGCAATGTGTTATCGCAGAGAAACAAACTTGCTTTGTTCAGGGTAGACTTATTTGTGAAAACAGCATAAGAGTTCAGGAAGATGCTCACAGTAGCCGCCCATCTGGAAAGCAGTACATGAGTCATAAAAATTGATATGGTGAATGCCTTGGATAGAGTGAGGTATAATTTCTTATTCTCAGCTATGAAGAAATTTGGCTTTGCTGAGAACTTCATTCTATGGGCCAAGGCCTACATAGGACCCTGAATTAAAACTATGGTCAATAGGAGGACAATGTATTTCTTGAATCTTCAAGGCCACCAAGGGCCTCAGATAAGGATATCACATCTACCCTTCCTTGTTCACTATAATGGCATAGTGCTACCTATATGAGTTTGTTATCCTCCTATAATGAAGAAAGCGCTTGACAATGAATTAATCGTATCTATAGCAAGAGTTATATTATTTGCATTTTGAGCTTATCCTACCTTTCTAAAATGCATGCTCCTAGTTGGGTCTCATATACATCAAAGGACAATCTACATTGGTTCGAGACATTTCACTGTATAGATGAGGAACTTCAAAGACTCGGACTTGAACACTTGCACAATCCTGGACTAATTTATGTCAATTATGTAGTTGTTGTAGATGCTTCTCTCAAGAAACTCTTAGCCTACCTTCCCTTGGGATGAAAATATTTTTCAGTTTAACAATCATCAGTCTAAAATTTTCTTCTACCTGTATGCCTAGAAAGATACAAAAAGAGTATAGAGTATAGACGCTATGATACAAAAAGAAGAATCTGCTTCAAACAAAACAAGCCTTGAATAGAATGTAACATTCCTTTCCTGAAATGACTTGGAAAAACCACAAAAAATTTGAGTTTATTTAGTCTGGTTCACTGTGAAATTTTTACAAACAATTGGTATGTGGATTGTTGTGGATGACTTTGAGAATTTATTTCCAAATGAAAAGGTACAGAGAACGTATATGCCAATTACAACATCAACACCTATATGATATTAATTCTTCTAAACAGTCACATCCACTTGCATTTAAGATAAAAGGCATACATAACATTGATAGAGCATACTCCAGCCAATAAAATGAGTGAGTTGAGAAGTAGCAGCGAGCAATTAAGAGAGAAGTATAGTTGTATATGGAGGCCGCTTTCAGAATAGTAATATCAGCAACATAAATAACTTCCAATAGAGAAATAACATAGATGTAATTCACCTCCAAACACACAGGTATTCCTAGAAAGCAACACACAGGTATGCCTAGAAAGATTTATTTTTCTATGTCAAATGTGATGGGAAAATTGGTATAAGCTTCTGAAGCAAAACAGGTTGCAAATTTTGCCTCAATGTATAATTCTTTCTCTGCATCTCAATGTCAATGAATATTATATTCTCTATAATAATGCAGAAATTTTTTCCAAAAGATTGGAATATATTTATTTTTTCTGATTTTCCCATCCCAAGAAATAACCCAAACAAATCAAAAGTTTTTCTGAGTTCTGAAAAAATCACAATTTCAAAAAAAACACTGGGGTATTTAATCAGTGCCAATAAATCTTTCATGGATTTCCCTGCTTGGGTAGATGTCAAATATGAGCAGGAGTGGCTGGTAGTAGAGGATGTCCTCAACCAACCACTACATGATGGACAAAGTCTTGTACTAGACTCAGTACCCACCACTATGTTTGACTCCAGCCACAGAACCTTCCACTACTAGAGGATGACCCAATATATATGCCCACTAAAGGAGTAGAGGCATTGATAGTAGATACTATATCATTTGGTGTTTGTATCTAACTACATAGTTCAAAATAAGGCTCAACTAAATAGGTTTGAATTAATTCATTCAAGTTTACAAACCAATACATAAGAAAACCTTTGAAAGATTCACATAATCAATAAATATGGCTCAAACGTGTCCAGACATAGAGGGCTGAAATTATATAGGAAACCACAACATATTAACGAAGTGAACATTAGGGAAAAAGTTATGCCTCAAGAGTCGCACATCTATCGCAAAATAATTTCCTTAGAGAGGGATGAAATTTGACCTATGAGCCTTGAGGACTCCTCGCTAAAATTTGAAGCAATCCCCAGCATTCACCAGCAGTCCAGCACATTCGGACTAGAAAATTTATTAAAAAATAAAATGAGTCATGACAGAGCGTTGTTAGACTGGCCAAAACAATCACAGCACACTTGAAGCATTTGAATTTTGGACTCAGCAAATTTATAGAAAAAATATAATTAGAGTTGCAACCCAAGGGCCAACACCACTGCCCAAACTCCTCCTCACGGCACGGGTTTAGCTCCATGGCATCGAGGAAATCGGCTATCTTGGACCTTGGAACTCTAAATCTAGCTACCATGGTCCATCTCCTGGAACGAGTTTCCCTCGTCAATGCGTGCAGCTGTAGCCTGTCATCAGTCAATGCATCCAGAACTTGTAAGTTCCCACCTCCATCTATCAATCTGACCTCCATCGATCTAGTTTTCACATCCAACATTCAACTTCCATGCCCCTTCCAAGCCCCAACGACCTCTCCGACCTAGTAAATTCTAGCAAACCAGTGAAAAAATGGGCGAATCACTCCAACCCCTCCCTCCTACCTAGTAAATCCAAGCGAATGCCATTGAAATCTGGTCCAAACAAAAAAAATCGCGAGTGAATTCCATTTTTTAGTTTTATGGGAATTTATTTTGGTGGGCTAATATTTAATATTTAATTATTTTTAAAATAATTATTGGGCTAACTTTATAAAACTATAGAAAATGGGTTTTATATAAAAAAACTCGCCCTATTAAAATTCAAACTCCCTCAAAATTCGCCTTTGGGCTAAAATTCGCCCCTAAAATTTTCCCTGGAGCAAAGCCATCGATACCATACAAATGTATTTTGCTCTAAATTTAAAGTTGCAATGCATACATTTTGTGCGTTTTGCAAATTATTGAGATCAAAATATTGCTCCATCTATAGTATCCATGTTACAGGATCCTTTCCATCAAACTTCCTCATATGCATTTTTGGAATATGGTAGTTCTTCCCTCCAACGTTAGAGTTTATGAAATCATGATTAACATTTATTTTGTTCTCATCATAAGTGTCCTCTACTATCTTTTCACCATTAGGAAACATTTCTTGTATCAACTTTGTCAAACCTTCCATGTCTGCTTTTAGATCATTCTTCATGTTTTCCATCTTAGCTTCCATGTCATCCATCTTAGATTCCATGCCAGCTTCCATGCCATCCATCTTAGCTTCCATGCCATTCTTCAAACCATCCATCTTAGATTCCATGCCTTTCTTCAAAACTTCCATTTCATTTTTTGTTGCTCTTTGCGAGAGCGAAATTTGTTGCACTTGCTCTTGTAATTTTGATATTTCATGTTGCCATTCTTCATATTCATGAGTCATAGTAGAGCCTTCTAAAGGCTTAATGGGTGTTGAATTATTTTTATGGGCCATTTGAGAATCCAAAACTGATATCTATTCTACAATATGCCCTTGGAATCAATTCAACTTGATTCTTCAAACAAGACTTATGCAATTCGAAAAAAAAAATACACACCTTTTACTTTCTTTTCAGGAGCTCGATATTGAAATTGACTTATATCTATACTTTCAGATCCTCAATATCTAAAATTCAGCCCTGTAGTATTCCTCTGAAGCTTCTTTCAAATGCCACAGGTCTAACTTGATTAGGATTCTTTAACGCAAAGTTATGTCCATTCTACCACAATGACCTTATTGTGGACTGGTTCAGTAGAGTGAACTTGTATGACTTACCACATGTCACTGTTTCCTCCTTTGGCTCTAAAATTTATAGAAAATAAATGATTTCCATGTACTTCCAGTAACTTTTTATAGAATTCCAATCTGATGCTTAGAGCAAGAGTTATGAATATTTTCCCACAATCACCTCTTTGAGATGAAATTCAGGAGCCTGAACACAACCTAACTTCCATAGATCATATCTCCGAAAATATTGCAAACCAAACTCTGAAATTGTGCAACAATGTTCCTCAATATTTCGGCTTCACACTCTAAAAATTTCAGCTTCTGAACCTTTGTAGAAAAAAAGTTATAGCGAAAATTACGCGATGACCTATTTAGGTGAAATTCAGGAGCCTGCAAAAAGCCCTAACTTCCATAGATCATATCTCTGAAAATATTGCGAACCAAGCTCTGAATGTTTGCGATGATTTTCCTTAGGATTTCAACTTTTCACTCTAAAATTTTCAGCTTCAAAACCTTCGTAGAACAAAAGTTATAGCGAAAATTCCTCGATGACTTGTTTGGAGCAGCGAAACCCTAGAATCCAAAGTTGTGATACCAAATGTTGTGAAACTAGCTCCAAAAATAGAAGAAAAGAGATATAAACGCCTTAGAAATAAGACACTTCGAGGGGGAAACCTCCAATAAATTACATGAATGAACAATTCTTGGATGATACAAATTTCAAAACCTCTTTTCTATATATAGGAGTCCATGGGGCCACAATGTAATCCTAGCCGACCTAACAATAATAATTTAAGGGCACAATAATAAAAATATGAGGGTTATAGGGGTACAATAATAACAATAAGGTGGTTACACTAACAAAAATAGGGGACTATACTAGTAATATAGGGACCTAACAGTATCAAATACATCAGATTTATTCTGAATACAATAAATCCAAGTTTTTCTAGTTGCATCATCAATAAAAGTAACATAATAACAAGAGCCAATGAGAGATGATACCTGAGCACACCCCCATATATATGTAGTCACAAGCTCTAATTTTTCGCTCTTCTTTTCTTTACCAACTCTAAGAAATCTGACTCACTTTTTTTTCCATAAACACAATTCTCACATAAATCCAAATCAATATTCTTCAAACTTGGCAACAAATTTCTTGAGTGAAGAATATTCATCCCGTTCTCACTCATGTGTCCAAGCCTATGATTCCATAACGCTACATATGCTCATGTGAAGTTTAAATCATTAACAAAATTAGAAATACCATTCCATAAATACAATGTACCAACCTTTTCTCCTTTTTCTATTACTAGGGCTCCTTTAGTGACCTTCCAGGTTTTATCTGTAAAAGTTGTCACACAACCTTCACCGCCTAACTACCCTATTGAAATCATATTTTTCTTCATATATGGAACATGCATTACCTCCTTTAATAACCATTGGCTTCCATTCTGTTGTTTTACAAGAAATTTACCCATTCCAACAATTTTACAAGGTTTATCATCACCCAAACGAACATGTCCAAAATATCCTTGAGCATGGTCATAAAAATGTCTCTTATCAGGTGGGGCATGGAATGATGCCCCTAAATCTACCACCCATGCATCAATAAAATTTTCTAAAGAATGGATCAAAGCATATTGCAACACACCACCTGTCACATTCACTTCATGATTGTTTTCTTGCTCTGTGTCTCCTTCTTTTCCCTTCTAAGACTTACAGTCTTTATTCAAATGTCCTTTCTTCCCGCATTTCCAGCATGCTATCCCCGATCTAGACTTGGATCTACCTTTCCTTGAATTACTGCGATATCCTAGGCTCTTTCCTCTTTCCATTACTCTTCCCCTATTATCTGCACTCAAAGCATTACATGATGTCTCACCGGAGCTTTTCCGTCACATTTCCTCACTAAGGATGGCACCAACAACATCATCAAACTTTAACGTACTAGATCTAGAGACAAAGTTACTAATGGCCATAAATAAACCATTCCAAATTTCTTGAAATGAGCATAGAAATAACAGAGCCCTAACTCCATCATCGAAGTTTACCCATACAGAACTTAACTTAATAGTAACCGTATTAAATTCATTTAAATGGTTAGCAACAGATCCACCTTATGACATCTTCATATTAAATAAGCATTTCATAAGAAATACCTTATTTGAGGCCAAGGGTTTTTCATATAGGTTGGCCAATGCCATCAATAAACCCTTTGTTGTCATTTCCTTCAAAATGTTGAAGGTTATCGACGCTGCGAGGCACAGTCGTATTGTTCCAAGTGCCTTTCTGTAAATAATATCCCATTATGCATCTGTCATACTCGACAGATTATTTGTTTTCCACTCAATGGTAGGTATAGATATTTCTAATACATATAATCTTCCATCTGCATCTTCCACAATGGGTATTTTTGGCCGTTAAATTTCTCAACCCTAAACCTACCATCTTCCGCCATTGCTCCCACTCAAACCAGGAACCCTTATTTCCTGCGAGTTTATCATCCAAATAGGCCTTCGGCTCTAATACCAGTTTTTAGAAAATTATATATTACAGAGCAATGGAACACATAAAAATATGCAGAAATACGAACACATAAAACATATAAAATATATAAAACAAGAGAGACACAGATAGATGTGGTTCACACAACTTGGGCTATGTCCATTGAGAAACAACCAATACTTACTTTCTATTATCCTACAAAATGAAGAGACGCGACCTACAACACATTCGATGTAATATCATTTATTCTCTCACATAGTCCCCCTTTCTCTTTATTTCTCAGAATACACACACCACCCACAATGAAAATACAATTCCCTCATATGAACCAAGGGGTTTCCTTATAAGGAAAAAAACCCTAAATTAAACATAACTTATATCGTCACATCATCTACCTAATGAATGACTAATAATGACTACTAAATTACAATATTTTACAAGGAAATTTTACATCTGTTTTTAGCTTTAGGGGCGTCGCCCCCGAACCCCTGCTAGCAGGGATCTCATAATCATCGTCACCCCCCTGACGACAATCAAACGACAGGCGGTTTTCCGCCCCATTACGAACAAGGGTTCAATGTAGTGATACATCTAGATAAAGAAGATAAGCAGGCTCCACACCCAATAGGTTTGGGGTCTAGGGTCAATACTTGACGGGAGATTCAAGAGAAATAGTTAATGGAGTAGGATATTTATCCTGGAGTTTCCCTCCCTCTAAATCTAAAAGGGAGGTGTAGGTGTGTTGGGTCTAAAATTGTCGAGGTGCAGGGTTAATCACCATGGTCACAAGTGTTCTCATATAATCCTTTTGCTGTTAGCACTAGTGCAAATGATTATATGTTAAACATAAAACGTTGGGGTATGAAGCTTTGGACACATACATGTCATGTGATTTTTATTGGGAATGTTAGACTAAGGTTTGGTTGGTCATGTGCACATATATTGAATAGGTTTGGGCTTGTTTTGATGGTGATATATGGGTGAAAATGTGAAGTTGGGTTACACTTTTGTGAGAATCGGGGGCAGAAAATTTTTTTCAGCAATAGTTCAGCCGAACTTTTGAGAAAGTTCGACCGAACTATTAGATAGTTCGGCCGAAATTTATGAGAAAGTTCGGCCGAACTCGTTCTGCCATTTAGATTGATGACACATTGACGGCGTGGGAAAACAGAATTTTTGCCGGAGATGGGAAAACTGGCAACAATAGTTCGACCAAACTTTTAAAATAGTTCGGCCGAACTATTGCTTATAAATATATCGCCCGCAAATTTTATTCTTTTTGTGCATCTTTTTTTCTTCTACTCTGTTGCTTCACGTTCATTGAATTGCTACAGTGTTGCTACTGCTCTGGCGTTGCTTCGCGTGTCTTTGTTTCTTCTGCTTTGTTGCTTCATGCGTCATTGTTTCTTCGGCTCTGTTGTTGATAGTTCATTGAATTGCTGCGGCACTACTGCTACTCTGGCGTTGCTGCCACTTTTTTGTTGATGATCTACGGCGAGATTAAGCGAACCACTAGGTAAGTAGCTCTTTCTGCTTTTGATCGTTATGGTTTTCTGTAGTGAATTGTTTGATCATTATCGTAAATTATATTTTCTGATATAATTAACTTTTTTTTTGCTATGTTGCTTATAGTTTGTCAAATTTCTCTAGTGCTGCTACTGCTCTGTTGCTGATCATCTGCGGCAACGTTAAGTGAACCACCAGGTAAGAAGCTCATATCCTTCTATTGTTGATAGTTATAGTTTTCTAGAGTTTTCATAAATAATAACTTTCATAAAGTCATACATCATGGCCATATTGTCATAAACATAAATGTCAAGTCTATCCATCCATCACTGTCTAGGTCACTGCCATATATATCATTTAAGCTATGCATCAACAAAGCCACTGTTATAATATATCTATAATATATCTACTGTTATAACAACAAAGCCACAATCATTCATGTATATGATTGTCAAGACTGTCATATTATTGTCAATAAAGAGCTATTGTCATGACTCTTTGGTCTCAACCTAGTCTCCTAAATTGAGTTCATTTAATTGTCAACCAGGGTTGGTAAACTGCTGAAGTGAAGTGCACCATATGTGCCTAGGTGTTTGTCTCTTAATGCGTTGTGCTTAGTTTTTTATGATGTTTTTGGCCTTTTGTGATGATTTATGATGTTTTTGGTCTTTTGGTAGTTTTATGTTCACAAGGAAAATGACTAGAAAGCTAGTGGAAAGAAGCTAATGATTAAAAATAGAGTGAAGCCTAATTGGTGGATGACAAGTGAAAAATGCAAAGGCAAATACTGAAACAAAATCAAACCTAAAATATGATTTAAGCAGAATACCAAGCTTGATAATGACTTGAAGGAAATGAATCAAAACATAAACTTAACTTGTCCAATTATTTCATCAAAGGTATTTTGGGAGAGTTTAAGAAATGGTCAGCTAAGTATACAAATTCTCCTAATCTAAACAATTAAACCATTAGCTTATAATGAGACAATATTTTATCCATGATTAAAGATTTGTAGAAACATATTTGGAGAAAAATATTGTTGATATCATAGGATCTTCTACTCTAAGACTAGTTCCTAACTCTATTCTGCAACTTAGTTTGATACCACTACACTTCACTCAAAGGTTATAGATTTTTAGAATAGTATTTTGAGGAAATTTTTGTTTGTGAGATGATAAAGGAATTTGCAAAAGTACTTCAGGCCTTGAAATGATATTGTCTTCTGTTCATAGGGTTATGAATCGATTATAGATTTGGAACAAGAAGAGGTTTTGTAAATAATGAAGGCTGTTTTGTTAAGTTTAACAACTGAAGTAATCTAATATGCAGTGGATGACAACTAAAATGTGGAGTGAAAATGCAATGAGTTAAGCTAAAACTGAACTTAAGATGTCACTAGTTTAAAACAGTGCTGAACTAAAAAGCCATTATCAAACTTAAAACAAATAACAGAGCATGGGTTAAATGCAATTAGACTCCGGAGTATCCTAACTAAGTTATCACGTATTAATTTATGGGATTATACAGTCTGTTTTGTCCATCATGATTGGTATTTTGGAAGAGTTTCTTAGAACAATCCTGACTGTACAATTCAGTGCAAATGCAAACATAAAGACTGAAAGCAATTTAAAAACTAAGATGTCACAGCTGTCTCCTACCCATCATTATGATATTTTGGAAGAGCATTTTAAGAGCAAGGTCAGCTATGTTACTTAGTGAAAACAAACAACTGAAACATTCATTATCACAGTCATGCCTTAGACATCATAAGGATTTTTGGGAAGAGTTTCTTCTTTTGGAAGAGTGTTTAGAACAAGTATAACTGTGATAGTGAACAAAAGAAATTACAATTAAATCCTACAACACTATAGCCATCTCCCATTCGTTATCATGATCTTTTGGAAGAGTTTCTTCTTTTGGAAGAGTTTTTAGAATGAGTATAAATATAGTGGCTAATGAAATTAAATATGAACTCAAACTTCAAAAAACGTAAAGGCAACTAAGATACTTATCTAAATTACGTAAGTAAAACCGTGCAGGAGGCAGGGGCCCTCTACCACCAGACGGAATCTAACTCCAAATCTAATCAACGCTTTCAAAGCAATACTGTCTTCTTCATTAAAGGAAAAATAACTTGAACAGAGTAGTCTGCGTCTTTAGAAATATAGCATGAAATCTAAGCAAAATCCAGAGCAAAATCTAGCCTATCTCTCGGTTTCCCAAGTGTTTTTATAACAAATTTACATAACAAGACTTGCAACAATTCGAGGATCATTGTCTTTCCTTATCGAAATCATAATAGGACTCTTAAAGTGGCAGCGTAAAAAGGAAAAGGACATCTGGACTAAGACAGTCCTATTAGAAATCGGCTTCCTTAAATGAGTTCCCACGTACCAAAACCATATCCAGAATTCGGTTTTTCCTTCATGGTGAGCAACGAACAATGTAGACATGACGTGGAATATGCCCATATGTGGTTTTTCTTGAAAGGACACCTGGAACATGCCTAAACGTGAATACAGCTGCAGAATTTCCGGTTAGCTATGGAATGTCTGCATTCTGCAGCTAATTCCGGTCAAAATGCATTACAATGACAAAAATCACAAAACTTAGCAAGTCAGTCATGTTAATCATTCTAAAAGTAATTTTAACAAAATTCATTGATCAATTGGGTCTGGGATAACAATGGACAAAGGAAAATGAGGTAAAGTAAGATGAAAGAAAGCACAATCTTGAGGCTCAACATACCCCCACTGCTAACTTCTTGCATGCCCTCATGCAACTTATTCCATAAACTCAGAGGCTTCTACAAGAACATCTAATCCTCTCCTTCTTCTTTTCCTGGAAGCTAAAGATCTTTTGGGTTTTCTGATGACAAGTTTGAACCTTAAGTTGGTAAGTGCCCTGATTAGCTCCTTGTTCCTCTTTTTCAACTTTTCATTAGTCTTTTCCACTTTGTCCATATGCAGAGATAAGGTTGAGTTCATATTGGTTTTGAGTTTGACTTGTTCCTTTAGAATATCATTCTCATTTTTGATGTGTCTATTAAGTATTTCCAGCTCATACCTATCCCTTCTTAACACATCTATTTAGGACAGTGGAGGACTAGGGGTTCTATCTCTACTCTCTGAAGCTTTCCTTTCCAAAGTTTCCACATAGTCATAAACTTCTTGTTGAGCAGGCTCAATTTCAGGGGTTCCTTCATTAAAATCCTCTTCAACATATTCTTCAATAGATGTTTCATCATCTTCTATATTTATCACCCCTGTTTGTTTGATCTGAGTTTTCCTTAGTTTCCCCCTGAGTCTATGGCTTCTTCTTGGATGGGAAGATCCCTCTCCTTTTTCTGCGGCAGATTTTCTGATTACCTTCTCTTTCTTAAGTTGTCTCTTAATTTGAGTCAACTTCTCTGAGATTATTTCCTCACTACTTTCCTGGACTGTTTTGTCAATTTCAATTTTAGAAGCTTTCCATTTTCTGCTTCTCCTTGTAGGCTGTTGTTCAGGTGAGGGCTCTTTTGGCTCTTCAAAATGATTTCTTATCAAGAAATTATCCCAAGTATCATTTGTTTTGGCTAAATGGTGTTCAATTAAAATCTTAACCAAGCCATGATGGTATAGAGTTGTTTCTAAGAATTGAACCCTTCTTTGAACACAAGAAGCCATCTTTTTCAAACTTTGAAGAAAGAAATAGGGCAAATTTAACTCTTCCTCCAGAAAATGCAATATCAGTCTAATATGGTAAACATAAAATGTGCCATATCTACCTTCACATGTAATAAATTTTTGCAGAATAAGCAGTATGTTTCTCCATTTATTTTTCAATGCAGAACTTGGAATTCCTTTCTTAAACATAGTGACATCCATACCTGGTGATTTTAAAATTTTCTTCCATGATTCATTATGGAATTCTCTGTTTTTGAACCATCTCTCTCCATTTCTAAGCAATCATGTTGCTTCTGCAATGAAAACCTCAGTGACAGTGAACTTAACATCTCCCACTTCAACCTCAGCTCCTCTAAATGACCTTGCAAATGTTTTAGTGACTTCTTTGTGGAAGCCATTAAATTTCTCAAGAAATTGTAGCCATCCTACCTATTGCAACATTTCTTTACATTGAGAGTATCCTTCCAGGTATTTTGTACCCATTGGTTCTGTTCTTACAATAAGGCCCATAATTGCTTGTTCAATGTTCAGATTAATACTCTTTCTGCCCACGGAAACAATAACTTCCACCTTCAAATTGATATACCTCTGGTTCTCAGTGACAATGGCTTCAAACTTCAGACTGATATGCCTCTGGTTGACAGTGACAATGGCTTCAAATTCCACACTGATATATCTCTGTCTCTCGGTGATAAATGGCTTCAAATTCCACACTACTATACCTCTGTCTCTCGGTGACAAATGGCTTCAAATTCCACACTGCTATACCTCTGCGTTTACAGTGATAATGCTCAATCTCTGCTCACGATGATAGGGCTTTGATATTCAAACTGATATACCCTTTGCTCTGCTCACAGTGATAGGGATATCTCTGTTTTGCGGAATGAAGGGCTGGCTACAGAATGGAGTGATGGAAGTAGTTACGGAATGAGTTAATGGAGTGAGGTGGAGAAAATGAATTAATGAGTGAAAAGACGGCGGAGATTTTTACAACGGAAAAGAAAATCATCATTGAATGATTTGGTTGGGTGATGTAAGGAAATCAAACACTTCAGCCTTTTTAACCGCTTAAATGATGTCGAGTATAGAATTTGAAATGAGAGATTTTTATCCAAAGTTTGTGGAGGGTATATTGGACATGATCAATAAAAATAATCAAAACAACTTTTTCGAATGATTCATAACTAAAACTATGCTAAATTTTATGATATGCCATTATAATGAAAACTTGTTACCTTTTCTTTTCATTTGCTTTTTGTGGTCTTTGTCTTCTTTGTTCTCCTTTGGAAGAGTCTTCATAATCCTTCTTGATTCTTCTTATTCATGGATATATTGGATCATCTTGTTGCAATTCAAATGTCTGCTAATTAGTGAATTCAGGATTTGTAGCTGCGGAATGACTGTCTAGCTACGGAAAGTCTGATCAGCTGCAGAATGTCTGTTTAGCTGCAGAATGTACCTGTAGAGCATTTTAATCATGGAATGGAGTGGTTTGGAATATAAGTGAAATGTTATATGGCATGAATGAATATGGATGATGAGACATGATATGTATGAAGTGGATGATGAAATGGAATGGATTCAGTTTATGAAATGGAGTGGAAGAACATAAGAACTTCCCTGCAATCCATGACATTTGTTATTCATTTGCAGCAAGACATCAAACTTTAAATTTTGACATGGAAATGAGGTGGATGGAGTATGGAATGAGATGAATGAAATATGGAATGAAGTAGAGTATGAATGAATGAATGAAATGGAGTATGGATGGATAAGTGAATGGAATGAAATGAAATGAGATGGATCATAAGTACAATGGATCTGAACTTATGATTTTGTAATAGCTGTTTGCAAAAACAAAATGGAAAAGTCAGAGTGTCAGAGAGACTTTGATTTTCACCCTATCTTTTCTGTATAAACATGCCAATCAATAATTGGTTTTCATGTTTATACTTTTATTTTTATTATTATTATTATTATTATTATTATTATTATTATTATTATTTTTCAAAGAGAAATGCTTCAGAAAATTTAATCAGGTTGGTGAATAAGAGAGATTCTTCTTCATTAACTTCACATCACTGCTTTCTTGGAACTTCTTGACAAATTCTTCTCTTGAGAGTGGTTTGTGATATAGCTTTAATCTATGACCATTCACAAGAAAAGTGACCTCTTCTTCATCTATTGTCCTGATTTTTACTGCTCCATTGTCAAAAATTTCAACAATTTCATATGGCCCAAGCCAATGTGTTTGAAATTTACCTTGAAAATCCTTGAATTTTGAATCAAACAAGAGAGCCCAGTCACCTTCTTTGAATTTATTCTCTTTGATGTACTTATCATGCCATCTAGTCCTTTACTGTTGAACTAGACTTGTTTTCTGAACTGAATCTTGTCTGATTTCATCCAATTCATTAATCTGCTCCAATCTATGCTTTTGTGCCTCCGTTAAATCAAGTCCTAGCTGAACTGCCATTTTGAAAGTTTGAATCTGGAACTCTATGGGAAACAAAACTTGCTTTCCATAAACAAGTTCATAAGGAGTATGGCCTATTGTGTTTCTCCATGTAGTTCTATAGGCCCACAAGGCTTCAAGAAGCCTATCTACCCAATCTCTTCTATGTAAATGAACAGTCTTTGTTAGGATTCCTTCAATGACCTTATTAGTAGATTCCACTTGACCATTTGCTTATGGATGATAAGGAGTAGATTTTCTATGTCTGATTTTGTACTTCTCCATCATTTGCTCCACTAGCCTTGATGTAAATTGAGCTCCTTGATCTGTAACAATTTCCCTTGGGACACCAAAACGAGTAAAAATATCCTCAAAAAGAAAAGTAACTACAAATGCTTCATTAGCAACAAGTAATGGCTTGGCTTCTACCCATTTAGTAACATAATCAGTGCAAACTAATATATACCTCTTCTTTCTTGATGGAGGACTAATAGGTCCTACAAAATCCAAAGCCCATTTTTCAAAAGGTTCAATATGTACCTGAGGTTGTAATGGCATCTCACCTGAAGGAGAAGGTTTCCCTACCCTTTGGCAACTGTCACACCTTTTGACATACTCTTTAGCATCTTTAAACAAGGATGGCCAATAATATCCTAAATTAAGGATCTTATAGCCTGTCCTCTTATCAGCAAAGTGTCTGCCACAAGGTTCATCATGACATGCTTTGAGAATCTCAGGCATCTCATCTTCACGAAAACACCTTCTAATGATCAAATCTGGACCTGTCTTGTACAACTCATTAGCAACCCATGAATATTTTGCACTGTCATAAATGATTTTTCTTTTATCTCTTGCATTCATTATTGAAGGAAATTTCCCTGAAACTAAATAATTAGCAATATCAGCAAACCATGGAGTTTGAGTAGAAATTTCAAAAAGATATTCATCAGGAAATTGATCTTCAACTGGAGTGTCATCTTTGATATTTTGGAGTCTAGATAGGAAATCAGCTACTATGTTTTGTTTTCCAGGCCTATCTAGAATGGTAATGTTGAATTCTTGTAAGAGGAATAACCATCTTATGACTCTGCCATTAGTAATTTATTTGTTCATTAAGTATCTAATTGCAGAATGATCAGTGTGAACAAAATTTTCATAGCCTATTATATAGTGTCTAAATTTGTTTATGGCATGAACAACAGCTAAAACTCTTTTTCAGTTATAGTGTAGTTTAACTCTGCAGGAGTCAAATTTTTACTGGTATAATAGATGGCATAAGGAATCAAATATTTTTGTCCCAATACTGCTCCTAGAGCTGTATCGGAAGCATCTGTTGAGATATGAAAAGGTAACTTCCAGTTAGGTCCCCTTAATATAGGTGCTTCAAAAATTTTGGTTTTCAGGGTCTCAAAGGCTAACTGGCAATCAGAGTTCCATTTGAATTCACAGTCTTTGGTAAGCAATTTGAAGAGTGAAGATGCTATCTTGGTGAAGTTTTCTATAAATCTCCGATAATATCCTGTAAATCCTAGAAAACTTCTAACATCTCTTTGACAACTTGGAATAGATAAGTTAGAGATGACTTCAACTTTTGACTCATCAACTCTAATCCCATCCCCTGAAATATGATGCCCTAAAACAATACCTTCAGTAAACATCATAAAAAATTTTTCATGACTAAGTGAAAGGTTTTCTTCTTGACATCTCTTTAAGACTTTTTCCAAGTTTTCTAAAGCTTCTTCAAAAGTGTTTCCATAAACTGTGAAATCATCCATGTATACCTCTACACAATCATGTATTAGATCTGAAAAAATTCCTAATACTACCCTTTGGAATGTTGCAGGTGCATTGCATAATCCAAATGGCAATACTCGGTAACCATAGGTACCCCAAGGACAGGTAAATGTGGTTTTATCTTGATCTTAAAGTGCTACTTGTATTTGGTTGTAACCACTAAACCCATCTAGGAATGAGAAGTACTTTTTGCCAGCTAATGTATCTAACACTTGATCTATGAAAGGTAAGGGAAAATGATCTTTAAGAGTAGCTTTGTTTAGTTCTCGGTAGTCAACACATACCTTCCATTTTCCATTTTTCTTTGGCACAATTACCAAAGGAGAAACCCACTGACTATCTGAAATAGGATAGATGAAATTAACATAAAAAAAATTTTGCAATTCTTCTTTAACAATTTCCCTAAGATTTGGATTCATCCGTCTTTGAGGTTGTCTGATTGGTTTGCAATTTTCCTCTATATAGATTTGATGAGTGCAAGTCTTGGGGCTTATCCCTTTCATGTCAGTGTATTCCCATGCATATGCAGAAGAATGTCTCTGTAATACTTTGACTAACTCTTCTTGTTGAGATTTTTCTAGGTTCTTGTTTATGTTCAAAGTTTTACCTCGGAAAATCTCACTTGTAGAGCTGCCAAATTTGTCCATAGAATGAAGAGACATCTGCCTTGATGACAAAAACTCAATATTGGATCCCTCTTGAAATGATTCATGTTTGTGTTCTGGAGAGGATTCAAAGTTTTCTAGAGTATTCAAAATTTGATTATCTTCACTAATTTCTTAAATTGTGAAGAGAGGTTGTAAATCTTCTTCATCCTCTATCCATTGAGTGTCATCTAGATCTGTAATTGTTCTAGCTGGAGGATGTAAAGTGAATTTCTTAGTTGAAATACCATCAGAGATATACATATCACCGGATCTACAACTAATAAAAGCATCAGCTATAGCCAACCAAGGTCTTCCTAATATAACAGGATGTCCTCCTAGATTATTCTTAGGAGTTAGGATCATGAAATCCACAAGGTACTCCCAAGAATCTAGGGACACTGGAATGTCTTCTATTACCCCATCAGGTTTGATCACAGATCTGTCTGCTAATTGTAATAATGTGGGTGTAAAGAGAAGATTAGGAAGTTTCAGTTTATCCATGATTTCTCTACTCATGATATTGATTGCTGCTCCTAAATCAATGAGTGTGTTCTGGATTTCAATTCCATTGATGTGAATTTTAACAACTGGATTTCCTGGGTCAAGATACTTTGGAATAGTAATCTTGCCCATCATAATGTCTGCTATTTTTCCTGCCAGTTGAATTTTCTTTGTTTCTCTTATTCTTTTTCTTGTTTTCTTCATACTCAACTCCTTTATTGTTTTGGCTAAAATTGGAATTTCCTTGATGGCTTGTAATAATGGAATTTCAATGCAAACATTTCTCAGCTCATGTAGGAAATCATAATTAGGCACCATAATTTGTTTTTCTACACCTCTATCAATTTGTAATCTTTCCGGAAAGGGAGGTATAGAAGTAGATGTAGATGGTTGCTCTAATACAGGAGTTGAATTTATTGGATCTTTTTGCTTTAATTTTTCAGTGTTTGGGTTTTGAAAGGATGTGTCTTCCTCAAGACTTTTATTCACCTGTAGAGAGTCTTTCTCAGAGTTATCTTGTTCTTGTACGATCACGGAAGGTTTCCTCTTTTCAAGTATTCTTCCAGACCTAAGTTGAACACCACTAAGGTCTAGAGGAGTAATTAAATAAGTTGGAAACTGTTGGCCTTCTATCATGTATGTGTTCTGAGGATTTTTATTATTGGGGTTTGGTATGGGTTGAGCAGGCAATTGATTTTATTTTTGAGGGAATGGTAATGAAAGTGGTTGATTTTGATGTGGTAGGTTCTGATGATGTTGTTGAGGATTTTGTTGAAAATTTTGTTGAAGATTTTGAGGAAAATTTTGTTGAGGATTTTGAGGATAAAAATGTGGGTATGGTGGATAGGATGGTGGATACTGATAGTATGGGGAATATCTTCCATAGGGACTTTGTGATCCTTGTGCCCAAGCTGGAGATTGATTTTGAAATTGAGGCCAAGGTTGCTGCCAATAATTCCAAGGTGGAGGTTGATTATACATTTGATCATGGAATCCTTGTGTCTGAGGTCCTTTCCAAGGCCTTCTAGATACAAAATTGAGAGACTCTGTGGAATCTGTAGGAGTTTCCTCCTAAAAGACAGCTTTGAGACTAGGAAGAGAAGGACAATTCTTGGTCTCATGTTTTTCAGAACAAATGACACGGGTTTCTACAACTTTTACATCCAAAGGACGCTCTCTCAAGGCATGTTTCTTTCTACATTTGGGACAAAAGATTGCCAAGGCATCAGATTCAGCTTTTTGCTTGTTTTGTATCTTAAGGGTGTCTATTTGTTCACTAAGACTCCCTAAGATGTCAGATTTAAAATCATCAAGCATGTGTCCTATTTCTGATCTACTTACTGTCCCAGAAGCAGACTTAATTGCCCTTGCAAGAGCAGGATCTCTTGGACCTTTTACAGTTTTAGATTTCCCTCTTGAAAGGTTGATACATAACTCAGATATTTCAGGTAATGTGATTTGTGATATATCCCCTTTTCCCATCATGTTAAGGATATCCAACCATTCATCCCTAATTGTTTTCAACAAAAGAGCTTTCAAGGTGTCTTGATCTAGGTTTTCCATTTTTGCTCTTTTGATGTTGTAATTAAATCTCTCCAAAAAATCTTCCAAATTTTCATCTTATTTTTGTAACATCTTAAACACTTCTTCCTTATGATTAACCGACATACAATAATCCAAATACCTCTCTAGAAATGCTTGTTTCATGTCTTCCCATGTTCTAATAGAACTGTTGATCAGACTCATAAACCACTTCAATGCTGCTCCTTTCAAGGTTGAAGGGAATAATTTCAGTTTTTGAGCATCTTGTAAGTAGTCATAAGTTCTACACAGAACTTCAAATTCAAATAAGAAGGTTTCAGGATCTTCAGTTCTAAGTCCATAGAAGTTTGGAAGGACAGAGGGTGAAATGTTTTTCATGGTTGTATTGGTTTCTTCATCAATTATAGGGAACCCAAAAGAGCTTCCTATTTCTCTTCTACCTCTTCCTCCATCTGCACCTCTACCTCCTTATCCTCTACCTCCTTCTCCTCTACCTCTACCTCTACCTCCAAATAGTGTGTGTTCTCCATTAAAGACTCCTCCTCCTCCTTCTTCTGCCATGGTTGACTCTCCTGTGGAAGTGGAAAGGTTTTTGTCCCTAACAGGAGTTTTTAAATCTTCTTCTATGGAAAGTTCAGTGTGTTGTGGATCATTATATCTGCATATCCTTTTTTACGTCAAGTTTTGAAATTTTGAAAAAAGAAAATGTTTTTTTTGAAAAATATTCATAAGGATCCGAAATATGCTATAGTATAAGGTTTTATACTTTAGTATAGAAAAAAGATGAAGAAATAATACATTGTATTTCCATTTTCATTCCGATTTATGGAGTGGCTGACTTTAGATTGTTATATTTTTATTAATCATAAAGTTCGAGCAACTTCCGGAGCGGAAGTCGCAATCACGCGCAAAAGCTTTTGGATAAGCAACTGTGGGGGGTCAACTTGCCCGTCGGTTATCAAAACCCGACCCCCCGCAGTTGACTGGTCAGATCTACGAAAATTATTGATCAACGGCTCTGAGTGATTGCGGGGGGTATGGGTTGGAGGTCTCCGCCGTACTAACAGACCCCCCGCATTACGTCATCCATTGAGGTGTCAAACAGTTGGCAAACAGTTGTCATCCACCACGCGTGTCGTCCCACGTCACCCTTGCATTAATTTCGGTCTCCGTTGTTTATAAGTCGGGTTTTCCATTTCGTCGTGGTTCATTTGTGATTGTTGCCCAGTTTTAAACCCCGTCCCGCCACCTTCGCACCAAACTGTTTTCGAAATTCTTGTCAGCTATGGCCAAACAAGCATCCTTGTCTGGTCTGTCCTCTCTGAACCCTCTCCTAGATAGTGAGAAAGACGTCCGTGATACTGCCTCCTCTGTAAATCATCCTCTCATGCATTACCAAGTGACCTTGAACACCGACCAGTCGCCTGTGTTTTCCGCTATGCAGAGTTCTGGAGTGCTGTCCGCCTGTATTCCTAAAACCCATGTCTTTCCTGAATTCATTTCCTGGTTGGTTTCGTCCATGTATCCCGGCAAATGTTATGTCATGAACTCCCAGGGAGAAAGTGTTTTTCAGGTTTCAGCTCAATTAATGCGTCAGGCATTGTGCTTCCCGGAGAATGATTCTCCTTTGCAATTCTCAGAAGATTCGCTGGTTCAATATTTCGAGGAGCTCTCAAATGAGGAATTTAACCGCTGCATGTCATTTTTGGTATCGAGTCCAGAGAAGACCCAGTTTGGATCGGGAAAGTTTGGTTTGGATGCATTTAATGTTCAATACAGGTCAGTTCTCAGCTGTATTATGGAGATTCTGGGGAGGGAAGATGATTGCGAAGTTGACAAGGCAGCTCTGGGGATGTTCACTCTCATGATGAAACCAGGAGTGGTGTTAGATATTCCATCCTTTTGGCAAGAAGTGGTGAATTCTCAGTTGATTTCTTTCCCACTAACAGGTTATTTCAGATTTCCTTCATTAATAGTTTACTTGTTTTTATACCAGAATGTGGAGGAATTCATGCATGTAGGTTTGAACATAATGGATAGCAACAAAAATAAACAGTCAGTTCTGCTTTGGACTGATTTGATCAGAAAAGAAGAGAATGAAGTTGGTTTATTTGAATTTGTGGAACATTTTATGACCACCGCTTATAAAATTCTCAATGGAACTCGGCCTCCCTGTTTCTTGCCAAAGGCCCAGGAGTTCTTGCAATTAGGACCTAATTGTAGATATGGAGACTGGTTTGTTTTTGAGGACTATTCTGAAATAAGGCTATATGGAGTTGGTGTTGAGCCTTATAGGCTTCCAACATTTGTTCCCATGAGACTGTTTGCTCTGGAATTTATAAGGCAAAGTCTCAATGTGGATCAAGTTCATTTTCTTCCAATGAAGAAGGGGTTAATGTACAAGTTGCCCATGAGTGTAGGTCCTTTTGTCGTTAACACAAGGCAAGCTTATGAGGAGGTGTCAAGGATGTTGGAAGAAACACAGTTATTATTGGGAGAGAAGTGGGCCTATGACCCACATGCGATTATTTCACAGAGAAGGGTCGAGAACGGTTATGCTGCTTTTACTCATGTGAGTAAACCGGATTTAGAAAAGTTGGCTAATCCAGGAGGGCCAAGTTCATCACGGATTAGTATTCAAACTCCTGTAATATTGGAAAATATGGGCAAGAGAGTGAGAGATGATGTTATTGAGATTGATGAGGAAACGCCCCGAGAGGAAAAAAGGACTAAATTAGCAGAAGATCACTCCTCCAATTCACCTGGTTTCACTCTCCAGGTCAGTGAAGAACAGGGTGCTTCATCTCCTAGCAGATCAGAACTTCAGTTAGAGAAGGCTCCTTCCATGAAGCAGGTGTTCTCCCTAATTGAAGAAAAGAATCAAAGAATAAAGGCCAATATAGAGACACAAGCAGAACATCATGTATCTGCTGACCAAACAAGACTTTTGACTGTAATGGATTTGGAGAAAGACCAGTTCAAAATGGCGCTATCACATCCGACAGGGATGTCTCTGGGACCCTCAGGCAGTTTTAAGGAGTTGAATATTGTTATGGATGTAAATAAGATCCCCTTGTGGGATAATATGAATCTACATATGCAAACAGGTCAGTTAATTGTTAATGATTTAGGTAAGACTCATGCTACATCAGTCAAGACAGAGAATATGCTTGCTAAGGTTGTCAAACAGTGCAAGATGGAGAAAGCCAATGCCAGAGCATTGACTATTCAAAATGAAGAACTGAAGAAAATCATAATGAAGATTGGCGTTGATCCAAATGATAAGAGCGCAATGCACAAACTGATAAAGGGCGCAGAAGCAGAAATATCTTCATTAAGGAAGAAGCTGAAATTGCCAGCTGCAGAGCATTCGTTGGCAGCTGAAGTAGCAGAGGTAGAAAAGGAAAAAGAGGAGCTGCGACAACAATTAATAAAGAAGGACGAAGAGCTTGATAAGGTAAAGAAAACAACTATAACCTTACAAAATCAAATTCAAAACCACACTTGTACTTTTGATTTTTCTGCAGGTGCGGCCGATCCACAAGTCCAAGTTGCTCAATTGAATACAGAGCTAAAAATGGCGGAGAGAGATTGCAAACAGGCCCAGTCCGAAAAGGATACAGCTCTGAGATTAATGCAGGGATGGGAAGAAAAGGCAAGTGAAAATGAGCAGAAGCTACATAAAGCTGAAGAAGAAATTAAGGAACTCAAGGAGAAATTGAAGGGAAATATTTCCCTTATTAAAGCTAAGGATCTCATCTGGAATGAGATCATTTCTGAAATACAAGCAAAATGGGACTCCATAAAAGTAATTGCCAGGGAGAAAAACATTGTTGCCGATCATGAAAAAGAGTTGTCATCGGATAAGCCAGCTGCAATCAAAAGATCAAATTGGGCCAAGAGATTCATGAATTTTATTAATTCCAAAACAGATGAAGAGTTGCAAGAGATGGGGATACAAGACAGGTATTTTTATGCTGAAGAAGTGAACAAAATGATCATTAAAAATGACCTTCTAAAAGCATCAGAGAAGCGGCTACAGGTAATTAAAGAGGTGATTAAGAAATTTGACATTTCATTTGATAAATTGATAAGAACTGGTTTGCCCTCATGCTGGAAGGAGGGAGGTGAATTTATGTCCTGGAAGTTGTATGAAGATCAACTGGTATTTGCAAAAAGCAGAGCAGATGGCCGACATGAGAAGATGCAGATACTAAAGGGAGAAACCATATTCAATTTCTTACAAAGACATTTCCTACTGCTGTGGATGGTGAAAACCTTGTTCACAAGTAACCTCACTCACGGTCATATTGTTGCTTTCACAGTAGACTATCATCGTTATAAGAATGCTCCATTAACTCAAGACAAACTCTGGAAGGAATGTAAGAAATTCACTATTGATACAGAAAAAGGATTTCCTGCCAAACAGCCGCAAGTAACCATGCAGCCGCAAGAAGTCATTGAGTCAGCCGCTGTTCCAGGAACATCAGTTCCTTTAGAGTAGGAGTTGTCATCTTTTATTTTGTTTTAAGTCAAGTGATGCAATGTAATGAAATGTTTCCGAGGCATGTGCCTCCGTTACAGAAAGTAGTTAAGTAGTTACAGTCAGTTAAGATCAGTTTTATAACTGAAACCTTTTTGGTTCAGATTGTATTTAAAGACATCTTAAGAAAGGAAGAAGGTTCCGAGTTTTGAATCTTTTGAAGGCTAATTCTGTACTGAGCAATATCAAATGAATAAAGAGTTTTGCAAGTTTCCAATATTCCATCTATGTTGAAGAGTTTTCTTGGTTTCCATTTCATCCGCATGTCTGTGAATAAAGTAGAGTGATTAGAGCTGCAGGTCTCTTGATATTTATATGTTTAAGAGTTAAATATCCTTAATAGGCGCTCCTCTTCTTTAACTTATATGTTTTCACTTCTTCTGGATTTTAGATTGACATTTTCTGTGTAAAGCAGCATGACAAATTAAGATCCTTTTTCTTTCTCTGTCTTTCATCCGTTCACTTCAAGTATAAAGAGAATATGGCATTGCATGGCTATTAAAGATTTGATATTTGGGAAATATATTACTAACATTTAAAGGGTTAAGAAACAGAGACGCATATATACATTTTTGTGACATAATCTTTAATGTCTTGAGCACGGATTCTTGTACACAGCTAAGAATTGTTTCTCAAGGAACAACATTAATTGGCACCGTTGCCGGGGAACGAAGAGTCGAAGTTCTTCCCTGGGTTTTGATCTACATTTCCTCTGGTTGTTTAGAGAGGAGGAAATAGTACGCTGTGATTTTTGAAAATAGCTCTGGCTCCCAAGAAACCTCACACGAGGTCAGACACCTCTCAGAAAAAAGCTCCCGTTTTGTCAAATCCTGAGAAGCTTGTTTCCAAGAAAGGCCAGAAACCAAAGATAGTTGTTACACCTGAACCCACACTGCTCGCACCTGGCAGCATTTCACACGTTTTTTCATCCAAGAAAGCTTCCAAGAAACTCATTTTCTCGGAAGAAGAATCATCATCGTCACCCATTCAAGAACCCACATTAGAAGAGCAATCATTGGAGTTTGTGTCTTTCCTCTTTACAGAAATTTAGCCACATACAGTTGCCAGCTCTTCTGCAATTGTTCAAAGTCCCATTCCCATATCAGTTGTTTCACCCCATTCATCTTTTCCCACAACTGGTATTCATTTTACCCCCGCTCAAGGAGTAGTTAACCCGGGCGCAAACATGGCAGTTCCTGCAGCCCCTGCTTTCTTGATGAACAGATATGCACCTTTAAATCTACCACAACCATTACATGATTTGCCACAGGAGTACCTCAAGTTACTCCCAAGATTTACTGGTGAAGATGAAATAACTGCAGAACAGCACCTGCCTCTGTTCTGCACTTTTGCAGAAAATTTAAACGTTGAACATTTGGATGTTGTCATGAGACTTTTCGTTCAGTCTCTGAGTGGAGAAGCAAGGAAGTGGTTCAAAGGATTACAGAATGGTTCCATTAACGATTGGGAGGCTCTAGAAAGACGTTTCATTGAGAGATGGGGCGAAAAAAGGGACCATGGTTATTCTTTGACAGAATTTAATGCAATTAAGAAAAAATCCGATGAAAATATGAACGATTTTGTTAAGAGATTCAACAAATTGTATAATAGTTTGCCTGCTGAGATGAAACCTCCTCCGATTGGAGAAAGGGTTGTTTTTGCTGGTGCTTTTGAGCCAGATTTCAGTTTCACACTAAGGGAAAGAAGGTCTCCTACGCTGGAACAGATTCAAACTGATGCTCTGGAGATTGAAGCAAACATGTCTGCTGCTGGTAAAGTTTCAGATAAAGGAAAAGCTAAGGAGGAAGCCTCAGTTCAGGATCAGAGAATTGAAGACATGACTAAGGTTATTAAAAATCTTTCAAATAAGTTGGTAAAGTTGGAGATAGATAGCAAGCCTGCCAGACAGAACAGAGGGGTTTTTAATCCTCAATTCAAAAAACAACCTTTGCAAATTCTACAAAGAGAAAGGAAAGATCAAGATCAGGTGCAAGCACCTTTGTACATAGAAGCAGCCCCGTCGCGCTCAGCAGACGAAGAAGATGACAGAGAAGATGATGCTCGAATTTCTGCTGTATATATGGAAGATGATGAAACAGAAGAAGAGATTGATGAAGAAGAGGAAAAGGAAGAGGAAGAAGCTGAACCCTCATTTGATCAAGAAGAGATGGACGATTATTGCAAACAATTCACAGATTTTATGCAATCCGAGTTGCATAAAAAATACGATTTGAGGTCGAAAAAGAGGTTGAGGACGCAAGAAAATGAAGAAAAAGAACCGGAAACAGCACCTACTCCAAAGGCGACTCCACTGCAGAAAGGTAAGCAGCAAGCTGAAACATCCTAGATGAAAGAGAAAGATTCAAACATTTTGGAGAAGGTGGTGACAGTTTCTAATCAGAGTTTAAATTCTAAAAAAGATCAAGAAGACCCTGAAAAGTTGACAAGATCAAATCAAACTTTCAGTCTATCGAAAGAGTTAGAAAAAGTGAAGATACAAGTACCTCTTCTTGAACTCATGAAAACCCCGGGTTACAAAAAAGAAATCGCTGAATTTATCAATCTGACCCAGCCTGACGAAGTAAGTGATATAGTCAATCTCCAAGAAGAAAAGCCAGTGGTGACATTTGGACCTCATGTAGAAGAGGTAGATTCTTCAGTTCCTCCTTTTTATATATCTCTTCTCTTGCATGATTTCGTTTTGCACAATTGTATGCTGGATTCTGGAGCATCACACAATCTGATGCCACTGAGTGTGATGAAGGAGTTAAATTTACAAATTACCAAGCCATACATAGATCTTTATTCTTTTGACTCGAAAAGAGTTAAGTGTGTAGGTCTCATTAAAGATATGGTTGTTTCATTGGCCCAAATCCCAGCCAAAAGCATTATGATGGACGTTGTAGTGGCAGATATTCTAGCCAGGTTTGGAATGTTATTATCTAGGTCATGGGGAGCAAAACTGGGAGGAGTTTTGAAACTGGACTTTACGTATGCTATTATTCATGTTTTCAATGGTGAAGAAAGAAGATTGTATAGAGAGACCAGATTCCAAAAGACTGCCACCAAGAAAGATGCTAGTAATTCACCAATTTATGGTCAAGAAAAGGACGATCTGTCATGTTTCATGTTGCGGGAGGTTGCAGAATTTGCTGAGGAATCCCAGGGGAAGCTTGATTCAGAAATTGTACATAAGGAATTACAATCAGAAAAGCCGTGGAAGTGTTATTTTGATGGAGCATTTTCCAAAGAAGGTACTGGAGCGGGTTTCATCTTTGTTTCTCCAGAAGGTAACTTGGTGCCTTTTTCTTTCAAATTGGAGTTCGAATCTACTAATAATGTTGCAGAGTATGAGGCATTAATTATTAGTTTGCAGACAGCTAAGCAGATGGGGATTAAAGCTATGACTGTGTTTGGAGATTCAGAGTTAATTATAAGGCAGATCAAGAATTCCTGCCAAACCAAGCATCCCAGATTACGAGCATACCGGAATGAAGTATGGGATCTGATTGAAAATTATTTTGAAGCATTCAATTTGCAGTTTGTGCCGAGAGAAGAAAACAGATTAGCAGATTCACTGGCGGTTGCAGCAAGTACGTTCAAGCCTCCTATCAACGTGAAACTAAGGTATGAGATAGAAATGAGACATAGGCCGTCGATTCCTGATAATGTTAAACATTGGCAGGTCTTCGAAGATGATGAGCAGATTAAGCAGTTTTTGTTGATGACTGAGGATTTTGAAGATCATCAAATTGACCTGGAAAGTGATGAAGACGAGTTGGCTGGAAAGACTTTAAAAAAAGAAATCGGTGGTCGGGAAATTATTCAGTTAAAAGATAACGTCTTACCCAGAGGCTTAGTACCGCTTGAAAGATTGTTTGGGGCTAATGATGTTGCTGTGGATCAAAAACAGAGAAACCAAGATGAGCCAGTAGAGGATTGCAATTTGGGTACTCCACAAGAGCCTAAGATGGTCAAACTGTTCAAGGGGCTTCCGAAGGAATATAAAGAAAGGTATGTTGAGTTGTTTAAACAGTTTAAAGATGTTTTTGCTTGGTCGTATGATGATTTGAAAATGTATGATAAGAACATTATACAGCACAAGATTCCACTTAAGGAGGGGGTTAAGTCACATAAACAGAAGCTTAGGCAGATTAATCCATTGCTATTGACTCCAATCAAGAAGGAAATTAAGAAATTGTTGCAAGCCAAGATAATTGTCCCACTCAGGTATTCAGATTGGGTATCTAACCTTGTACCTGTTCGAAAGAAAAATGGAGAGATAAGGTTATGCGTGGATTTCAGAAACTTGAACAGGGCTTCATTAAAAGACAATTATCCTCTGCCGAAAATGGACTTTGTCTTGCAGAAAGTGACTGGCGCTTATAGACTGTCTATGGTGGACGGGTTCTCGGGTTATAATCAGGTAGCAGTGGAGAAGGAAGATCAAAAGAAAACCGCTTTCACTACGCCTTGGGGAACGTTCATGTACGCCAGGATGCCTTTTGGCCTGATGAACGCAGGGGCCACATTTCAAAGGGCGATGGATATTGCATTTGTAGGAGACACATTTGTAGTGGTTTACTTGGATGATGTCACAATTTTTTCGAAGTCTGATGAGGAGCATTTACAGCATTTACAGAAGGCCTTCATGAAGTGTAGAAAGTTTGGATTATCACTGAATCCGAAGAAATATTTATTTGCCCTGGAGGAGGGTAAATTATTAGGCCACATTGTCTCGAAAGAAGGAGTGAAGATTGATCCTGCCAGAGTTGAAGCTATTCAGACAATTCCTCTGCCACGAAGTAAAAAGGATATCCAGCGTTTCCTTGGAAAGATTAATTTCCTGAGGCGGTTCGTCCCAAATTATGCTGAAATCGTTAAAAAGATTACTGACATGCTAAAAAATAATGCTGAGATAAGGTGGGACAAGGAGGCGAGGGAATCGTTTCAAAGAATCAAAGAGGCTTTAAAAGAAGCTCCTGTTTTGGTAAGTCCAGACTATTTGAAGCCGTTTCAAATTTTTTCATTTGCTTCTCCATCAACTATTGCAGCCGTTTTATTACAAAGAAATGAAGAGAAGCAGGAACAGCCAGTTGCATACTTCAGCAAAGTTCTTCGTGATGCAGAACTGAATTATAACATATTAGAGAAACAGGTGTACGCTCTGGTAAAGGCATTGAAAGCTTTCAGAACTTATGTCCTTCACTCTCAGATTTTAGTGTATGTCCCCAATTCGGCCGTGAAAGATGTGCTAGTACAAAGTGATGTGGAAGGTAAAAGAGGAAAATGGATCGCAAAGATACAGGAGTATTATTTAGATATAAAGCCAACTAAGCTGGTTAAAGGATTGGGATTGGCCAAATTACTGACAGAATCCAATTTCCAAGCGCTGGGAATCAATTTGCTGGCCCCCGTAGAAGAAGCAAATAAATAAACGCGTGACAGTCAATTAAAAACAGCAGTTAAGTATAAATTTCTCTGTTCAGAATGGTATAAGGATATTGTACATTATTTGTGCTTTCTGTCATGTCCACCTTCCATTAATAGAGCAAAATACAGAGCCCTGAAACTTAAGGCTCAGCCTTATGTTATAATCGAAGCAAAATTATATTGGAAGGATCCAGCGGGTATGTTGTTGTTGTGTCTTACAGAGGAAGAAATTCTAGAAGTAATGAGAGAGTATCATGAATGCCTGTGTGGAGGGCATTACAGCTGGAAGGTAACGGCTCACAAAATATTCAAATCAGGTTTTTATTGGCCGACTGTGTTTTCAGATGTTTACAAGGCAGTCAGAAGCTGTCAAAAATTCCAATTATTTGCAGAGAAGAAAAAACTAGCTCCTCTACCTCTTTTTCCTGTCTTCGTTGAAGAACCCTTTAGACAATGGGGAATAGACTTCATTGGAGAGATTAATCCACCATCTAGTGGGCAGTTTAAATGGATTCTTACTGCTACGGATTATTTTACAAAGTGGGTGGAGGCAATTCCCACCAGGAAAGCCAATGATTTGGTAGTGATGAAGTTTTTGGAGGAGAACATTTTTAGCAGGTTTGGATGCCCCGTGAAGATTGTGACAGATAATGCTCAAGTTTTTAGTTCACTCAGGTTTATTAATTTTTGCCAAACTTATAATGTGACGTTGTCTCACTCCACAGCTTACCATCCGCAGGGCAATGGATTAGCAGAATCCTCTAACAAAACATTGGTTAGGATTTTGAAGAAAACAATCAGTGAGAATCAGAAGAATTGGGACACAAAGCTAGTCTTCGCTTTGTGGGCAACAAGGATGACCACAAGAAGGTCTACTGGCAAGTCACCTTATGAGCTCGTGTACGGCACTCAAGCTTTATTTCCCACACAATTGGTAAAACCTGTAATTTCTTTCCTCCAAGATGCTCAAGCAGAACCAAACCCCATGATATGAAGAATGAACAATGTGATGGAATTAAGTGAAAGCAGAAATCAGGTTCAGGACCGCTTGCTCACTTATCAGCAAAAGATGAAGGCAGTATTTGATAGAAAGGCAAAGGAAGTTTTGTTTCAGGAAGGAGATTTAGTTTTGAGATGGGATACATGAAGGGAAGATAAAGGCAAACACGGGAAATTTGATCCCTTGTGGTATGGCCCATTCAAAATTAATGAAGTCAGAGGAAATAACACCTTCGTGTTGGAAAATCTGGAAGGAGAAATGCTGGATATGCCTGTCAATGGGCAATATCTCAAGCATTATTTCCGACATTAAGCAGTTACTGATCCATCATTGTATATATCCGGAGTGTTCACTGTACATTTTCCATCAAGCAATTTTTGACTCCATGCCCGAGGTGAAGGCACTAATCTGCAGGTTCTTAGTGTTTCGTTGTAAAAACACTATCCCCAGGTGGAGCCAGATGTTGTGGATCATTATATCTGCATATCCTTTTTTACGTCAAGTTTTGAAATTTTGAAAAAAGAAAATGTTTTTTTTGAAAAATATTCATAAGGATCCGAAATATGCTATAGTATAAGGTTTTATACTTTAGTATAGAAAAAAGATGAAGAAAGAATACATTGTATTTCCATTTTCATTCTGATTTATGGAGCGGCTGACTTTAGATTGTTATATTTTTATTAATCATAAAGTTCGAGCAACTTCCGGAGCAGAAGTCGTGATCACGCGCAAAAGCTTTTGGATAAGCAACTGCGGGGGGTCAACTTGCCCGTCGGTTATCAAAACCCGACCCCCCGCAGTTGACTGGTCAGATCTACGAAAATTATTGATCAACGGCTCTGAGTGATTGCGGGGGGTATGGGTTGGAGGTCTCCGACGTACTCACAGACCCCCCGCATTACGTCATCCATTGAGGTGTCAAACAGTTGGAAAACAGTTGTCATCCACCACGCGTGTCGTCCCACGTCACCCTTGCATTAATTTCGGTCTCCGTTGTTTATAAGTCGGGTTTTCCGTTCCGTCGTGGTTCATTTTTGATTGTTGCCCAGTTTTAAACCCCGTCCCGCCACCTTCGCACCAAACTGTTTTCGAAATTCTTGTCAGCTATGGCCAAACGAGCATCCTTGTCTGGTCTGTCCTCTCTGAACCCTCTCCTAGATAGTGAGAAAGACGTCCGTGATACTGCCTCCTCTGTAAATCATCCTCTCATGCATTACCAAGTGACCTTGAACACCGACCAGTCACCTGTGTTTTCCGCTATGCAGAGTTCTGGAGTGTTGTCCGCCTGTATTCCTAAAACCCATGTCTTTCCTGAATTCATTTCCTGGTTGGTTTCGTCCATGTATCCCGGCAAATGTTATGTCATGAACTCCCAGGGAGAAAGTGTTTTGCAGGTTTCAGCTCAATTAATGCGTCAGGCATTATGCTTCCCGGAGAATGATTCTCCTTTGCAATTCTCAGAAGATTCACTGGTTCAATACTTCGAGGAGCTCTCAATTGAGGAATTTAACCGCTGCATGTCATTTTTGGTATCGAGTCCGGAGAAGACCCAGTTTGGATCGGGAAAGTTTGGTTTGGATGCATTTAATGTTCAATACAGGTCAATTCTCAGCTGTATTATGGAGATTCTGGGGAGAGAAGATGATTGCGAAGTTGACAAAGCAGCTCTGGGGATGTTTACTCTCATGATGAAACCAGGAGTGGTGTTAGATATTCCATCCTTTTGGCAAGAAGTGGTGAATTCTCAGTTGCTTTCTTTCCCACTAACAGGTTATTTCAGATTTCCCTCATTAATAGTTTACTTGTTTTTATACCAGAATGTGGAAGAATTCATGGGTATTGGTTTGAACATAATGGATAGCAAAAAAAATAAACAGTCAGTTCTACTTTGGACTAATTTGATCAGAAGAGAAGAGAATGAAGCTGGTTTATTTGAATTTGTGGAACACTTTATGACCACCGCTTATAAAATTCTCAATGGAACTCGGCCTCCCTGTTTCTTGCCAAAGGCCCAGGAGTTCTTGCAATTATGACCTAATTGTAGATATGGAGACTGGTTTGTTTTTTAGGACTATTCTGAAATAAGGCTATATGGAGTTGGTGTTGAGCCTTATAGGCTTCCAACATTTGTTCCCATGAGACTGTTTGCTTTGGAATTTATAAGGCAAAGTCTCAATGTGGATCAAATTCATTTTCTTCCAATGAAGAAGGGATTAATGTACAAGTTGCCCATGAGTGTAGGTCCTTTTTTCGTTAACACAAGGCAAGCTTATGAGGAGGTGTCAAGGATGTTGGAAGAAACACAGTTATTATTGGGAGAGAAGTGGGCCTATGACCCACATGCGATTATTTCACAGAGAAGGGTCGAGAACGGTTATGCTGCTTTTACTCATGTGAGTAAACCGGATTTAGAAAAGTTGGCTAATCCAGGAGGGCCAAGTTCATCACGGATTAGTATTCAAACTCCTGTAATATTGGAAAATATGGGCAAGAGAGTGAGAGATGATGTTATTGAGATTGATGAGGAAACGCCCCGAGAGGAAAAAAGGACTAAATTAGCAGAAGATCACTCCTCCAATTCACCTGGTTTCACTCTCCAGGTCAGTGAAGAACAGGGTGCTTCATCTCCTAGCAGATCAGAAATCCAGTTAGAGAAGGCTCCTTCCATGAAGCAGGTGTTCTCCCTAATTGAAGAAAAGAATCAAAGAATAAAGGCCAATATAGAGACACAAGCAGAACATCATATATCTGCTGACCAAACAAGACTATTGATTGTAATGGATTTGGAGAAAGACCAGTTCAAAATGGCGCTATCGCATCCGACAGGGATGTCTCTGGGACCCTCAGGCAGTTTTAAGGAATTGAATATTGTTATGGATGTAAAGAAGATCCCCTTGTGGGACAAGATGAATCTCAACATGCAAACAGGTCAGATAATTGTTAATGATTTAGGCAAGACTCATGCTACATCAGTCAAGACAGTGAATATGCTTGCTAAGGTTGTCAAACAGTGCAAGATGGAGAAAGCCAATGCCAGAGCATTGACTATTCAAAACGAAGAACTGAAGAAAATCATAATGAAGATTGGCGTTGATCCAAATGATAAGAGCGCAATGCACAAACTAATAAAGGGCGCTGAAGCAGAAATATCTTCATTAAGAAAGAAGCTGAAATTGCCAGCTGCAGAGAATTCGTTGGCAGCTGAAGTAGCAGAGGTAGAAAAGGAAAAAGAGGAGCTGCGACAGCAATTGATCAAGAAGGACGAAGAGCTTGATAAGGTAAAGCAAACTGCTATAACCTTACAAAATCAAATTCAAAACCACACTTGTACTTTTGATTTTTCTGCAGGTGTAACCGATCCACAAGCCCAGGTTGCTCAGTTGAGTACAGAGTTAAGAATGGCGGAGAGAGATTGCAAACAGGCCCAGTCCGAAAAAGACACAGCTTTTAGATTGATGAAGGAATGGGAAGAAAAGACAAATGAAAGTGAGCAGAAGCTACATAAAGCTGAAGAAGAAATTAAAGAACTCAAAGAGAAATTGAAGGGAAATATTTCCATTATTAGAGCTAAGGATCTCATCTGGAATGAGATCATTTCTGAAATACAAGCAAAATGGGACTCTATAAAAGTAATTGCCAGAGAAAGAAACATTGTTGCCGATCACGAAAAAGAGCTATCATCGGATAAGCCAGCTGCAATCAAACGATCAAATTGGGCCAAGAGATTCATGAATTTTATTAATTCCAAAACAGATGAAGAGTTGCAAGAGATGGGGATACAAGACAGGTATTTTTATGCTGAAGAAGTGAACAAAATGATCATTAAAAATGACCTTCTAAAAGCATCAGAGAAGCGGCTACAGGTAATTAAAGAGGTGATTAAGAAATTTGACATTTCATTTGATAAATTGATAAGAACTGGTTTGCCCTCATGCTGGAAGGAGGGAGGTGAATTTATGTCCTGGAAGTTGTATGAAGATCAACTGGTATTTGCAAAAAGCAGAGCAGATGGCCGACATGAGAAGACGCAGATACTAAAGGGAGAAACCGTATTCAATTTCTTACAAAGACATTTCCTACTGCTGTGGATGGTGAAAACCTTGTTCACAGGTAACCTCACTCACGGTCATATTGTTGCTTTCACAGTAGACTATCATCATTATAAGAATGCTCCATTAACTCAAGACAAACTCTGGAAGGAATGTAAGAAATTCACTATTGATACAGAAAAAGGATTTCCTGCCAAACAGCCGCAAGTAACCATGCAGCCGCAAGAAGTCATTGAGTCAGCCGCTGTTCCAGGAACATCAGTTCCTTTAGAGTAGGAGTTGTCATCTTTTATTTTTTTTTAAGTCAAGTGATGCAATGTAATGAAATGTTTCTGAGGCATGTGCCTCCGTTACAGAAAGTAGTTAAGTAGTTACAGTCAGTTAAGATCAGTTTTATAACTGAAACCTTTTTGGTTCAGATTGTATTTAAAGACATCTTAAGAAAGGAAGAAGGTTCCGAGTTTTGAACCTTTTGAAGGCTAATTTTGTACTGAGCAATATCAAATGAATAAAGAGTTTTGCAAGTTTCCAATATTCCATCTATGTTGAAGAGTTTTCTTGGTTTCCATTTCATCCGCATGTCTGTGAATAAAGTAAAGTGATTAGAGCTGCAGGTCTCTTGATATTTATATGTTTAAGAGTTAAATATCCTTAATAGGCGCTCCTCTTCTTTAACTTATATGTTTTCACTTCTTCTGGATTTTAGATTGACATTTTCTGTGTAAAGCAGCATGACAAATTAAGATCCTTTTTCTTTCTCTGTCTTTCATCCGTTCACTTCAAGTATAAAGGGAATATGGCATTGCATGGCTATTAAAGATTTGATATTTGGGAAATATATTACTAACATTTAAAGGGTTAAGAAACAGAGACGCATATATACATTTTTGTGACATAATCTTTAATGTCTTGAGCACGGATTCTTGTACACAGCCAAGAATTGTTTCTCAAGGAACAACACAGTGGATGAAGTGGAAGGTTTCTCTAATGGAATAGCTGACCTTAGATCTTCTAGAAGTCCAGGATCAGTAAAGGATGGAATGTGGGTCTGAGTTGAAGGTGTACTAGCTCTGGATCTAGATGAAACAGGTGGTGTTCTAGAAATCAAACTTCTGCTTCTGCTGCTTATAAATATTCCCCTTGAATCTTTCTCCCTACGCATATAATTGTTTTTGAATGCTAAGAAACAAAGGTTACCTAGTTTTCACTTCCCCGGCAACGGCGCCAAAAATGTTTGGTCTCAACCTAGTCTCCTAAATTGAGTTCATTTAATTGTCAACCAGGGTTGGTAAACTGCTGAAGTGAAGTGCACCGTATGTGCCTAGGTGTTTGTCTCTTAATGCGTTGTGTTTAGTGTTTTATGATGTTTTTGGTCTTTTTTGATGATTTATGATGTTTTTGGTCTTTTGGTAGTTTTATGTTCACAAGGAAAATGACTAGAAAGCTAGTGGAAAGAAGCTAATGATTAAAAACAGAGTGAAGCTTAATTGGTTGATGACAAGTGACAAATGCAAAGGAAAATACTGAAACAAAATCAAACCTAAACTATGATTTAAGCAGAATACCAAGCTTGATAATGACTTTAAGGAAACGAATCAAAACATAAACTTAACTTGTCCAATTCTTTCATCAAAGGTATTTTGGGAGAGTTTGAGAAATGGTCAGTTAAGTATACAAATTCTCCTAATCTAAACAATTAAACAATCAACTTATAATGAGACAATATTTTATCCATGATTAAATATTTGTAGAAACATATTTGGAGAAAAATATTGTTGACATCATAGGATCTTCTACTCTAAGACTAGTTCCTAACTCTATTCTGCAACTTAGTTTGATACCACTACACTTCACTCAAAGGTTATAGATTTTTAGAATAGTCTTTTGAGGAAATGTTTGTTTGTGAGATGATAAAGGAAGTTGCAAAAGTACTTCAGGCCTTGAAATGATACGGTCTTCTGTTCATAGGGTTATGAATCGATTATAGAATTGGAACAAGAAGAGGTTTTGTAAATAATGAAGGTTGTTTTGTTAAGTTTAACAACTAAAGTAATCTAATATGCAATGGATGACAACTAAAATGTGGAGTGAAAATGCAATGAGTTAAGCTAAAACTGAACTTAAGATGTCACTAGTTTAAAACAGTGCTGAACTAACAAGCCATTATCAAACTTAAAACAAATAACAGAGCATGGGTTAAATGCAATTAGACTCCGGAGTATCCTAACTAAGTTATCATGCATTAATCTATGGGATTATACAGTCTGTTTTGTCCATCATGATTGGTATTTTGGAAGAGCTTCTTAGAACAATCCTGGCTGTACAATTCAGTGCAAATGCAAACATAAAGACTGAAAGCAATTTAAAAACTAAGATATCACAGCTGTCTCCTACCCATCATTATGATATTTTGGAAGAGCGTTTTAAGAGCAAGGTCAGCTATGTTACTTAGTGAAAACAAACAACTGAAACATTCATTATCATAGTCATTCCTTAGACATCATAAGGATTTTTTGGAAGAGTTTCTTCTTTTGGAAGAGTGTTTAGAACAAGTATAACTGTGATAGTGAACAAAAGAAATTACAATTAAATCCTACAACACTATAGCCATTTCCCATTCATTATCATGATCTTTTGGAAGAGTTTATTCTTTTGGAAGAGTTTTTAGAACGAGTATAACTATAGTGGCTAATGAAATTAACTATGAACTCAAACTTCAAAAACGTAAAGGCAACTAAGATACTTATCTAAATTACGCAAGTAAAACCGTGCAGGAGGCAGGGGCCCTCTACCACCAGACGGAATCTAACTCCAAATCAAATCAACGCTTTCAAAACAATGTTGTCTTCTTCATTAAAGGAAAAATAACTTGAACAGAGTAGTCTGCGTCTTCAGAAATATAGCATGAAATCTAAGCAAAATCTAGAGCAAAATCTAGCCTATCTCTCGGTTTCCCAAGTGTTTTTATAACAAATTTACATAACAAGACTTGCAACAATTCGGGGATCATTGTCTTTCCTTATCGAAATCATACTAGGACTCTTAAAGTGGCAGCGTAAAAAGGAAAAGGACATCTGGACTAAGACAGTCCTATTAGAAATATGCTTCCTTAAATGAGTTCCCACGTACCAAAACCATATCCAGAATTCGGTTTTTCCTTCATGGTGAGCAACGAACAATGTAGACATGACGTGGAATATACCCATATGTGGTTTTTCTTGAGAGGCCACCTGGAACATACCCAAATGTGAAGACAGCTGCAGAATTGCCGATTAGCTACGGAATGTCTGCATTCTGTAGCTAGTTCCGGTCAAAATGCATTACAATGACAAAAATCACAAAACTTAGCAAGTCAGTCATGTTAATCATTCTAAAAGTAATTTTAACTAAATTCATTGATCAATTGGGTCTGGGATAACAATGGAAAAAGGAAAATGAGGTAAAGTAAGATGAAAGAAAGCACAATCTTGAGGCTCAACAATGACATCCACATAACATACTCAGAGGTACACATCATCATTGTCATAATATGAGTATCACTGGAATACTATCATACATTACTATTTTACATAGTACTGATGTATTTATGTATCACTATTATAAGCTATTTTATCACTTATCTTGCACCTTAGATCACTTTCAAACTCGCAGATCACTAGAATATCGCTCAGAATATAAGTGATATCAGAATCCAAGATCATTGTATATAAATCAGTCATACTATGAGTATCACTGGCATACTGTCATACATTACTATTGGCCATAGTACTAATGTATTTATATATCACTGTTATAATTTATTTTATCACTTAACTTGCACCTTAGATCACTGTCAAACTCGCAGATCACTGGAATATCGCTCAGAATATAAGTGATATCAGAATCCAAGATCACTATATATAATAGATGAAGTTGGTAATAGATGACTATATTATATTGAAATATTGCAAATAATATAAATTCCAAAATTATATTTAATCTAAACCTTGTTATGTATATCAAGCTTCCTATCATATAGATGTAAAGGTTATGATCAACATCACCTCATTCATCATCCATCATCTGCACATAACTTGCATCCAATTGAGTTGATAAAAACACATTATCCAATCAACAAACCATTGAAACCAAAAGTGATTTGATAGTTCTAAAGGCAAAGTTTGTAAAGGGCCACGTAGCCTTTGGATCTCATCTTTTATGAAAGGTGACATATCTAGTAAATTCCCCTATAGTCAATCTCTGGAATAGATCTAAATAGAAGTTTTTCATTTTCATATCCATGGTCTCAAACAATGATAGAGAAAAAACCTTTTATATTCAACATGTAAAACACAAATTAGCCATAAAAGTTTCCTATTGAAACCATAACTGATTAGTTATTAGACTATATATCTTCATATAGAACTTGCAAATAGTATGGTGGAAATGTGGATCTCATGACTCTTCATAATGTACAATGACTCATTCCATATTATTCATAGATCAATTGTCATTAAATACAAGATTTATCATAATGTACAATGATTCATTCCATATTCATTTTTAGATTCATTCCATATTCATTTAAAAGAAGTAACTACTATGTATTTTGTTGAGCCCTGAAATTTTCTTCTCTTTTGCCAAACTTCACTTCATTTCATCATTCCTTTATCATTTCATAAACCTAAAATTCAATGAGAATGACTAAGATTACTTAAAGGTTGCATACAATGATTAACTTATTGTACTTTTGTGATTTTGTTGTCTTAATGATTTTTGAACAGTTTTAGCTACAGAATGCAGTCATTCTATAACCAGTCAAGCATTCCATAGCTATTTTGGTTTTTACATATGTTACAGGTGTCATCTAGAAAAAATGCACACATAGGTGGATTCCAAATCTTTCCTACATCATTTGTTCCCTTCCACAAAGATTGGATCAATAGCTGGAGGTGCCCATGTACGTGGTCAAAGAAAAAGTCAAGCAAGTCGTCTTCTACATGAGTCAGGACTCCTGATTTTCTTTACAGCAAATCAGGAATCCTAAAAAGAGTTCTATTTTGATTTTAACTTTAAAAATACACTTGTACCTACTTTTATTCAATATTAGTTGTGTAATTGCATAAAAATTCAGCTCGTTAATTCCGAGAGGGACAAGTTTGATACATATTTTATTATTCCTGTGATACTCTGTTTTCAAGCATTTTGATAATAGAAGAAGTAAACTTTGATTTTGTTCTGAATACAACCTTGAGGAGTTAAAGGATTAATGCTGAATTGATAGCAGAGGCCCCCTACTATTCGAGGAAGCTTTACATGTTTTCTAGATAAGTAGTTTTCAACTCTCTTTTGTCATATTTTCTTACTTAGACTGCTTTCTGGAATTACGTCTCTTAACATTATGTTTCATGTCATTTTCTTAGATAAAAGATCCTCATGATATTACAATTAGTCTTTTTCTCAAGCTTTTCCAATATATCTCTATTAAATGAATGGGATTTAATTGTAACATTCTGAGTTACTAGCACTTTAGTTTCTGTCATTTAGATTAAGAAGATCCTCATTATCTTACAACTATTCTCTTTCTCAAGCTCTTCCAATATATCACTACTATATGAATGAGATTTGGTTGTACTATTTTGAGTTATTATCGTTTTATGTTCTGCAATTAGATAAAAGATCCTCATCTTATTACAAACAGTCTTCTTCTCAAGCTATTCCAATAAACCTCTAAATCATGAATAAGACTTAGTTGTAATATTGTGGGTTACTGATTGTTTGTTTTATAGAAGATCCTTATCACATTATGCCTAATATATTTCAATAAACTCTTCCAACAAATCTCTAACTCATGAATGAGATCTAGTTGTAATGTCATAAGTTGTTTCAGCATTTCATAGGAGATCCTTATTACATTATAGTAATCTTTTTCTCAAGCTATTCCAATACACCTCTATCATATGAATGAGATTTCACTATAATGTTCTAGGTTACTGTTTATTTTAATACTTCTTTTATGTTTTAGGAAGATCCTCATTGCATTAGAATTTAATCTCTTTCACAAGCTATTCCAACAAATCTCTAACTAAATGAATCAGATTGAGTTATAGTGTTTTGAGTTACCTTTTCATTTTCATGAATGTTCATTTGCAAGCTATAATATCCATGGATTAGGACTCTCTATTTTCATCATTTTTTTAGGGACAAAACTTGTAACTAACATATGTTTTAATTCTAAGATTTCCTTTCTCTTCCTTTTTGACATAGATTTAACTTCATCTTATGAGCATAGAGTAGCATACTAAAACTCAAACATATCAAAACCCAAAACATCAATAAAACAATGAAAACAATGAAATAGGAAAAGAGATACTTACGCACATATAGTGCAAGTACACTTCATCAGTTTACTAGCCCTGGTGGATAATTTATGCAATCAATTTAGAACACTAAATTGACTAAACATTTTGGCGCCGTTGTTGGGAAAGTGTAACTAGGTAGCCTTATTTTCTATTTCTCAAAAAAAACAATGATATGCGTAGAGAAAGAGATCCTAGGGGTAGATTTATAACAGGTAGAAGCTTAATTCCCACAACTCCACTCACTCCACCAAGACCAAGAAGAATCACACCTCCAAATCAAACCCATATTCCATACTATACTGGTCATAGGCTTCCAGAAGTCTTAAGATCGGATATCCCATTAGGAAGATCTCCCACTTCATCCATTGAAGCAATTCTAGAGGAAGAAAATCCAAGGACTCCTACAGAAGGGATAAACTTTTTCACTTCCACGGGGGAATATATTCTAGCAAAAGAATTACAAATCCCTAGTGAAGAAGAAGAAGCAAACTATTTCTTCAATATACCCTTGATAGAAGAACCAGTAGAACAACTAGCTCTTCCAACTGAACCCTATATTAGTTCAGAGGAGTCTATCATGGCAGAAGAAGGAGAAGGAGAAGTCTTTAATGGAGAAAATACACTATTTTGAGGAGGTAGAGGAAGAAGAGGAGATAGAGGAAGAGGTAGAGGTACATCATAAGGTAAAGGAAGAGGAAATGCAGAATGAGGAAGAGGTAGAAGGGAAGCTGGAAGTCCTTTTGGATTCCCTATAATAGATGAAGAGACTAATGAAACTATGAAAAATATATCACCCTCTGTTCTTCCAAACTTTCATGGAATAAAAAGTGAGGATCCTGAGACCTTATTATTTGAATTTGAAGTTCTATGTAGAACCTATGATTACCTACAAGATGCTCAGAAACTTAAACTATTCCCTTCAACATTGAAAGGAACAGCATTAAAATGGTTTATGAGTTTAATCACTAGGTCTATTAGGACATGGGATGAAATGAGGAAAGCATTTCTAGATAGATATTTGGATTACTGTATACCAGTCAACCATAAGGAGGAAGTATTCAAGATGATGCAAAAGGAGGATGAAAATCTGGAAGATTTGTTGGAAAGATTTAACTATAACATTAAGAGGGAAAAAATGGAAAACTTAGACCAAGATACTTTGAAAGCTCTTTTGTTGAAGACAATTAGGGATGAATGGATAGATATTCTTAATATGATGGGGAAAGGAGACATATCTCAACTTTCATTACCTGATATAGCAGAACTATGTATTAATCTTTCAAGAGGAAAATCTAAGATTCTAAGGACCAAGAGACCCTGCTCTTGCAAGGACAAGAAAATCTGCAGCTGGAACAGTAAGTAGGGAAAAGATAGTTAATATGCTTGATGAATTCAAAACTGACATTCTATGGAGTCTTAGTGAGCAAATAAACACCCTTAAGTTACAAAACAAGAAGAAAGCTAAAACTGATGCCTTAGCAATCTTTTGTCCCAAATGTAGGAAGAAGCATGCCTTAAGAGAGTGTCCTTTGTATGCAAAATTAATAGAGACTTGTGCAATTTTTTCTGAAAAACATGAGACCGAGAATTTTCCTTCAATCCCTAGCCTTAAAGCTGTCTTTCAAGAAGAAAAAACCACAAATTCCACAGAATCTCTTAATTTTGTCTCTAGAAGACCTTGGCAAGGACCTCAAACACAAGGGTTTAGTAATCAAATGTACAATCAACCCTCACCTAATTGGAACTCTTGGCAACAACCTTGGCCCCAATTTCAAAATCAATCTCAACCTTGGGCTCAAGGAGCACAAAATCCTTGTGGAAGGTTCTCCTAGTATTATCAATACCCACTCTCTTATCCCTCACATCCAACATATTCAAACTTTCCTCCTCAACAAAATCCTCAGTAGAATCCACAACATCAAAACCAACATCAAAAACAAAATCAAAATCCACCACTTCCATTACCATTTCCCCAAAAAGCAAATCAGTTGCCTGCCCATTCAATACCAAACCCCAACAATAAAAACCCTCAGAATACATATATGATAGAAGGTTAGAAATTTCCAACCCATTTGATTACTCCTTTAGACCTTAACGATGTTCAACTTAGGTCTGGAATAATACTTGAAAGAAAGAAACCTTCTGTAGTTATACAAGAACAAAACAATTCTGAGGAAGATTCTCTACAGGTAAACAAAATTTTTGAAGAAAACACATCTCTTCAAGACCAAAACATTGGAAAATAAAAACAGAAAGAAGCAATAATTTCAACTCCTATGTTAGAACAGCCATCAACATCTACTACTACACCTCCTTTTCCTGAAAGATTACAAATTGATAGGGGTGTAGAGAAACAAATTATGATGCCTAACTATGATTTCCTAGATGAGTTAAAAAATGTTTGTATCAAGATTCCATTATTACAAGCCATCAAGGAAATCCCAATTCTAGCAAAAACAATAAAGAGTTGAGTATGAAAAAAACAGGAAAAAGAATAAAAGAGATAAAGGAAATACAACTGATAGGAAAAATAGCAGACATAATGATGGAGAAGATTGCCATTCCAAAATATCTAGATCCCGGAAATCTAGTTGTTAAGATACATATCAATGGAATAGAAATCCCAAACACACTTATTGATCTAGGAGCAGCAATCAATATCATGAGTAGGCAAATCATGGAAAAACTAAAACTTCCTAATCTTATTTTTACACCCACACTATTACAATTAGCAAATAGATCTATAATCAAACCAGATGGGGTATTATAAGACATTCCAGTGTCCTTAGATTCTTGGGAGTATCCTGTGGATTTCATGATCCTAACTCCTAAAAATGATCTAGGAGTACATCCTATTATATTAGGAAGGCCTTGGTTAGCTACAGTTGATGCTTTCATTAGCTGTAGATCTGGTGATATGTACATCTCTGATTGAAGTTCAACCAAGAAATTCACCTTATATCCTCCAGCAAGAACAATCACAGAATTAGATGATACTCAATGGATTGATGACGAAGAATATATATAACCTCTCTTCACTATTTCAAAAATTAGTGAAGATAGTCAGATTCTGAATGCCTTGGAAAATCATGAATCTTCTTCAGAATACAAACATGAACAATTCTAAGAAGAATCCAACATTGAGTTCCTGTCATCAAGAAAAATGTCTCTTTACTCCATGGAAGAATTTAGCAGCTCTACAATTGAAATATTCCCAGGAAAAACCTTAAACATAAACAAAAACCTAGAAAAATTTCAACAAGAAAAGCTAGTCAAAATATTACAGAGACATTCCTCTGCATATGCATGGGAGTACACTCACATGAAAGGGATAAACCCTAAGACTTGAACTCATCATATCTCTATAGAGGAAAATTGTAAACCAATTAGACAGCCTCAGAGAATGATGAATCCAAACCTTAGGGAGATTGTTAAAGAAGAGTTGTAGAAATTTTTAAATGTCAACTTTAGTTATCCCATTTCAGATAGTCAGTGGGTTTCTCCTTTGGTGATTGTACCCAAGAAGAATGGTAAATGTAGGGTATGCATTGACTACCGAGAATTCAACAAAGCTACTCTTAAAGACCATTTTCCCTTACCCTTCATAGATCAGGTGTTAGATACATTACCAGGCAAAAGGTACTTTTCATTTTTGGATGGTTTCAATGGTTACAACCAAATTCAAGTTGCACTTGAGGATCAAGGTAAAACTACATTTACCTGTCCTTGAGGTACCTATGCCTACCGAGTATTACCTTTTGGATTATGCGATGCACCTACAACATTCCAAAGGGCAGTATTAGGAATCTTTTCGGATCTAATACATGACTGTGTATAAGTATACATGGATGAATTCACAGTCTATGGAAACACATTTGAAGAAGCCTTAGAAAACTTGGAAATTTTCCTAAAAATATGTAAATAGGAAAACCTTTCATTAAGTCATGAAAAATGTTTCATGATGTTCACTAAAGGTATTGTCTTAGGACATCATATTTTAGGAGATGGGATTAGAGTTGATGAGTCAAAGGTTGAAGTCATCTCTAGACTATCATTTCCAAGTTGTTAGAAAGATGTTAGGAGTTTTCTAGGATTTACAAGATATTACAGAAGATTTATAGAGAACTTCACCAAGATAGCATCTTCACTTTTTAAACTACTTACCAATGACTATGAATTTAATTGGAATCCTAACTGCCAGCTAGCCTTTGAAACTCTGAAAAGAAATATCTGAAGCACCTATTTTAAGGAGACCTAACTGGAAATTACCTTTTCACATCTCAACAGATGCCTCAGATACAACTTTAGGAGCTGTACTGGGACAAAAAGACATGATTCCTTATGCCATTTACTATACAAGTAAAAATTTGACTCCTTCAGAGTTGAATTACACTGTAACTGAAAAAGAATTCTCAGTTTTTGTTCATGCCATAAATAAATTCAGACACTATATAACAGCCTATGAAACCTTTGTTCACATAGATCACTATGCAATTAGGTATTTAATGAACAAATCAATTACTAATGGCAGAGTCACAAGATGGTTATTTATTTTACAAGAATTTAACATCACCATTCTAGATAGGCCTGGAAAACAAAATACAGTAGCTGATTTCCTATCAGACTCCAAAACATTAAAGACAACACTCCAGTTGAAGATCAATTCTCTAATGAATATCTCTTTGCAATTACTACTTAAACTCCCTGGTTTGCTGACATTGCCAATTATCTAGTTTCAAGGAAATTTTCTTCAATTATGAATGCAAGAGACAAAAGAAAAATCATTTTTGACAGTGCAAAATATTCATGGATTGCTAATGAGTTATACAAAATAGGACCAAATTTTATTATCAGAAGATATGTTTGAGAATATGAGATGCCTGAGATTCTCAAGGCATTTCATGACGAACCTTGTGGTGGACACTTTGCTGATAAGAGGACAACTTACAAGATACTTCACCTAGGATATTATTGGCCATCCCTCTTTAAAGATGCTAAAGAGTATGTCAAAAGGTGTGACAGTTGCCAAAGGGTAGGGAAACCTTCCCCTTCAGGTGAGATGACATTGCAACCTCAAGTACATATTGAACCTTTTGAGAAATGGGCTTTGGATTTTGTAGGACCTATTAATCCTCCATCAAATAAAAATAAATATATATTAGTTTGCATTGATTATGTTACCAAATGGGTAGAGGCCAAACCATTACTTTCTTCTACTGAAGCATCTGTAATTAATTTTATTTTTTAGGATATTTTTACTCGTTTTGGTGTCCAAAGAGAAATTGTTACAGATCAAGGAGCTCAGTTCACATCAAATATGGTGGAGAAAATTCTAGAGAAGTACAAAATCAGACACATGAAATCTACTCCCTACCATCCACAAGCAAATGGCCAAGTGGAATCTACCAATAAGGTCATTGAAGGGATCCTAACAAAGACTGTTCATTTACATAGAAGAGATTGGGTAGAAAGGCTTCCTGAAGCCTTATGGGCCTACAAAACTACATGGAGAAACACAACAGGATGCACCCCTTATGAACTTGTTTATGGAAAAAAAGTCTTGTTTCCCATAAAGTTTCAGATCCAAACTTTCAAAATGGTAGTCCAGTTAGGACTTGATCTAACAGAAGCACAAAAGCACAGACTGGAGAAAATTAATGAATTGGATGAGATCAGAAAATATGCGGTCGAGAGAATAAGCATAGTCCATTAGAAAAGGACTAGATGGCATGATAAGTACATCAAATAAAAAAAAATTAAAGAAGGTGACTGGGCCCTCTTATTTGATTCAAATTTCAAGGATTTTCAAGGTAAATTTCAAACTCATTGGCTTGGGCCATATGAGATTGTGAAAATCTTTGAAAATGGAGTAATAAAAATCAAGACAATAGATGAAGGAAAGGTAGCTTTTCTTGTAAATGGACACAGACTGAAATTGTATCATAAGCCACTTTCAAGAGAGGAATTTGTCAATAAATTCCAAGATAACATTGATATGAAGTTAGTGAAGAATAATTCTTCTTCTTCACTAACTTAATTGTATTTTTCTTCAATCATTTGAATAAAAAAATTATAAAAAATAAATAAATAAAAATAAAAATAAATAAATAATAATTAAAAAAAAAAAAAGTATAAATATGAAAAAAAATCATTGATTGGAATGTTTATACAGACAGTATAAGGTGAAAATCAGAATTCCTCTGACACTTTAGACTTTCAAAAATTGATTCTTTTTCTGCAATGAAGTATCATAAAATCATAAGTTGCAGATTCACTTTTCATACTTCATTCCATTTCGTGTTCCATGATCCATCTCATTCCATTCCATATTTCACTTCATCCATATCTCATTCCATTCCATATTTCACTTCATCCATATTTCATCCCATTTCGTTCCATATTTCAGAGTTTTAACAGGTACATTCTGTCGCTACCTGTTCTATAGCCAATCTTGTTTTGCAGCTAATTTGACCCTGCAAGCCTACTTCAATAAACAAAGGATGAGTCAATGAAAATTATGGAGCTTAAAGATAAATATATTTCATATGAAGGACAAATACAACAAAGCAGCAGAATAAAAAAAGGCTAAGGTAAACTATATGATATTATTTTGATAGAAAAACATGAAAGATATAGTATAGTTAAATCATATGTTTCCTAAAGTTATCTTATCATTCAAATTGATCCTTTCCTATCATTAAAAAAAAAAAATCTCGACCAAATCCCTTACATTCTGCTCCATAACAACTCATCATTTAAAAATTAACAGATAAAACTTTGACGTGACCTATTAGGTCACGTCCTTAGATCATATCATTTATTGATGAATTTTGAAAATCATTATAAGATCTCTTCGCAGTATTTTATCCCACATCAAACTCTTAAACCCGATCATCTTCATGATTTATCACTACCTTATTCATTTATTCATATCCACCAACTTCCATTACATTCCGTAGCTAGTTTTCATCTGCAGAGAAGTCATTTTAAGGGCAAAACAACCTTCCATGGCTACTCTTTCTTCAGACAGGAGATCAGAAACAGAGCAGTGGATATAAGCCAAAGAAAGGAAACAATTTGTATTAAGGAGAGAAATGGGGCTTATTGTGAGATCAGAGCCAATTGGGACCAAATATTTAGAAGGATACCCTCATGTTAAGGGATTATTACAGCAGGTAGGCTGGCTGAGATTTATAAATAAGTTCAATGGATTCCACAAAGAAGTCACAAAGTCATTTACAAGGTCATTCGATGGATCAGAGGTATAAATTGGGGATATTAAGTTCACCATCACGGAGTCATTCATAGCTGAGGCCACAAAATTACCATGATAGGGTGAACGTTGGTTTAAAAACAAAGAGTTTCATAATGAAACCTGGAGACAAATGCTAAAAAAACCAGGTATGGACATTTCAATGTTTAGAAAAGGTATTCCTAGTACAGCTTTGAAAAATAAATGGAGGAATGTGTTGTTGATTTTACAAAAATTCATAACCTGTGAGGGTAGATTTTGCACTTTGTATGTCTATCATATTAGACTAATGATGAATTTCTTAGAGGATGAAAGAAATTTACCCTTCTTCCTGCTTAATAGTTTGAAAAGGATGGCCTCTAATGTTCAGAAAAGACTTCAGTTCCTAGAAACTACTTTACATCATCATGGCTTAATTAAAATGTTAATTGAGTTTCATTTGAAGAAAGTAGGAGATAGTTGGGATGAATTCCTCCTAAGAAACCATTTTGAAAAACAAGAAGAAACACTATCTAAAGAAGAACCTGTAAGAAGAAGTAGGATGGGGGAAATTGTTAAATCTATTGAGACAAAACCTGATACATCAACACAGGAAGATAGTGAAGAATTAATCTCTAAAAAATTGGTAAATATTAGGAAACAACTCAAGAATAAGAGAAAGGAGAAATTAAAAAGTGAATGTGTTGAAGAAAAAGATGAAAATCCACCTAAATTGAGAAAAAGCTCTAGGCTTAAGGGCATGGTGAAAAAGACATGCATTAAGGAAACAGGAGTCATAAACATTGAAGAAGAAGAAACTCCAATCCAATCTCCAGTTGATAGATCTCATCTACACTAGTATGAAGAAAACCCGGACAGAATAACTCCAGATATAGATCCGGCTCAACAACAGATTTATGACTATGTGGAATCACTAGAGAAAAGGGCCTCAGAAAACCGAGAAATATCTCCCAGTCCACAAGAACCTCCAATAGAAATTTTGAGAAGAGAAAATTATGAATTGTAGATACTGAATAACCATCTCAAGAATGAAAATGAAATCCTAAGAGAGTAGGTCAAATTGAAGGGTAGCATGAACAACACTCTCTCTCAACAAATGAAAACACTATATGAAGAAAACAAGAAGGTAAAGAAAAGAAACAAGAAATTAAACAGGGCATTCATTGATCTTAGGTTCAAATCACTCATGAGGAAAACGAGAATGGCATTGACTACCAGAAGAAGAAGAAAAAGGAGGCTAGATGTTCTTGCAAAAGTATCAGTAAAAATGGAATAAAGTTTTGATGAAATTGCATAAGGACATGCAAGAGTTTTGCAGTGGGGGTATGTTGAGCCCTGAAATTGTCTTCTCTTTTGCCAAAATTCACTTCATTTCATCATTCCTTTATCATTTCATAAACCTAAAATTTAATGAGAATGACTAAGATTACTTAAAAGTTGAATACAATGATTAACTTATTGTACTTTTGTAATTTTGTTGTTTTAATGATTTTTGAACAGTTTTAGCTACAGAATGTAGTCATTTTGTAGCCAGTTAAGTGTTCCGTAGTTTTTTTGGTGTTTACATATGTTACACGTGTCATCTGGAAAAAAGGCACACATAGGTGGATTCCAAATATTTCCTACATCATTTGTTCCCTTCCACGAAGACTAGATCAATAGCTGGAGGTGCCTATGTACGTGGTCAAAGCAAAAGTCAAGCAAGTTGTCTTCTACAAGAATCAGGAATCCTAAAAAAGAGTAATATTTTGATTTTAACTTTAAAACTACACCTATACCTACTTTTATTCAATATTATTTATGTAATTTCATATAAATTTAGCTCGGTAATTCCAAGAGGGACAAGTTTGATACATATTTTATCATTCCTATGATACTTTGTTTTCGAGCATTTCGATAATAGAAGAAGTAAACTTTGATGATGTTCTGAATACAACCTTGAGGAGTTAAAGGATTAATGTTGAATTGATAGCAGAGGGCCCCTACTATTCGAGGAAGCTTTACATGTTTTCTAGATAAGTAGTTTTCAACTCTCTTTTGTCATATTTCCTTACTTAGACTACTTTCTGGAATTACGTCTCTTAGCATTATGTTTCATGTCATTTTCTTAGATAAAAGATCCTCATGATATTACAGTTAGTCTTTTTCTCAAGCTTTTCCAATATATATCTATTAAATGAATGTGATTTAATTGCAATATTCTAAGTTACTAGCACTTCAATTTCTGTCATTTAGATTAAGAAGATCCTCATTATCTTACAGCTATTCTCTTTATCAAGTTCTTCCAATATATCACTACTATATGAATGAGATTTGGTTGTACTATTTTGAGTTATTAGCATTTTCTGTTCTGAAATTAGATAAAAGATCCTCATCTTATTACAAATAGTCTTATTCTCAAGCTATTCCAATAAACCTCTAAATCACGAATAAGACTTAGTTGTAATATTGTGGGTTACTGATTGTTTGTTTTATAGAAGATCCTTATCACATTATGCCTAATCTCTTTCAATAAAATTTGCCAACAAATCTCTAACTCATGAATGAGGTCTAGTTGTAATGTCATAAGTTGTTTCAACATTTCATAGGATATCCTTATTACATTATAGTAATCTTTTTCTCAAGCTATTCCAATACACCTCTATCATATGAATGAGATTTCACTATAATTTTCTAATTTACTATTTGTTTTAACACTTCTTTTATGTTTTAGGAAGATCCTCATTGCATTAGAATTTAATCTCTTTCACAGGCTATTCCAACAAATCTCTAATTAAATGAATCATATTGAGTTTTAGTGTTTTTAGTTACTTTTAATTTTGATGAATGTTCATTTGAAAGCTATAATATCCATGGATTAGGACTCTCTGTTTTCATCATTTTATAATTAGGAACAGAACTTGCAACTAAACTCTGTTTTAATTCATTTATTAAGATTTCCTTTTTCTCCCTTTTGACATAGATTTAACTTCATCTTGAGCATAGAGGTAGCACTGCTAAACTCAAAACATCAACAAAATAAAACATCAATAAAACAACGAAAACAATGAAATAGAAAAAGAATGCTTAGGCACATATAGTGCCAGTACACTTCATCAGTTTACTAGCCTTGATGCAAATAATTGTATATCAATTTGGATACTAATTTTCAATATATTCCACTTCTACTCTAGATAGAGAAAGTAGTGACTCTTTCTTTCTTAACCATGCAACCGAAGACTCTTCTAAGTAGAATTATACATTGTCCAAGTAATGAATATTTCTTGCTTAAACATGCAACCAAAGACTCTTCTAAGTAGAATTATACATTGTCCACTTGTACTTTTCATGTCATCTACATAAGCCTAGTTGAATCTCTCTATGTTTTCAATGTAAATTTCTCACCTTTTGGGTATTATAGTCAATTTTTTTTAGTCTCTTTCAAGTATCTTAATATATGTTTGTTGGTAATAGATGACTCTGTTATATTGAAATATTCCAACTAATATAAATTCCAAAATTATATCTAGTCTAAACCTTGTTATGTATATCAATATTCCTATCATATAGATTTAAAGGTTATGATCAACATCACCTCATTCATCATCCATCATCTGCACATAACTTGCATCCAATTGATTTGATAAAAAAACATTAGCCAATAAAGAAACCATTGAAACCAAAAGTGATTTGATAGTTCTATAGGCAGAGTTCGTAAAGGGCCAAGTAGCCTTTGGATCTCATCTTTTATGAAAGGTGACATATCCAGTAAATGCCCCTACTGTCAATCTCCGGAATAGATCTAAATAGAAGTTTTTCATTTTCATATCCATGGTCTCAAACAATCAGAGAGAAAAAACCTTTTATATTCAACATGTAAAACACAAATTAGCCATAAGATTTTCCCATTGAAACAAAAATTGATTTGATAAAAAACATAGGTTTTAACCTACGAGTAAATGCCCCTACAGTCAATCTCTAGAATAGATCTAAATAGAAGTTTTTCATTTTCATATCCATAGTCTCAAAAAATGAGAGAGAAAAAATCTTTTATATTCAACATGTAAAACACAAATTAGCCATATCTCTGGAATAGATATAAATAGAAGTTTTTTATTTTCATATCCATGGTCTCAAACAATGAGAGAGAAAAAACCTTTTATATTCAACATGTATAACACAAATTAGCCATTAAATTTTCCCATTGAAACCAAAATTTTTTTGATACAAAACATAGGTTTTAACCTACGAGTAAATGCCCCTACAGTCAATCAATCTCTAGAATAGTTTTAAATAGAAGTTTTTCATTTTCATATCCATGGTCTCAAACCATGAGAGAAAAAACCTTTTATATTCAATGTATGTAAAACACAAATTAGCCACATCTCTAGAATAGATATAAATATAAGTTTTTCATTTTCATATCCATGGTCTGAAACAATGAGAGAGAAAAAAAACTTTTATATTCAACATGTATAACACAAATTAGCCATTAAATTTTCCCATTGAAACCAAAATTTTTTTGATACAAAACATAGGTTTTAACCTACGAGTAAATGGCCCTACAGTCAATCTCTAGAATAGTTTTAAATAGAAGTTTTTCATTTTCATATCCATGGTCTCAAACAATGAGAGAAAAAACCTTTTATATTTAATGTATGTAAAACACAAATTGGCCATATCTCTAGAATAGATCTAAATAGAAGTTTTTCATTTTCATATCCATGGTCTCAAACAATGAGCGAGAAACAAACCTTTTATATTCAACATGTAAAACACAAATTAGCCATAAAATTTTCCCATTGAAACAAAAAGTGATTTGATACAAAACATAGCTTTTAACCTAAGAGTAAATGCCCCCTACACGGTCAATCTCTAGAATAGTTTTTAAATAGAAGTTTTTCATTTTCATATCCATGGTCTCAAACAATGAGAGAAAAAACCTTTTATATTCAATGTTTGTAAAACACAAATTAGCCATATCTCTAGAATAGATCTAAATAGAAGTTTTTCATTTTCATATCCATGGTCTCAAACAATGAGAGAGAAAAAAACCTTTTATATTCAACATGTATATAGTACATTTAGAAACAAAAAGTAATTTGATACAAAACATAGGTTTTAACCAATTATATAGTTTTTCATTTTCATATCCACGGTCTCAAACAATGAGAAAGAAAAAAACCTTTTATATTCAACATGTAAAACACAAATTAGCCATAAAAGTTTCCTATTGAAACCAAAAGTGATTTGATACAAAACATAGGTTTTAACCTAATCTAATAATTCCCCTACATTCAATTTCTAGAATAGATCTAATTAGAAGTTTTTCATTTTCATATCCATGGTAGTTCTATAGGAAGAGTCTATATAGGGCCAGGTAGCCTCTAGATCTCATATTTTATGAAAGGTGACATATCTAGTAAATATACTCTCTGAGTCAACAGTCAATCTGGAATAGATCTAAATCACCGTCTGATAGAAATGCCCCTACGAGTCAACATGTATATAACTTATTTAGAAACAAAAAGTAATTTAATAAAAAACATAGGTTTTAACCAATTATATAGTTTTTCATTTTCATATCCATGGTCTCAAACAATGATAGAGAAAAAACCTTTTATATTGAACATGTAAAACACAAATTAGCCATAAATGTTTCCCATTGAAACCAAAAGTGATTTGATTCAAAACATAGGTTTTAACCTAATCTTGTAAATGCCCCTACTTTCAATTTCTAGAATAGATCTAATTAGAGGTTTTTCATTTTCATATCCATGGTAGTTCTATAGGCAGTCTATAAAGGGCCAAGTAGCCTCTGGATCTCATCTTTTATGAAAGGTGAGATATCTAGTAAATGCCCCTATATTCAATCTCTAGAATAGATCTAAATGCTCCTACAATCAACATGTATATAGTATTTAGAAACAAAAAGTAATTTGATACAAAACATAGGTTTTAACCAATTATATAGTTTTTCATTTCATATCCATGGTCTCGAACAATGAGAGGAAAAAAACCTTTTATATTCAACATGTAAAACAAAAATTAGCCATAAAATTTCCCATTGAAACCAAAAGTGATTTGATACAAAACATAGGTTTTAACCCTGAGTAAATGTCCACCATTCATCTGAATAGATCTAATTAGAAGTTTTTCATTTTCATATCCATGGTAGTTCTATAGGAAGAGTCTGTAAATGGGTAGGTAGCCTCTGGATCTCATCTTTTATGAAAGTTGACATATCTAGTAAATGCCCCTACAGTAAATCTTTGGAATAGATCTAAATGCCCCTATTGAAATGCCCTAAGTGCTCTCTGTATAGTATTTAGAAATAAGTAATTTGATACAAAACATAGGGTTTCACCTTCAAGTATATAGTTTTTCATTTTCATATCCATGGTCTCAAACAATGAGAGAGAAAAAACCTTTTATATTCAACATGTAAAACACAAGTTAGCCATAAAAGTTTCCCATTGAAACCAAAAGTGATTTGATACAAAACATATAGGTTTTAAAACCTAATCTAGTAAATTCCCCTACATTAAATCTTTAGAATAGATCTAATTAGAAGTTTTCATTTTCATATCCATGGTAGTTGTATAGGAAGAGTCTGTAAAGGGTCAGGTAGCCTCTGGATCTCATCTTTTATGAAAGATGACATATCTAGTAAATGCCCCTACAGTCAATCTCTGGAATAGATCTAAATGCTCCTACAGTAAATGCCCCAGTAGTCAACATGTATATAGTATTTAGAAACAAAAGTAATTTGATACAAAACATAGTTTTTAACCAAGTATATAGTTTTTCATTTTCATATCCATGGTCTCAAACAATGAGAGAGAAAAAACCTTTTATATTCAACATGTAAAACACAAATTAGCCATAAAAGTTTCCCATTGAAACCAAAAGTGATTTGATACAAAACATAAGTTTTAACCTAAGAGTAAATGCCCCTATAGTCAATCAATCTCTGGAATAGTTTTAAATATAGAAGTTTTTCATTTTCATATCCATGGTAGTTCTATAGGCAAAGTATGTAAAGGGCTAGGTAGCCTCTGGATCTCATCTTTTATGAAAGGTGACATATCTAGTAAATTCCCCTACAGTCAATCTCTGGAATAGATCTAAATAGAAGTTTTTCATTTCTCCCATATATTTGCAATAAATGTAAATTTAATATATTTATTTTTATTGAATTTGTTTTTTTTTTAGGGATAATAAAACCATTAAATATGGTTGAAAAATGGAAATTATACATAGACGTTTCTTGCTATCCCAATAGAAGGAATGCAGTGATTACATATGTGCTTTCCAATATTGCGACTAGCAAAGTCGTTCAAAGGAAAATGAATATACCGGGAAGAACAACAAACAACGAGGCATATTATATTGGATTGATAGAAGGCTTGGGAACAGCGATGGAGTATGGATCAAATGGAATTGTAGTTTTCACCAATTCTGAACTTGTGTGCAACCAGATGAATGGCGTGTTCCAAGTTAAGAAGGATAGGCTAAAAGAACTGCATGGAATAGCAAACAATATTGTTAGCCAATTTTATTTTTTAGTATAAGGCATTGTACAAATGTGAATAAGATGTCTACTGATTTATTGTGTGGGGAAATTCAAATTCAGGATTCATCTATCAAAGATGAATTAATAGTTGAATTAGAATTATACGGGGCAATGCCAATGCAAGATTCATCTCTCAAAGATGAATTAGTTTTGAGACACTCTTCTTCAAATATTCAAGATTCATCTCTCAAATATGAATTAGTTTTGAGACGCCCTTCTTCAAAAATTCAAGATTCATCTATCAAAGATGAATTAGTGTTGAGACGCTCTCCTTCAAAATTTATTGATCGACATTGTAACATATCATGGATATGTGTGTGTTGTGTACTTATAAATGTGTCTTTTTTAATGACCATGTGCTTTTTCAATTATATACCAAGTGTGCTCCCACCACACCATGTAAAGCGCAACTTGGTGAACTTCACATTTGCAACAAGTGGTGAAATTCACATTTTTATGAAATTAAAATGCGGGGACTTCAACAAATTTTTGTTTAAATGGAGTTTCACTTCTTTTTTAATGACAATGTGTTTTTTTCAATTTTATACCAAGTGTTCTCCCACAATGTAAAACACAATTTGGTGAACTTATCATTTTATATCTTCTTTTTTCTTAGATTGAGTTTCACACATCAATTAGTGCTTTGAAAGTTGTGTTTTACATAATTTGTTTACACTAAATTAAATTAATTTTCTAAAATTTATTTTGAATTTAATTTAAATTAGTTATTTAAAAAAATAATTGTAAATGTCCACCGTAGATATATATATCATGGAGGATGAACGACGAATATCAACAGAATCCCATGTATCTACGAGAGAGGGGGATCAGGGATCGAGAGTTGTTCAGGGATCGAGAGCTGCTCATGGTAAATTTAAATATAATATTAAATCTCCATACATGTGTGTACATATGGAATTGATTTTTTACCAACTTTGTGAGTTAAATTAGTTGTTAATAAGTTTTATTTTTTATTTTTTAGGAGCTAATAAGAAGAGAAGGGTCTCTACTCCATCCATGGATGCCCATGTTTCACCCAGTCGTGGTATGGTTTTAACACAATTTAATCAATGAATATGTAAAAGTGTATTTATATGTATGCATGTATTTTTCAATTGATTATAAATTCGTATTTGTTTATGAAGATTCTCTCTCCTCTTGAGAGGTTGGTGGTGGTTCAAATCCCCTTAGAGGGCCATCAATAAGTGGTAGCAGATTGTGTGAAGGTGGTGATATTTATTCCCCTAGAGGCCAATCAACGGAGGGTGGTGCTGGTTCTCAACAGGGTCGTTCTGGTTCTCAACAGTTTCAGGGTGGTGAAGATGCTAGCCAACCACGTCGAGGTTGCCATCAATTTCAATATTTTTTTCATTGAATTTGTACAAATTTGTTTACATGTGTTTTTTCTAATATACAACATTTTATATATATTGATGCATAGGCTGAAAATGTTCCAAATGTTGGTCAAAATAGACGCAGGGCAGAACGCTAAATTCAAGAAGAAGGTTGTCTACCCACCACAACTTATCCGGACGACATTTTCGATATACCATGGGAAAAAAACATGGTGCAATGGACCTTAGAAAGGTGTCAACATATTCATGAAAAATTGCAGAGACATCTCGTGGCTTTGACTCTACTTGCTGAGAGTCGACAAAACCTCGAAATAGTTACACATTCATTGGGCGAACTAGTAAATGTGTACAAAAATCTTGGGCCAATGACTGATACATTTGTAGAAGTCATGAGAAAAAGAAAGGAAACAGTAATGGGTCCCGATAAATGGGAGGATGTAAAACAAAGAGTTACAAAAGAAATAGCAAAGTCAATGTTTAATTTCAAGGAAGGGCCAAAAAGAAAAATGTTGAAGGTGCAATATTTCAAGTACCCCAATATATCTACTATTTGTATGATAGGCACCTTGCAGCCTATGGAAGGCTCCCATGGAACGACGAGGTTCCTGTTTATTTTGAAAAATTGTTTAACACAGATTTTTTTTTTTGAAATGAAACCCAATTAAAATGACCTTCTGTCAGAATTTTTTGGTCCGGGAACGGTTGATTGTGTGACCATAGGGGCACTAGGTGAGATGTGGAGTTGCCTTGCCCTGAGCCGCCATTTCTGAGTCGACCTTTTTGGGTCGAAACTTTGCAGTCGGAGATGGATTCGATTTCTTAAATAAGTCGAGAAGCAAGGTATGTTATCATCGACAATGTTCACAGCGGATTAGGTGGAGTCGATGTTTGTCTAAATCGATAAAGAGCATGTGAAAATGCACGTGCCAATTTTGTGTTTTGTATAGATGAAGAGATTGACAACATGAATGTTGAAGATCTCAGAATATATGCAAATAATTATCGCAATGGTTGGCAGGACTTAATTCTTCATGAGGAAGAGGGCACGGGAACGGTATGTGTTAATAACCTTAGGGTTCAATTATTTTAACATATACATGTGTACAATTTGTAGTAAATACATGTGTATGTACATGTATACATTTATTTGTATGTACATTAATCTAACAAAATGTATCATTATATGTTAAAACACCATTTTCATTTGTCACGCATGATGAATGACGAAAATGTTAATATCACGTTCAGGGCCTCTGGTTCAAACAATGAAGATGAGTCTCACCATCAAGATATGTTGACAAATGTTAGTGTTTTTTAAGTGATATTTTTAAAATAAATAATTGTGCACACATATACATATACATATATAATAATAAAATGTTTTAACAGATTCTGATTCCGTCCGATGTTTTTGGGATGGCGGTACCTTCTTCTTCCTTGGGAGATGTACCTTCTACTTCCTTAGGAGATGTGCCACATCCACAACAAGTATGGACAATTTTTCACTTTTAAAATTTATGTTTAAGTTATATATATATATATATATATATATATATATTCCACCTCAAAAAGTTCCATTAAAAATTGAGATATATATATCTATATCTTGAGTTATTTTAATTTTTTTGAATTTTAGGTTTTTGGAGATTTTCTTTTGGAGCCTCTCTTACGAGATGTCCCAAATTCACTTGCAGAAGTATTAAATTTTTCACTTTTAAATATATATATGTTTTTTTAAAAGTTATAATTTATAAATTGAAGTTTATTTAAGTTTTATTATAAATTGAGATCTTGATCTTGAGTTATTTTATACTTTTAAAATTTTGAATTTTAGGTTTCTATAGTAGATTTCTTTAATCCACGGACTCTAGCGATGGAGACAGGAACATCCACACCATTTCAACCATTTGAACAAGTTGTCTAACTTTTTTTTTTAATATTATTGAAAATAAGTTTATATATGTACACATGTGCATTTTCATCTGAAATTTTTTAATATATATATATATAACTTTACATGTATATTGTACACTTTACTGTTGGAGATGTTCCCATGGGGGAAGTTGTAGTAGGCGAACAAATGGAGAGGGAACCTCATGAGGTATTGCATGATTTTTTTTATATTTTGTTTTTTACATGAAGTTCTATATATTCTCACTCATTTTTAAAACATCAAATTTTAATGTTTGTACATGCATTGTGTACAGGTTCCCCATGTTTCGCAAGATAGCGCACAGATCGAGACTCTGCTAGGGAATACACTAAATCCATCTGTATTTGATGGACATGATTTGTAGATTTGATTGAGATTTCTAGTCTTAAATTTACTTTTTTATATATTATCTAGATGCACAGTCATATATATAACTTGATACTTGATACTTGTGAGATCTACAATTTTTGGACATATTTTATTATAGTGTTAATATAATTTGTTTTGTTCCAAAAAGTTAAGTTTTGGATGGTTTTAGTACTTTTGGCATGTGAATGTGAAGTAATGTTGTTATATAATTTGTTTGGTTTTTAAAACTTTTAAGTTTTGGATAGTTGAACTACTAGTAATGTTGTCATCTATAAATTAATGTTTTGCTTCTGAACTACATTTGGCATGTTATGTAATGATGTGTTATAATTTTTTTTGTTTTTAAAACTTAAGTTTTCGATGCTTGAAGCACATTTGGCATGTGAAGTAAAGTATAATTTTTTGTTAAATTAAAAGTTAAGTTCTGGATGGTTTCAATCTACATTGGCATGTAATATAATGTTAAATTTTTTTATTGGATAGTTAGACTATAATTGGCATGGCATGTGAAGTAATGTTGTGATATAATCAAAAGGTTTTTAAAATTCAAGTTTTGGATGGTTTCAATCTACATTTGGCATGTGATATAATGTTAAATGTTTAATGTTTTTATTGGATAGTTGAACTACAATTGGCATGGCATGTGAAGTAATGTTGTGATATAATCAAAAAGTTTTTAAAACTCAAGTTTTGGATGGTTGAAGTACATTTGGCATGTGAAGTAATGTTGTGATCTATAATTTTTTGTTAAATTAAAGGTTAAGTTTTGGATGGTTTCAATCTACATTTGACATGTGATATAATGTTAAATGTTTTTATTGGATAGTTGAAATATAATTGGCATGGCATGTGAAGTAATGTTGCACGATATATAATCAAAAAGTTTTTAAAACTTAAGTTTTGGATGGTTTCAATCTACATTTGGCATGTGATATAATGTTAAATGTTTTTATTGGATAGTTGAACAACAATTGGCATGGCATGTGAAGTAATGTTTTGATATAATAATAAAAAATTAAAACTCAAGTTTTGGATGGTTGAAGTACATTAGGCATGTGAACTAATGTTGTGATATAATCAAAAAGTTTTTAAAACTAAGTTTTGAATACCATTTCAAACTACATTTGGCATGTGATATAATGTTAAATGTTTAATGTTTTTATTGGATAGTTGAACTACAATTGGCATGACATGTGAAGTAATTTGTTTTGATATAATCAAAAAGTTTTTAAAATTCAAGTTTTGGATGGTTGAAGTACATTTGGTAAGTTTTTAAAAAACATTTCACTCAAACAATAGTATGTAGTATGTAAAGATCAAAAACAATCTTAAGATTACTTCTAAGTATGATCAGTGTTCTTGAAACATTTTCCCACATGATGATACCTTCATTGACCTATGAACTAAAGTAGTTCATGGGCTGTATGTTCTTCCTCTTTCCCATATAAATCCCTTAATTTTTATTGGAAATATAAGAAGTAGATATATGTTTGTTGAATTGGGGTCAATGTCATTAATGCACTCAACTAGGTAGCCTTGTTGATTTATAAATTGGTAAATTGATGACATTCAGTTAATTTCATTCTAGAACATATATATTCAGTACGTGAAACATTTTTCATCAATGCAGATGGGAAAACTAATTGAACAATTAATTTCATTCTAGAACATATATATATATCCAATACGTGCACAACATTTTTCATCAATGCACATAGAACATATCCGACCATTGGACAGACAAATTTTGTACTAGATTTTCAATCAAGAATAGAGATGTGGGTCAAATCCCACCAAAAGTCGAAGAAGTGCTCCGAGTCTCTTGTCTGAAAGGAATCTTCATACAAAATTATACTGCGGATGATTTATTTACATTGTGGATACTTTTTACCAAAAAAGCCCACAAGAAAAACTGGGCGTGCATTGAGTTTGTGTATATATCTAGTACATGAAACATTTTTCAACAACGCACATAGAAAAACTACTTTCAGTTAATTGCATTCTAGAACATATATATTGAGTACACGAAACATTTTTCATCAATGCACATAGTAAAACTACTTGAATAGTTAATTGCATTCTAGAACATATATATATATATATATATATATATATATATGCAACATTTTTCATCAATGCATGTATAAAAAAGCTACTTGCAGTTGATATTAGAGTGTGCATGTACCAAAACAATTTGTACATGTGCAAACACTTGCACAGATAACATAACAAGGCAGCTCAATTTTTAATTGAGTACTGGAAGTTCTAGAACATATAATCCAAAGAGAATAAATTGTTGGGCAGTTCAATCAAAAAAATTCCAATGGAATGCCATCTTCAATAATCTGTTCATGATTGGATTTTGACATTTTCCATTTCTTAATTTTCATTTTTTTCTTTGATTGAACCTCGATCAACTTTATGCGTGCTGCACACACCAAGTGACTATATTGACAACTTATGAAATCAGGTTCATAGTCTTCAAAGTAAACAAAATCCCCACTTTGATTAGTTTTTTTGAAAAAATAACCTTTTAGTATAATAGATCCTCTTTCATATGGAAATCCATGATCATTATAGTCTTCTAATAATTTCATTTTTCATTCAGTGCAATGCATCAAATAATACTTCACATTTTCATCGTTGTCAGTAGGTGCAATTACAACAAAAACATCTCCTGCACAATAAAACAAACTTAACAAAATTATACATATTCAAATTTATTTCTAGATCTTTATCATTAGAAAGAAATTCAAATGTTACCTTCTCTAACAAGATCAGAAACTCGATCACCATCGGATGATATTGTAGTCTCCTCTGATTGCATTTATTCAAACATTGCAATGGACATTTTTCCCTTTGTATTTAGCTCTGTATGTTTCCAATCTTTTACATACATTTTGTTTTCACAAACATCATTGGATTTTGTGTTGTCTATGCAAACATGAAAAAAACAAGAATATTTTCTTTTATCCAATGCAAACACATTTCTGGATGACTTTGTTTTAATTTAATGCAATTTTCGAGTCCCTTTTAGTGTTTCAACGTCACTTCCAATTGATCTATCTACGTCTTCAATCCCAATATGCCAAAAAAACCTTTATATGGAAAATTTAAAGAAGAATGTAAATATGATATCAAATTACAATCAAAGATAATCATTGTGATAAATGTACACTATTTAAAATTAGATATCCAATAAAAATTAAATTGAGTGTACCTTCGCACTTCCCTTGATCGATTAGTCTCATGGCTTAGAGCAGTGATGCACCATTGAACAACTTCTTTCACGTCCACAAGTCGGCTTGCAGAGGGGTTCATTTGATATCTTCGAAGTGCTCATTTTATGCATGCCCCTGCACCATCATGTTCTCCTTTTCCATGGCCAGTCTCAAAGAAATTCCAACAATGTTTAATGCAAAATTTCTTATGAAGACAACACAACCAAAAGAATGATCGTGCAGATTTGAATTGACCTATGCATGCGTCTGACCATATCCAATGTTCATTGAATGTTATTCCACGATTTTTCAAGGAGTCATAAATTTTTCCAAAACAATGTTGTACAAAATATGTATCATGTGTACAATCGTCACTGATATAAAAGTGATATTCTTTAACAATATGTCGATTTTCACTGGTGCTTTCTATATGTTCAATGTTTTGTTCAGCATGTCTATATAGAATATGGATGAGCATGGAGACTTGGTCAGAATGATAGTATTCACTCTGAATTTCTTTTTGTGAAACAAATGTGCAGTTTTCTACAAAATCAATTATTGAAAAAATGGTCCCTGGTGGAAAAAATTCATGGGATTTTTTGAATTGCAAGTCTTTCCATCGAGCTCTATGGGAATGCTTGGTGTATTTGTTAATTTCCGCCTCAAACTTTCTCAAAATTTCTATCAAAATAATTTCTTCTTCTCATAATTCAATTCTTTTAACACTATTTGCACCTTGAATCGATGTATGGATATATTCATATCTCTTCCATTTCACTTTCATGTTGGAAAATGATTGATCATTTATATCATTACGATATTTGTTTTGAAATTTAGTCAAATTTCCACAATCATCGCATTTTTTACCACCAACACATTTCTTTTCGTAAAATAGTTCATCACTTTCTCTTTCACATAGAATTTGAGACATGAAATCATGGATAATGGAAGGAGGAGGTGAATCCTTCCAAACTTTTCTACCAAAATCAAGGAATGTGTCATAATATAACTCAAATTCCACATGATAACAGCAACAACAAGTGTCGCGTACGGTGATAGGTTTTACATACCATGGTTTTTGTTGAACAAAAGCACTGATTGAAATATGAATTTCACGATTCTCTTCTTTGAACTTGTTGAACAAATCTATCTGAGTGGTTTCCAAGAAATGTTTTTCATGTTCTTCGTACTGATTTCATGCTATTATTCTTCACATCACATGCCTTACAGTTGGCAAAACACGCAAATTTTTCTTCCAATATTCATATATTATTTTTTTAACATTTTCTCCAAGTCTATATTTGTATGGTTCCCTACAAATAGCTCTCCAACAAGCAATTTCATCATTTACATCTATTTGCAACCAAAATTTCCGATGTTTGTGCAAATTTTTTCGCGAGGTTCCTAATGCTAGTGCCATAGATTTTACCAAGCGATTATCTTTAGTACTTGATGAAACCATTGCCATATGTACTGATCTACGTACAACTAAAACATTTTTCTGTCTAGATCTTCTAATTGAATTTATAGCACTATTTATATTTTGTATCACATTTTCCTTTATTTTTTTTTATCTTTGGTTGATTTTGTATCACATTTTCCTTCTTTTAATTTCCTTAATGACAGGAGACCTTTCAACATTTGGGCTTGAACTGTCACCTTTTCCTTTATGAAATAATTCTAAAAAATGTGGTTAACACGATATCGTATATAATGTTCAGGCTTTTTATCTCCATATGTGTGAGTGTCGACATTTTCTAACATCTCATCATTGACATTGATTTCAACTATACATATTCGAATGAATAGTACATAATAAGTTTACATATTCAATAAATAACTAAATTAATAAATATATGTATAATTTCAATAATACGTGCATGTGTTCAACATATATATATATATATATATATATATATATATATATATGTACATACCTTGTGATTCAATTTCTTCACTTGAATTTCTTTCAACATTTTCACCATCTTCAATCATTGGTTCAATATCTCTTTCACTTTCTCTTTCAAAATTTTGTATCTCATCATCAATGTTTTGAGGAATATCTCTCTTTGTTTACATTGCAAAATATTTTTCAAATTAGTTCATCAAATAAAAATTAAGCTTCACATTTTACACTAGGAAAATTTTAAATATATCAAAATCATAATATTTACATTTACACACCTGTTTCAACTTCTAGTTGAGGTTGATTTTCCCCTTCAATATTTAAGAGTGCTTCTATATTTCTTTTTCGAGATTGTCTCGTCTCTTCTCTATGTTCCTCAGGGTCTCTTTTTTCGATCATATTTTCTCGTAAAATTCCTTCGATTTCCCATGATAATAGAGTATGAAGTTAAAAAAATTTCCTTCAAAAATTTAGACAAAAACTAAATTAAAAAAAACATCACAAAAGATTTAATTTAAAAAAAAAAAACTCATTTTAAAAATTTTGCAAAAAATACATACTCCAATCCAAAACACTTACTTTAAAAAATTCAAGAAAAAAATGTCTTATAAAAATGAAACGAAGTTCAAAATATTTCCTTCCAATTCCTACAAAAAAAATGTATTTAAAAAGTTACACAAAAACTCATTTTAAAAAATCATTATAAAAGATTTACTTCAACCCAAAACCAAAAAATGTCCTTTCGAAATTAAGCCCAAATCCATACGTTAAAAAAAAATGAAGCCCAAAAAACTGTATCACATACCTCCAAGAAATGTCTTTTGAATGTACCTCCAAGAAAATTCTTTAAACCTAAAACAATTCCTTGCAAAATCAGATCAAATGTACGAAAATAATGTGTCTCAAAGAAAATTCCTTAAACCCAAAGCAATTCTTTGCAAAATCAGATCAAGACTTTTGTAAAATTAAACCAAACGTGCGAAAATATGCGAAAATAATGAATGATTTTGCGGCAATTTATATTGCCACGAAATGTTTTTTTCGAGGGGCTCGGCAATACTTTCCGGCCGACAGAAAGTTAGGTAAAATTTCGGTCGAAATTTTAAGAAATAGTTCGGCCGAACTACTTTTTCATTTGACCTAATGGGTCGTCGTCACAAAAAACAGTTCGGCCGAACTTTGTTTAAGAGTTCAGCCAAACTAACACGTCACCAGTTACACAGAGCCAAGCCCTGAATACATTTCTGCAACTTTGGACTGATCAAACTCCATGAAACATTCTGAATTAACTGTCAGAACCAAGACAAGCATTTTCATCATTGAATCTACTTTCAGGAAATATAACTTTCATGGAATTTCATAAATATTTACTAATTTTAATTAATTTTGTAACAAAACATATGCAAACAATTTCTGAAGGTCATTGTGATTCAGTGAAATCAAAATTCTGTATCTTCCAAAATACATTGTAAAAAAAATTGAAAAAATATGGTACATTAAATTGGTCTGTTGTCTCTAATGGGTAGCTTTTAGATTTTTAGTTTATAACTTATATGTTAAGAAATTTCTTGCGTCGTGAAACATATTCAAAATATATAGTTTTTCATATTGGATCAGTTCAAAAAATTCTAGTAATTATGATATGCATCCATTGGCTTTGTAAATATGACGAAATCGAAGTAGACTCTGTCTGGATTGTTGTAACACATTTTGTTTCTCAAAAACACAAATTTTCAAAGAATACAACATTGCGTATTAACATGACTTCTTATGAATCCGTTGATTGTTAAAAAACACACACTCAAAGAAATGCTAAGTTGACATATCAAATGTGTATAAAAAAATTCCAAAAAAAAATTAATAGAAAGCTAACAAAATTCTAACAAATTTTATTTTTATTACAAAATGAAATTCTAAACAGAAAATTGTTTTAGCTTGCAGAAAGTTGAAGAACCGAAAAAATGAAAGTTTTTTCTCAAAAAACGGCAAAGAGTGTAACCCAACTTCACATTTTCACCAATTATATATATATATATATATATATATATATAAAATAAAGGATTGATACTAGTAGTTTAATATGTAATTCCCTTTGCATTGACTCTTATCATAAAATCTCCTCTTGCTGTATGTTTGAAAAAGGATAATACAACATAGGTTGGGTCTTGGAAATATCCTATGGGGTTTTGGCATATAGTTTTGAATCTAGTGGTTTTGGATATAATTTTTGAACTTGTAAGTAGGGGTTTTATTATATGTATTAAAAATCCCTGGATTTTGTGGTTCTGTAATTGAACTTGGGGGTCTGAGAACAATTTTGATTAGGTGTGTATATATTTTTATTTAAAGTCCCAAACTTGCTCCATTAGTGGTATCAAAGTAGGATAATCTAATTGATTGAATTTTATAGAGGTTGGAGGAATTTTTTTACCGTGGTGATCTCTCAATTTGATCTCCATTATTGATTCAAGTCAGGGCATGCAAAGATATGTATAATGGTGTGAAGGTTACAAAATAGAAGTGTTAGTTGCATTTCAGAGGGAGAGCCAAGCATGATTTTTTATGTAGACTGGAACAGGAAAAATGAGTAGGGGCTGATGTTATGAATCAATATTGAGAAGCATAACAAGTTTATAAGGACATGTTTGTAGTCAACAAGGAAGACTGGGAGATTGCAGCAGTAATTGAAGAGATTGAATGGTTGGTAATGTATTTTTGTTTTAAACTAATTTAAAAGGAATTATTGAAGCAAGTAACAACATAAAGAAAGGAGATAGTGGAAGAAATTTGTAGCTAGGAAGTTGTGAAAACGGAGGAAAAAAGAAATTAAATCTCTCAAAATAAAGGATTATGGAAGAGGAAGTTGCAACAAGGAGTGTTGTAATTATATTTCATCTTGTGACTGAAAGTGAAGGGAACAATGTAAATTATTAGGAGAAGAATAGTGTCGGTAAGTTTCGTTTCAACACAATTTAACATGAGTAAGGATGTAATAGGATTTGTCACTTTTTTTTCCTAAAGCCATTACATGTGCATGTAATTTACTGGTGTTTGTTACAACTATCATTAGAGGAAGGTTATATCTAGAAATCGGTGTAAGGGATACCTTGACCATTTCCAATGGTAGTTGTTTTCTATTACCTAGTTTGAATTCAAAGTCATTAACAATTTTGAATGATAAAAAATGAGAATAATAGTTATGTATTCAAATATAAATAGTTCACAATTTCAAGAAGAAAACATTGCAGTTAACATAAAAAATCAAGTATTTTGTTTATTGTTGAATTACTATAAGATAGAAATCAATGAACTTCATCAATATTTTTTGTGTTCTTACATTGAAACCAATGCACACTATTAATCTAATTACTTTGAAATTAATTTACATCATACATCTAGTTATGTCATGTAAAAAATAATCATTTACACTGAAATTATTTCATCTAGTGTAATAAATCATATCGGATTAGAAATCAACATTTGTACTTTAGTCAATGCATGTACTGCAAGCAATCTAATAGGATTATAAATCTACATTTATAGTGAAATAAATGCATATAGTGCAAGCAATCAAATAGTATATTAAATCAACAAATGCATTGACATCAATGCATCCGGTGTAGTCAATCATATAAGATTATAAATCGATATATGTACTGCGATCAATGAATCAAGTGCAAGCAATCAAATAGGATTAGAAATCAGCATCTGCACCGAAATCAATACATCTAGTGCAAGAAATCAAATAGGATTATAAATTTGCGTCTGCATAGAAATCAATGCATCTAGTGAAAGAATTCAAATATGATTAGAAACAAACACCAACAATGAAATCAATGCATCCTGTAAAATCAATCAAATAGGATTAGGAATCAACATCTACATTGAAATCACTGCATTTATTTCAGCAAAAAAACAAAATATTCATAAGATGAAAGAGTCTATCTCACTCCATCTCTTTGTCTCTCTCTTCTTCCTTCTTTATGCCCCCACCGTCTATATCTATATCTCCTCCCATCAATCCATTGTCCTTATATCTCACCCCCCCAAAAAACACAGTCTCTCTCTCTCTCTCTCCATATGTATCTATCTTTCCCTCTCTCCATATCTCTACCTCTCTCTTCTTCCCTTTCTCTCCATCTCTCTCCCTCCCTCTAGCCACCTTTCTCTCTCTATGTCATAATTCTTCCCTCCCTCTGTCCTTTATTTTTATTATACAATATAGTATCACTAAAAGTTGCACCAGATAATGCAAAGGAAATGCCATAGGGCAATAGCATATGGAAGAAGAGCATAGATGAAGGGAGATGTGATATGTTATGTGATTTAAATGTTTTCTAGTTTGGAATTACTTCCTTTAAAACATAATTTAAAACCTCTAACAACTGGTAATATATTAATTTAAATTTAAAACATGTTTAATTTAATTGGAGAAAAATATTCTCTTCTAAAAAAAATACATGGTAAAATATGTTTTGTGACATGGAAAAAGACAAGCGTAGGTGGCCCATGGTTGAAGCAACATTTCATGTTCAACACAAAAATTGTTAACCAATCTTCATCTACTAGGAAAAGAAAATATGAAGGCATTCGACTAATCACCATCTTCTACTTGAAACAAAATTTGAGCCTACATACAATATGATGTGAAAAACCTTCCAACCCACCACCAATGCTACAAAATATTCTCGTATGTCATTTGACATGCATCTGGTACAAAAAAACACAAGAAATATCTCACAAGTGATGCCATTTGTTGTAACTTGAAGCATTGTTCTCCGACATGAGGCATGTCCCCTGTGAGCCTATTATATGACATGTCTAGTTGGTGTAACTTCACAAATCTTCCTAGAGTTACATGTATACTACCCAATCACTGGTTCATTCCATATGAACTCAATGTCCACTTTTGAAGAAAATATGTTCGAATGATCTCAATTTTCTAGTTATAATTTATACAATGGCCCCAAAAAAGTGCCTTGAATTTAAATTGACACGAAAAACTTCATAGATATTAAGATATTGGTAGCTTACAATGATGACACTATAAGACCTTCCATCTCATTTTAAAAACAATCACAATTTTTTTTTCTCATTATTGAGATTAAATACAATAGGTTGCAAGACAAGATAAGGTTTACAAGTAATAGTTATTATTTCAAGGACAATGAATAACTCGTCTAGTAAATGAGACAATAAATGCAGCATCAGAACCAGTTGTAGTCAAGAATTCTTTGAATAGGTCCCACTATTGCAATGGAAACATGCTGCAAGTGAAAAAAAACTAAACTCGTGAAATGCAAGTCCTGAAAAAAAATATATATTATTTCCTCTTAAGGGCCTAATCATGGGGACACAATGCAAGATACATATAATTAACCCTATCAAAGATGAATCGGTTAGCTACTTGCTTCAATTTAGTAGCATCAATGACATCTATTCTAGAAAACAATTCCGCACTTTGTATTGTCGTACCATAAGTAAGAAACAACAACCTTATCTATTCAAAAAAAGAGATCTAAAAATCAATACAAAATAAATGCTGACATACGCATGGGTCAGTTGATATCTTCTTAAAATTACTTTCATGCCACTTTCTAACACAAAATATAGATTTTCAAGAGCATTATAGGGAAACTACACGCATCTCATTCATTGTTCATCAAGATAATGTAAGGAAAAGAAATCTTGCTGGTCTTTAAGAGGAAAGTAAGCATGATTGCATTGGTTTGGCTTGTCCTTTCTGCTTGATTTTTTATGGCATTGCCTATTTTGTGAGTGAACAATCCGTCACTATGCCTTCATGGTATTTGATCACTTCTGTTGGTATAATGCTTCCAGGATTCTCTTTGGTTGCCATATCAAAATCAATTTTTATCCATCATATTGATGGGAGTCCAAACTTTCTGAGGTGATAGTAAATCCCTTGTGGTATGTCTTTAGGGGAAAAAACTCAGAAAATCAATTGATTCTTACGTATTTGGAAGGTTATCTAGAAGAGGATTTGGGTCTGGTTCCAAGGTAATTGCAGGTTTATCGTCTCCCTAGTTGAAATATCATGTTTTCTTTTTGGGAATGGGACAAGTTTTACCATACCCTTTTTCATATAACTTCAAACAAGTTTTGAGATCCTATGTCGAAAAATAGCCTTTCAAAGTGGAACAGGGGTGTATGATCTTTTAATGAACAAATTTATCATAGGACCCTATCTGAGAAGAGTTGATCTTTCAGAAACAATTTTTATGTTAGAAGGGTTGATAATGACTTTACATAGTTGACTGAAACTTTACCTATGTTAGTTTAAGTTCTTTTAGTAAGGACCAACTAAGGCTGCTGGCACAGGACCCAAATAAGGTTCAAGACCTTACATTTAATATATCAATTAAATATTAAATTTAATTTAATTTATCAATTTAATATTAAATTTTAACTTGAAGCATATCATATTTAATAACCCATCTTATTATCATCAAGCTTAAGTCTTATAACAAAAATTTCCATCAAAAATAGCCCTTGTAATTCTCATCAATTGCAAAATTTGTTTCTTTTCCCTTGTCCCGGTAGCGATCGTGTTGATCCTTCCAAAAAGTATTCAGATGAACACTGTAGTAACAATATTCTCAATAATAGGACCATGTATTTCCACCTTCGTTGGAACCATCACATCTAAATACAATTCTTTATGTCAATACATGAGGGTGTTCATGCTGGTTGTACCTCATCTGCTTCGATGATTTCTCAGAAAACTCTTTTGCTTCATTTTCCATTTTCTGCTTCAGCCCTTCACTATAAGCATGAATGAAGGGATAAGCCTTACCTCCAAAGGTGTAAGAAAATAAACTCATAAAATAAAAATATTGAAAAAAATAGATTGATGCCTCTTAAGTGCCTATACATGGGGACAATATGCAAGATCCATATAACTTACCCTATCAAAGATTAATCAGTTAGCTACTTGTTTCATTTTACTAGCATCAATTGCATCTATTCTAGCAAACAATTTTTCACTTGGGATTCACGTAACATAACTAAACAACAACAACCTTATCTATTCAAAAAATGTGAGCTAAAACCCAATTAACAACACAAATGGTTGAATTTTTATCTTATTAAAATTACTATTGTACAATTTCTAACAGAAAATATAAACTTCTCACGTTTTCAAGAACATTAGAGCGAAATTCCATGCATCTCATTCCTTGTTCATCATGATGACGTAAGAAAAATAAATCTTGTTGGTATTTAAGAGGAAGGTGAGCATGATTTCTTGATTCATTGTATTTTAGACCTATGCATTTATTCATTTCCAATAGGAGGGTTCTTGTAAATTTCTCTTATTTTTCAGGATTCTCTCAAAGTGGTTCACTCAATCCAACATGGTTGCAAAACCATAGAAAAAATAAAGATATTCATGTGGATTGTAGAAATGAGATGTCATTAAAATGGTGGATTCCTGTAATACTTGAAACTTCTTTTTAAATTTAAAATTATTCTGAAACCTACAGTGAGGAATCTAAAGTAGATGAAGAAGGAAATGGGAAAAAGGGAAATGTTGAAAAAGAGGATAATGTGATGGAAAATATGACTAAAAATTTGAAAAGTGAAGCCAATGATTTTAATTCTATAGTGGACAAAGCCAATGATTTTAATTCTATAGTGCGGAAATTTGATAAATATCCCAACAATACAAGTTTTCACCTACTAAATGAGGGTGATTCTTGTACCATCATCCTATACTTAGAAATAGACAATGCCCCAAACTCAGATTGCTCTTATATAAGAGATCAGAAAAAGAAGATAATGGTCATCAATATCAATATCGACAAATGGAAGATGGTGATAATTATAGACAAAATCAAAATAAATAATCTATACAAGATCTAGAGAGGCTTAAATGTGGGAGAAAGGCACATAGTGAAACACAAAATTTTTCTTTAGAGTCGGCAAATAATCTACTCGTGAGTGTTGATAAAGCTCAAAATTCTCTATGTAAAGGGAAAGAAGGAAGTTAAGCTACTGCACCAAATTTGAGAGGGGCTAGTGAGGAGGGAAAAGTTCCCAATTTGTGACATCCCAACAAATCAAAGATATCCATAATTACATCATGGAAAGTGGATTTAATTCATATATTTCTATGGAAAATTCCCTTATAGAAATCTATGTAAAATGTGGTAGTTTGCAGGTTACATGACATGTCTTTGATAGAATGTGTAGATGATATTTCATGTCATGGCGTGGCATGATTGTAGGATATGGAATGAATGGGGATGGAACATTATAAAAAGTGGATTTAATTTAGAAATTTATGTGGTGAATTCCCTTTTAGACATCTATGTAAAATGTGGAGGTTTGCAGGTTGCACTTCATGTATTTGATAGAATGTATATACGGGATTGATGTCATGGAGTGGCATGATTGAAGGATATGGATTGCATGGGGATGGAATGGAAACTTTCATACTTTTATACGAAATGGAACAAGAAGGTGTGAAGCCATATGATGACACGTTCATTGGCATCCTTTGTGCATGCAACCATGCAGGCATGGTGGACAAGGGTTGGTTTCATTTTTATCTAATAAGAAGACATTATTATATAACACTCATGTTTGATCACTATTCATGAACGATTGATTTTCTTAGGCATTATAGGCATCTCAATGAGGCATTAAATCTTATGGAATCAATTCCATTAAAGCTAGATGTTGGTGTATTTGGGGTTTTTCTTGGTGCGTACAGAATAACAACAATAATAATAAGGAGAAGCCCCTGTGTTTAGTTGTTTCTAACCCTCCATCAAGTAAAAGGGAATCAAGCAAGAGGAGCAAAAGGGAACAATTTTCCTCTGCTATAGCCTTAGATGGACATGAAAATCCAAGAAAGTATACAAAAGTGGATGGTGCTTCAATCTGGATCAAGAAATGTGGGTTGGTCACAAAGCTTGTAATATTTGAGCAGTATTTGGTATATGTGTTGTTTCAGAACTCCCACCATGAGAGTAAAAGGTATGGTAGGCACATCGAGAAGATGAGCAGGGTTAGTGTGTGGAAACCTGATTTGGAGAGTATTTCTAAGGTTTCTTCTCTCTGATGGAGTGATTTTATTATTGGATCAGTGGTGGAAATATCAATTTGAATTTAAATTTCATTTGGTGGTTTAGAAAAAAAAGAAGATTATGTGAGCTTTAAGGAAAAACAATAGGTGGTTTGGGCTTTTTTAAGGACTCTCTACTTTTGGGTGCAATAAATTCATTGTGCTAGAAGAGCCTCACAGAGATCCATTATTACCCACAAGGTTTCTTATGATCCCCAATATCCCTCTTGTGGGTGAGTGTCTCACATGATGTTGCCCCGAATTTCACCTGTATATGAGAGTCTAAAGAAATTGCATATAACTTAGATGAGATGTATAGTAGGCTTTTGACTTTCCCTTTGTCTTTCTCATGCAATTATGTAAAGAAGTTTTTTGTGTGCCGACAAATATTCATTATTGTGAAATGAATCCCATTATAAATTTAAATTAATAAAATTATAAATTTTTTGTTGTATGTGTCACAAAATATGTTGGTGTACGTGTCACAAAACATTCTTCTTCCTGTTGTATGTATGAAAAAACATTTTATTGGAGTGAGTGCAATCCTCTGTAAGGAGGGTCTCCATTGAAGAAACTATCCATATAAAGAATGAATTGTATTAGCTATCGAAATCAAGGCCAAAATGTGAATAAATAATAAAATTACACAAGATCTAGACAACCCCAAGGATACAATTTTCAATAACAAATGGCCCAAAGTCTTCTTGGGCTAAATGCCTATGTAAGAAGTTAACTCCCAGCAAAACCTCTAGGAGAAGGACCCAAATAATGGCTCATAAACTATGCTCTAGGACTTGGAAATAATGGTTAGTAATGTAATTTCAATATTACCCTAAAACGGTCTTATACTTTGATAACTGAAAGGGTGAAAACCCTTAAATGGGTTGTGTCTTGAAATTTATATTGTTTGGAAGAAATTGCTTCTGGATTTTAAAAAATTCCACAATCAAATCATATTTTTTCATTAACATCACTCCGGCCAATCCACGAAAACCATTGAAGAAATTTATAAATTTGAAACACCTCCAATAAACCATCCAATACAAAAGAGAAATATCATGAAGGAAAATTGGTCAAAATTATTTATTATCAACACCTTGGTACACATCATGACATAGTTTCGCGTTCCATGTTAGGAATCACAATGAATGATATGAAAAACATCGATTTTCTCCCACACCTCCAAGTATCTTTCAATTGAACTCCAACAACCAAAACAAGAAATTGATTTCAGCAGGTTTGAAGCATCCAACTTCCCATTCGATTGCAACCCGCCAAAGGAACCAATTGTTTATTCTATGAGCCTGCTCAACAATTTGCAATGAAAATCCCTCTCTAACATGACCATATAATGCACTAGAGGATAACTTTCAGCTTCCTTTGAAGGATTTTTCTTCATCATCAAGGCCCTCAAATAAATGAGCCTCGAGATAGTATTATATTCTTAAAGATACATTGTTAAAGAAATAAGAAAAGGAAAATTGCAAGCCATGAACAAGAGAAATCATCCACCTTCTCCCAAGAAGTTTCTTGATCAAATCCAACTAGTTCACCCATGTACTACCTATTTCCAAAGGTTTTTGTAACTTTTTGACCAATAAATACATCTCCACCACTATTTTCATTGGGAGTTTGTATTACATGCACAAATAGGTGTAAATTCATAAATATTTTCATTAGTAACAGGAAGAATTCTAAATCTAAGCATTCATTTGATATGAGAAACATATAAATTTATATTAGAATTTGGGTGTGGTAGAATCAAGCAGCATACATATTTCTCTTGCTTTAAATCAGAACCTAGTTATTCATCTATCTTAGCAGTTGTACGAGAATGTAAAAAGGTTAGTGTAAAATAAATATACATATAGTCGATCGATAAAATGATCATCTCTATCAAATCCATTAGATGCGGTGAAGTAAGCCACAACAAAAGGGATAGTTACCAGGTAGACATGATAAGTGAAAATTACACTAACAAGTAGGTTATATCTTACAATTTACACAGATAAGAAGTTTAAGCTAGTTTAGGCCATGCAAGAATAATAAATTTCTGAAGCTAGAAAAGTTTTGTGTGATTGTACACACCATGAATTAACCTAACGGAATGTCAAACATCCACTGGTGAGTTAAAATCCTTGAAAAACTCAAAATCAGTTTTTTCTTGTCTTCAAGCATGCTCTAATCAGAAGTAGGATGCCTTATGTCGGTATCGAATGCAACTGCAGTAGAAGGATCATCCTGAGTGATTGGTCGAACATGGATATCCAATCTCTTAAGCAATCAGTAACATATAAAAACTGAAGACCACATGGGTGTTTGCTATCCCATTGGTTGTATATTCTGAATATTTATACATTAGAGATATCTTCTCTTGGGACATGCATTTATTATTTTCATGTGGGTTATCATTCACCACAATTGTTGCAATGGAAGTCAAATTTTTCTCAAAAACGAGGCTGGAAATAGAGTTAGTATTGGTAGAAACTAAATGGTTTCTTGTGTTTACAATGTCAACATAGGAGTTCTCAACAATAAAAATGGGTCCATTGTTGCTAGATATTCTTTCATCTTCTTTGTCTGATATGTCAACTATTTTCGTACCTGGACTATCTTGACCCAGATTCTTCCTAGTAGCTTGTATGTAATAAATGCCCCCAACTTAAACTTGCTGAAAATTGTTCCATGCACTCTTGTAAATATCAACATTTATATATGCTAACATTTCATTTATAATATTCAACTCGGCACCCATAACAAGACTATGAGGTACATTAGCCGCAGTGTCAACTGGAAATTAATCACAAACATGAAATTCCAACTCGGATGATGGAACTCCATGAACTTCAATTGGTATGTATGTTGTATGCAGAAGAAAACTCTTGTCATTCTCAACATTTGCAAGACTATTCTCACCATCAACATCTGCATATGCATCCTTATTACTTCTAGTAGTAATTTCATCACTTGAAGGTAGGTTGAGAACTAAAATGGGTCCAGTATAAGCAATAAATTCATTACAAGAAGGAACTTCTAACTCGGAATATGGAACTTCATGAACTTTAACAGAGGAACTCTTATCACCATAAACATCAAGAGATTCTCTCTTGTCACTATGAACATATACATACACTCTTATCACTTTTAGTAGTAGTTATAGCACCCAAAGGTAGACTGTAAGCTAAAGTATATCTGGCATCAATATGCAATTCATTAGTAAAATGCAATTCCAACTCAGAATATGAACTTCATGCACTTCAATAGGTGTACATTCCATCTGCAAATGCATGTTTTCATAGGCTTTTCACCACTAATATCATGCTTTGCAATGACATTACACTTTATTTCTGAAGGTATTCATTGTTATCTCGAAACTGGTGATATCAGGGGGAACATAGATCAAGTCTAGAATTGTTGGGGTGAGAATAGTGGTTTCAATTAAAATGTGGTTCAGGAATATTTATTAGTGTAAAATTTCTCAAGAGCCATCTTTTCTCATAGTTTTTGAATGTGATGCTTCAACATTATAAAAAATGGCCTCCAAACAATTTTTCTCTCTTCAATTTTTAAATATATATTAGGGCTTCATAATTTTCTTTGCAGGTATTTTATACAGGATTTTAGTGTAGATATAATGACAATTGAAATGTTTTATGGCAAGCTCTTTCCCCACACGATGATATTTTACAATGGGCTATGCAACATATGGTCCTCTGCTAGGAATTTTGGTGTAGCTTGTTCGATTATGGATAATGTAGGCATTAAGGAGCTTCAAGAGGTGGTGTGTCACCATGAGGAGCTTATACAAGACAATGGTTGGACGACTAAGCGGATTGGACCTGTTCAACCTCTACAATTTTAAAAGAGAGTGGGAGGCTAACTCTCCACCCACTGATCTTGTATGTTGGGTCAAGCAACATCTACTTCTCTTTGAAATTTCTATGTAATCTCTTCAATTATGGATAGTGCAGCATTCAAAAGCTTCGTAAGGTGATCCATAACCATGAGGGTTGATACATAGCAAAAAAAGTGCTCCGCTCACACTCTATTCTAAATTCACATAGATTTAATAAGTCCAATTTGTTGAGTCAGCCACAACATTCTAGTAATCCATAAGCAACAGCTTGACTCTCTGGGAGAAAAATGCAAAAGGGTACCATATTTTACACTTATTATGTGCATGGAATCTCTAGCAATACCTTCTAATAATAGGGGCTAATCAGAATATCCATCAAGCAAGAGACCATATTTTGTATGAAGATTGTATTATATTTTTAAAGATACATTGTTAAAGAAATAAAATAGAAACTTGAAATCCATGAATAAGAAAAATCATCCACTTTTTCCCAAGAAATTTCTTGATCAAATCCAACTACTTCACCCATGTACTACCTATTTCCAGAGGTTTTTCTAAGTTTATGACCAATAAATATATCCCCAGCACTATTTTCATCGAGAGTTTTTATTACATGCACAAATAGGTGTAAAGTCACAAATATTTCCATTAGTAACAAGAATAAGTCTAAATCTAAGCATTCATTTGGTATGAGAAACATATAAATTTATAACAGAATTTGGGAGTGTTAGAATCAAGCAGCATACCTATTTATCTTGGTTTAAATAAGAACCTAGTTCTTCATATATCACAACAGTTGTACAAGAATGTGAAAAGTTCAATGTAAAATAAATCTAAATATAGTCCAATGATAAAATGATCATCTCTATGAAATCCATTAGACGCAACGAAGTAAATCACAACACATGGGATAGTTACCAAGTATACTTGATAAGTGTAATTACAATAACATGTAAGTTATATCTTACAATTTCCACAGATAGGAATCCTAAACTAGCTTAGACCATGCAAGAATAATAAATTTATGAAGCTAGCAAAAATTTGTATGATTGTAGAAACCATGAGTTAACCTAACCGAATGTCCAACATCCACTGATGAGTTAACATCCTTAACATACTGAAAATCAGTTTTTTTTTTGTCTTCAAGCATGCTCCGATCAAAAACAGGATGCCTTATGACGGTACCCAATGAAATCGAAGTAGAAGGATCATCCCCATTGATTGGTCCAACATGGCTATCCAATCTCTTAAGCACATCATCTATAGCATCTACAGAACTGAAGACCACATGGGTGTTTGTTATCCCATTGGTTGTATATTCTAAATCTTTATATATTGGAGATATCTTCTCTTGGGACATGAATTTAGTATTTTCATGTGGATTAGCATTCACCACATTTGTAGTATCAGTTCTACTACCACTCCAATACTCATTCAATTAACTGCACCTGTAGTAAAGGAATACTGACCATCGTGAAACTTGCAACATAGAAGATTGCAGCATTAGAGTCCCACCTTGTAAACAAATAACAAGAAGTAAGAAATTGCAAAAAAATAATATACCTAGGAAGGGATTACTCATCACTGAGAACTTGAACTGAAGAAGTGTTGAACCGTGTAACCTATTGTAGAATTCCAAATGCAGTTCGTCGAGCATAAGTAAGGGAAAAGTAATGATAGGAAAGTAACTGACCATTCAACACTTGAAGTGAGGCCTCTGTGCGCGTGAAAGTGAAGGAAGGTTTTGTTCCAAAACCATTGCCAATGAAATTACATAACAATTTAACTAGTAAAACTCATATTTAAACATAATGTGGTGACAAAAGTCTCGATCATCAATGTTTTTAGAACGGGAAAAACCCTTAACAGTTACATTCGAAACCTAGGCTCACACAGAATTATTTCCTACTAATCGAGGACCAAAATAACTAACTACCATGTTTTTGAGAAGAGAACTGCATTTCACCTCTCAGTGTAGTAGTGGAACCTTGCCGAAGGGCCAACTGGGAGCTACGCTCGCATTCAGTCCTCTAAACACCAATCATAAGTCTGAATTCGATTAGAAAAAATTCAATGAACTCTAACTGTAAAACACTAACCCTCTATGGATAAAACAAAAACTTACCTATAAAACTGCATAGAAGGGTTCATGAGAAACTGAGTCATTGAGTCAGAGCTGTGAAATGGAAGGAAGTAAAGAAGTCCAAGGTATGGAGTCGATAGTTGTGTCATCAATCCTATGCAACAAAACATATTAAACATGAATCACAACACCAAGGGAGAACGTTACCATCAATCCTGCAGCCAATCCGGTACTCATTCAATTAAACTCACCTGCAGTAAAGGAAGAATGACCATCGTGAACCTTGCAACATAGAAGATAGTAGTATTAAAGTCCCACCTTGTAAATAAATAACAAGAAGTAAGAAACTACAAAAAAATAATAGACCCCAGAAGGAATTACTTATTAGTGAGAATTTGAACTAGAGAAGCGTCGAACCCTATAACCTCTCGCAACCTTCTAGATGCAGTTCGCCAAGCATAGTTAAGGAAAAAGGAATGATAGGCAAGCAATTGAGAGTTCAACAATTGAAGTGAGTACTCTGTGCACATGAAGGTGAAGGAACAATAATAAGTTGCAAAGCAGTGCAGGTGACCACCAATAAACATCATGGTTGTTTGATAAAAAAATATTGGGAGCTTTCGATGTTGTGTGATGAAAATGTTGTGTTTTTCATTTTCTCTAGCCGAGGAAGTTCTCTATAACCGTTTCAATTTGATGACAGAGGATTCTTTAATCGTCTAACATGAGATCATACGGTACAAACAAGTATACAATGGAAGTTGGGGGAGTTGTTTTCAAAGAGGAAGTACATGGTGGCAACTAGGAGAGTTGTTTTCAAATTGTTTTCAAAGAAGAATGTCTTACGACATAAATATCCATAATTTTGAAACTTAGTATTAAGACATTATATAGTATTATATTATATAATATTGAATGCAATATTATGTTAAAACCATTTATCCTAATATATTGTTATATGATATATATGTATATCAATTTTATGATATTAATGTGTCTTAGTATATTAATATACATTATAATATATTAAATTTAATATTAAATTAAAATTTATATATTATAATATAGTAAAAAAAAATTATATTAAAATTTTGATGGGCATTTTAAAAAGAAAAATAACCTTAAAGAAAAATATAAAATGGAATTGATCTATGTAATTTTTTATAGTGTTGGTTATTGTATTAAAAAAAAAAACTTTTAATTATTGAGATCTAATTATATTCAAAATAATATATATATATATATATATATATATATATATATATATATATATATATATATATAAGTTTAGTAGAACTATAGTTTCAATATGTTTAACATATTACCCTAATTGACATGGAGAGTTGAACCAGTGATTTCACATCAAAGAGATTATGTATCGAAAGCATATAAAAATAATTAATAAATTTTTTTAATAATTAAAATTTTAAAAAATATATAATATTTATAAATTAATCAATTAAAAATAGAGTTAAACATATACATATTTTTTAAATTAAAATTAAAATTGGATATAATTATGGATAAAAAATAATAGAACATATTTCATAATTAGCTTGGCTTCTTGGTTGGTTTATCTTATGAAGTGTGAGTGGTAGTGTACTGCTACTATTGATCTGAATATGGGAAAAATTATTATTGCTATGCAAGCTCCCTCATCATTATTAAAAATGTGTTTAAGGATCGACTCAATTAACCATTTGTGAAGGGGTTAAAGTGTCAAGTTTCATGTGTCATTGATGATCAAATTATGAGTTTATTAAAAATTATAAACTCATATACAACAATTAAAATTCAGAAACATAACTCACAACAATCACATATACAATGGATGATAATGGAGTTCACCCTTCCTGAGCTATATCTCCATGGACCTCCTTTAACTAGATAGGTCCTCTTGGGATTTGTTAGGAGTTATGCACAGCAGAAACAATAAAGAATATATCCAGAGACATAAACATAAAAGGTCAGCAACAAATCATTAACATAAACACAAATATTTAACCGGGAAAAACCCCAAACTCCGGGGAAAACCCATCCTAATGAAATTTCATTAGCCTTGGCCAAAACCCTGGCCAAGACAACCAAGTGAGCCTTCACCACTCACCTCCAGGCCTACATTACAATGAAGTCTTCCCAGCCTTTTATAGGCTCCATTACATGCAATACCATAGGCTGAAAACTATGGGTGCACAAAACCATGTGCCCCAAAACCACCACTGTTTACCCTAGTCCACATTGACTCTACCCCGAGTCATGTTTACCTAACAATTCCCCCTTAAACTTGACTTGGGGCTTCTTGACTAAATCCAGCCAAACCTGCTAAGTGAGACAACCCCGCTCTCTCTAGCTCTTCCCCCCCTCAAATTTTTACCCAGGGTAATTGTAAACTTGACATCCCCCACCAGGGTCTAACCCGTACTTTACTGGGCAAGGATTACCTGTGGGCACGTAGATTTGACTGTGTCTTACAAAGAAGATGCCCATTTACATGTAATAAATTAACTCCATTATAATAATTTTTTTTTGTTTCATTGTTGCTGTTCTTTGTATGACCATTCTCTACATTCATACATGATGTCCTCTCCAAAGAGGACATCATAGTTGTACATCAATCCGCCGAATGACATCAATGTCCATATAAAAAGAATCCATCTACCGGATTACATGGGTCACCAGCCTCTGTAACTGCCAGTCCTCTAGGAATTCTTTTCAGATACATGGCTCATCAATTTAATTAATTCAGCTGCAAATATTCTCTCTCATTGACACATTCTGTCAAACACTTTGCTCTCCTAACGCAGCTAATGACTTGCTATTCTAGCACATATTCTCTCATATCTCATGGATGCAGATAACATAATAATTGAAAGCGGTTCTGCCCATTTAAATTCTGTGTAGCTCGAGCATCTTCAAGTTTGTAAATTGAACAAATCAAAAAACCCTTGGCCACAATTTTCCTCTTTGACATGGCCCTGCCAGAAATTTCTCGCTGGAAATGCGCCTTCCAGCGCCCATGCCATCTCTGTTTCATTTACTTGTTAAAATTTACTTGCAAGCGGCAGTTTCACAACAAACTCAGATCCACCATCTTACACGCAGTGTCTCGAGATCAAACCACTAAATAGCATGTGCCAAAGGTGACCAGATCCACCTATGCTGAAGGCAATATGGCCTTACGGCCCCTGGAAAACTCGCTCTCCTCCGGCAAACAACTTGGCCAGGCCTCTCCGCCTTCCCTGGAAGAATTCGACCCTTGTGCACCAAAAGGATATCTTCACCTCCGAACATTTGTCCACAGTTCTGCACACACAACAAAAACAACAGCTTCTCTGTTCTGCATTCACTTCGGCTCTCTGCGCCTTTCGTGCCCACTGCAACTACTCCTGTGTAGCTCCCATCCAGATCTTTCATCCGCATCACGAGGATCGCTAAATTCAATAAAGGCGAAGTTGTGCTTCAAATCCACATCACGGATTCTACAGAAACGTTTGCTAGAAAAAATTAGCAGTGCATCAAGGTATTGATTTGAATGATAGTTAGCTTCTCAGTTCCACTCATCGATCTTTTATCAATGGTAGATCCACACCAGATCTGCCTTCTTCACATGCAGATCTAGATCTTCAAACATCAGATCTGACATATCCATAAGCATATCGAACCAAATTTTATGCAGACCGATCCTCATTCTCAGAAAACTCGCCCGCCATCTTCTAAGTGTCTCCTGCGTCTTCCCTCATATGATGATCACACAGATGACGTGCATCTCTCCTCAGCCGACTAAACTTCAAAAAATGCTCAAAGTCTTCCTTTGTCCAACAGATCTCTGCTTTACCCGCATCTAGATCTTGGACTACACCGATCTGAGCTTTGTGGCATACCCACACATGCGCCGCCTCTTTTTTAGCAACGCCATATTCATTACACCAAAAATTGCAAATACATGTTGCGTCCTCTTCCAGCGTTGGAACCCTCGGTCCCAAATACAATCTGTATTTGTAACAGCAACTTTGAATTTGCAGATGAAAGAACAGATAGCACACAGCGTTGTTTCCAGGTTACGGCAGTTAGCTCACAGAGCTCACGGCTTTGCTGTGGCTCCTCCTCCTAGGTCTCACGGTCTCTAACATATACACAGATCTGGTATATTCCAGTCTTTCAAACATCTATGAAATAATTGATACCTTTATTTCCCTTTTTTTGGATCTGCGATCAGATCTCTCCAACCACCGAGCTACATTGTGATTAGAACTACGAATAGATTCTGCAGTCAAATAAACCCTTGACAACAGAGGCGTCCCTCTGAAGCTAAACCCTGGCTCCGATACCAATTGTTAGGAGTTATGCACAGCAGAAACAATAAAGAATATATCCAGAGACATAAACATAAAAGGTCAGCAAAAAATCATTAACATAAACACAAATATTTAACCGGGAAAAACCCCAAACTCCGGGGAAAACCCATCCTAATGAAATTTCATTAGCCTTGGCCAAAACCCTGGCCAAGACAGCCAAGTGAGCCTTCACCACTCACCTCCAGGCCTACATTACAATGAAGTCTTCCTAGCCTTTTATAGGCTCCATTACATGCAATACCATAGGCTGAAAACTATGGGTGCACAAAACCATGTGCCCCAAAACCACCACTGTTTACCCTAGTCCACATTGACTCTACCCCGAGTCATGTTTACCTAACAGGATTAAGAGTAAAATGTTTGATTTCACGCACCAATATTGCTCCAATGATTTTTTTGACTATTCCATTGGCTTCAGAATACTCAAACACCCCAAAAATGACTATTCAATCTCTGAATTTGATTACCAACTCCTCTAGGCTTCACATCCAATCTTGGTGGCCATGGGCTTGTTTAATCTCCAAAGTGAAAAAAGAACCTTCAGATGTGCTCCAACACCTATATAAACTATACCATTGTGTTTAGAACATCAAATACATCTAAAAATTACTATCCATTCACTGAAAATGACCTTCAGCTTATCTGGGCGTGACCTTCCCTCTTGGTGGTCTTCGACATCAAAATTATTCAAGTGACCGAAAACACATGTAGATGAGCTCCTCTGCCTTTGAAAATTGTTCCAATGGATTCAGAGCATATCAATCTGCTAGGAATGACTATCCTTGAGTAAACTTTGGTCGACAATTGACCAAGATATGCCTCATTAAAGTTTTCCCCAGATTGTGCCTCTAAATGTGGAACACTGCGAGTTAGCTCCGACAAATTTGGAAGTGATGCCGAATTTAGAAATTCCGCCAAAATTTTTGCCATCTTTAACTACAGATTAATTAGTGATGACCAAACTTAACTAATACATTATGTGCACACTAATCCACACTCAACTAAACATTGGTGTGAGAGCTTATGATAGTCACATGAGAAAGAAGGTTAGCCCACTCCTGCCCTCGGATCCCGCTGTACCTTTAATTACAAGTCGCGCGCATATGTTTTCAATGTACATGCCCGTAGCCCATTGGTGAATAGTAGAGATGGTAGGTGGTATGTCACGGAGTTGAATCCTCCTCCGCCCATGTGTTTTTGCACCACATGTTATATACGCATTCAAAACTTCTGATGATTATCCACTCTGAATCATATAAATCCACCATTTAATATATGTGTGGTGCCATATCCAAGGTTTTAAAACCTTTGAAAATAATTTAAATGTCTCTACCCACATTTAATGTGTTCCATACGTATTGATCATTTGAAATGCGAACGTATAATTTGGTTTGTATTAAAAGAACTTTAATGCCACCATTTAAACAAATAACCCAACGTATATATTGTTTTGTATTAAATGAACTTTAATGCCACCATTTAACAAATAACCCAACTTATTACCAAACCATGACTTTGGAATTTTAAATAATTTATTTGGAATCTAAAATATAATAAAGTTTGAAATTAATTTTATATATATATATTTTATTTAAAACAAGATAAAATATATATATATATATATATATATATATATATATATATATATATTAAAAAATAATTTCCTATATATAAAAAATTTATAAATCTACATTCAATTTTGGAGGATATTAAGCAATTTTTACCTTCACAAACCAAATTGGTGAATTCAATTGTGACACTTGTCACAGTTACATTGGACAAAAACTGAGGAAGATTCTCTGCATGATCACTGGACTGCTATGTCATCATTTGTTCCTCTTTTGTAATATTTTTTTTTTAAATTTTGTTTATTTTGAACGACGATCAACAAATGATAACTTCCTCATACGAACTCGGTTTTCGACGAAACAAGTTGCGTTAGATTCCTCGTGACGGGCCAGTCATTTTGATTCTAGTTTGGTGCAATTATGACCACATTGAATTTTGAGTTAATTTTGCCCCTGATCCACATTCTGATCAATTATCAATCTCTAAATGAGTGTAGTGTAAAGAAACATTCCCTAATAAAGTGAAATGAATTCAATCAAAATGATATAAAATATTTTATATATGTAAGTAGAAAATTATTTTATGCATATCGAAGTTTTGGAATGTAAAATAATTTGTAGATTTGAAATTTATTTTATATTAAAATTTATGTTTCTTCTCTTCTTATATATTTTGGCTGATTTATAATAGTTTTTAAAATTGGTGTTGGTTATCCCTAGTAAGTATTGAATGTGTAGAAATTTAAACAATATTGTGATGTATTACCGGACTCTCATGATCTAACAATTAAATCTATTATTAAGTACATAATCCTTCTACTTAACTCTTTGTGGAAATTAAATCGCCAATTGCAAACACATGAAGAGAAATCAATCGCACATAACAAGATGTTTTTATCGGGAAAGTATAAAGCTAAAAACCCCAACTATCGTATCTTATGTATATCAATGGATCATGAAACAATATCATACATAGTTCAGCTCATAGAGCTCTCAGTACAATATACAATCATCTCACACTGTCATACAAAAATTAGCAAATCCCTTAGCCAATTTACTATCTCTAGATAGCCTACCTTGCTCACGCAGTTCTTGATGAATGCACTCCTTAATCACAAATTATTTTAGCCTTCCTCAACTACGCTGAGTATCATGGGCATCCTGTGGTGTTATAACTATAGCTGGGTAGCATGCTAATATCACAACTGATAGTTACACTTCCCTTTCACCTAGATCTCAACTGGGTCTCCTCTGGATCTGACATGCATGTAGTCAGTAATAGTAAAACCATCAATTGCATGTGAGATCACTACATGTGAATTAATTAATATTTAATTCACTTGATCTCTCACTAGTGTATCTTTAGTTACAACTAGTTACAACTCGCACAACTGAGTTTAACTTAGTTAATTGAGTTAAACTACTTTACAACTCACATAACTACACATCCAACTATGTTACAACTTCGAATCACTCAGTTACAACTAAGTCCACTTGCATGTCTCACCAACCAACCTTGGAACTCGTAATTCCTTCAGTCAACTAGTTTGCCACATCAGTTTACTGAAATCAAGTGCTTTAAGAGAATAGATTATTATTTATTATTTAATTATTATTAAGAGATAATAATAATCGACATGCATTCTATTTTTAGACATGCAATCCACAAACAGCTTTGCACATGCATTCCAAAAATAGACGCCTATCCATACATAGAATTTGCTCAACCATCTATAAATAGACTCTCGCTATAAATAGACTTTGTTCAACATTCTAAAAATAGACATATCACCTAAAAATAGCCTGTGTGGACCCCACTTAGTGTAGGTGCTTAATTTTCACTAAAATCAAAAATTTTGTTTCTGGATGCCAATTTCACTGTTTCTTGTTACAACCTTCAACAAAATATTATCCCTTTTAAATATTGATTTGGTATATGGTTTATATATATATATATATATATATATATATAAACTAAACATAGGTAACTTTTCTCCTATATATTCCAATTGTAATTTCAACTACAGTTGTTAACATTTCCTGTAATAATTTGATTTATTGGAATGCGGACGAATCCTTGAAGATTAATTCACAATTAAGGTTGGTGTTTAATTAAGTTGTTGCCCATTGAATGATTTTCTTATATGTTATGCTAATAATTGTATGTCATAATAATTTTAATTTACAAATTAAAATAAATAGACAATTGTGCAATATCCATCAGTATATGGTGGTTAGAGAGAATTTTGAGTGCAATATATCTTGAAGGGAATATCTAATAATTATACTATAATTAAAATTTCCTAATATTTAAACGTTACTTGATAAATCTTGTATTTTATTTCATTTTTGTAATTTCCCCGGCATGAATGAATAATATTGAGTGTTAGAATTCAAATTCTAATTATCAGTTTAGAATGTGAGAAGAACCGTTTAGATTTCTATTTGGCTAGCTGTGCTCAGCCATTTTTTCCAGATCATCGGCTAATTGAATTTTGTGGTGGTTTTCAGTAAGGACATTGCTTGTGCCGAATCAGCGTTTCCATTGTTCATTTTTATATGCATTATTTGAAATTAATTTATATGAGTGTTCATATTTTTATTTAAGCAAAGAGTAATTAAATGGTTATTTAAAAAAAAATAGGCCTAGGTTGAGATCTAGACAAAGATTGATTATATGATTATTTAGAAAAGAAATTAGGCTAGGTTGAACAATAACTTATGACCTTCATATTCTGCTGTATAATGCACTTCAGACATGATAATATTTTCATTCAAATAATATCATAATAATAATATTATGGTTTTCAATTTGAATAACAATTTAATCTAAGAATATTTCTCGGTTTTGAATTTTTTTTTTTTTTCCAATTTTCTAAATTTTAGAAATGTAGATAATGATATAGCGTTTTTAGTTATGCAATTACATAATTTGATATAAAAACTTTGTTATAAATTCAATTACTTTTTAGATTGTTCAATTTTTATTATATATATTTTAGATAATATTTATAGTTTATAATTTTCTAAATAATTTAGTTTCTTTATGTTGCATAAATCTTTATTATGGCCTCTACACATGGGAATTGGTTAATAAGATAGTGATGTTAATAAGAGAACATTGAGATATAGTATATCAACAAAAATATTAAAATGAATTTGCTTGAAATGAAATTGGGTGGTTTTAAAAAATGTCTCAAACCCCCCTCAAAGTAGTATAGAGAATATTGAGTACATTATATTAAAAAATTTTGAATCAAAATATTATGATATACTAATCTATATTGTTAAGTTATTATTATTTTTATGTAGAGATTAATTATGTGTGTCTAATAATAATAATTATTATTACTATTATTATTATAAATTTATATTAACAAATAATTTCCTTTAAATTAAATAGATGTTAATCATTTAAATAAATTAATATAAAATTTAATAATTTATATTTAAATATATTGTAATATTTCTATATAATTTTAAAGATAATTAATATATCAAAATTAAAACCAACTCAAAAAATATAAACAAATCATCTTTTAAAAAATAATTTATATTATAAATATTTACCATTATTATATTTTATTTAATTATTTAAAAAAGGAAGATATGTTTTTTATTAAAAATAAAAATAGAAATAGAAAATACTAAATATTATTAATAATTTGTTCTTATATTTTTTATAAAAAATAAATAAAAAATAATAATATATTTAAAAAATAAAATAAAGTTTTGTTTTATTAAAAATGAAACATTATTTAAACCCGGTGTAAAAGCATAAAAATAATAGACTTAAATCAAATATTTTGCAGGCTATACATAAGTTTAACTACAGTAAAGATATCTAAAATTTGTAATTTTTGTTCATATTGGCTATATATTTAGATTTTCATAATAATATATAAAGGTAAACGAAATTGAAATAGTGAGAAGAAAAGTGAATGTAAAAGGTAAGATGAATTTAAAGCGACAATAAAACTAAATAGAAAACAGGTATTTTAAAAAACTTCATTACTAAACTTAAGTTAAAATGAAATAAAAGTAGAAGGAGACAGATGAAAAGCGCATCAAAGGACGTGATAAAAACTATATTTTTGGGAATATAGTTTTTATTTTATTTAATATGTTTAGTAGGTGAAATTTAATATTAAATGAGATAAATTTAAAAGGAAGAAAATAGAGTAAAAATTAGGAATTTGGCTTCTGTGATTTTTACCGAAAGATTTTCTCACAATAGAATAAATATTTTGTTGAAAATTACAATATTATTTTTTCCAAATTTTAATTATATTTTATATTTTACTTTTATTTTTAACATAAATATATTTATTCTTAATTTTTGTTTTTGTTTTTAACATAAAATATATTTATTCTTCATTTTTGTTATTATAATAATTAATTTTTATTATAATTAATAAAAGAAAATTATGATTGTTTGTAAATTAATGAAATTAGTTATATAGAAGAATTATATATATAAGAAATATTTTCCCGAGGTAAAGAAATATTGAGATATATGTTTTTACACAATTTAGAAATAGAAATGTTTCACTAAAGGAAGGAGTATCCTTAAATGAATGAGTATTACTGGACAAACCACATAGCATCAGTCTTAATAGTTTCTTTCCACATGCTCTATTCCTATCTTATTTTTTCTCTTGAAGTACTCTATAACTATGTCATCCTAATATGTAATACCCTAATTTTGATTCCCATATCTATATTGTGTATGTGTATCATGAATAGATAAACATATCATAATATAAATGGATAAAAAGGTAATGATGTAATATATAAATTTGGACATCCTTTAAAAATAAAAAATGCATTACAGGTTGCAAAAGGAGAGGAACAAGAGAATGGAGTCATGACACGGCAAGAGGGGAAATAAAAGAGCCTTGAGAGGTTGAAGGGAACTAAAAGAAGATAATATTATTTTATTGAAAATTCCAAACCTTTAACTTTGTTTTATTAGTATTCTATAATTTTTTTAATTAGTTGTAATAGAGATATACATTTACTTCCCATGAAGACTCCTTACCATACAAATCTAGTCCATGAGTTTAGGCATGCTCATTATGTTATCGTGTTTTTAAAATATAATATAATAATGTTGATGCTTAACATTTATTATTGACGATCTGGGTTTAGCCATTTTTTTTAAATAATAAAATATTTTATTTAAAAAAATGTAATTATATTTTTAATTTTTTATAAAATATAATATTTATTAGGATTTAAAAAGTTTTGAATGTGATGATGATAATTATTAGACTGTTATATTCATACCAACAAGGTTAATCTGACCCAGTTCTTTCAAGTCCCTTTGCATACAGAATTCTAGTCGCGTTTGTCATTTCTAAAATTGGCATTTCTGGATTATTTTAGAATTTACAATAGTGGCGTGACATGATTAAATGTTGTAATGTTAGGTTTGGCCGATCATTAAGCTACTTAAATAAAATTATAATTACTTTATTGTTATGATAAAGAAACGTTATTTAAGTTTAAATAAAATTATAATTACTTTATTGTGATGATAAAGAAACGTTATTTAAATTTAAAATAGTAATATAATTAATTAATTAAAAAAAATTAAAAATATAATAATGAATAAATATTATACAACAAATACAAATTATTAAAACATAATAATATTGTTAAATTTAAGACTTTTGTGATCTATAATTTAGATAAATTTTTTTAGGATTAATCATATCTTTAGGATTTGGTCAATGTTTCAAATCATGTAATGTGATTCATCCTGAGGACAAGGTGAAAAAAGATGATTTATCTTAATGAATAAATAGTTAGGATGCATCATTGCCCGGAGATAGCCATTTAAGCTAGCCTTTAAAATCTAGTAATTAAAAACTAGTGTTAAGTTCAAAAAATTAATTCATATATGATTTTTATTAATTAAAAATATTTATCCAATTATAGTAAGGTTAATAGTTAATTGTTTAAAAATGTTAAAAACTCATTTTCATAAGATAATATAAAAGTTAAACCTAATTTAATAAAAATATTAAATAAAATAGGGTTTTTTAATATTATAATGTGTTAATATAGATTATTATAATAGGGTGTTCATAATATATAATTATAAAAGTTAATAACAGCTTTTATTTATATATCAAGAATAACAATCATAAGATAAAATAAAAAGTATTGAAGCTAAGAGGAAATAAGGTATGACAAAAATAAGACAAAGGAAAATTAAAAAGGAAAATAAATTCAACGAACAAACCAGAAATACAGGAGGACGAAATCATTTAGAGAGAGATGGAGTCCACCTCTTACTCAATTTCCACCCATCATCTCTATTGAGATTCTTAGCATGCCTCTCAATCTCAATGGCTTCCCTAAGCTTCCTTTGGTGGAAGTGACCTTGGAATCCTCAATGTAAACATGGTGACACAATTTTTCCACATGCTCTGCCAGAGCAGAAGTGCAAGATCGATTGTGTATGATTTTTATTAAATTAGGTTTAACTTTTATATTATCTTATGAAAATGGGTTTTTTACATTTCAAAACAATTAACTATTAACCCTATTATAATTGGATAAAGATTTTAATTAATAAAAATCATATATTAATTAATTTTCTGAATTAATTAACGTCTATCTCCACACAATGATGCATCCTAACTATTCATTCATTAAGATCAACCATCTTTTTTCACCTTGTCCTAGGGATGAACCCCATTAGATGGTTCGAAACATTGACCAAATGCTAATGATGTCATTAATCCCAAAGACATTTATCTAAAACATAATAATATTATTAAAATATAATAATTCAATATTATTTAGTCTCTATCAAAATAATATACTCATTGTATAATTAGTGCATCAATATTGATTACATACTATATGTACATGGTATACAAGAGGCTAACACAAACCTTCATAAATTTATTTGCAATCTAAATCTATCAAACACTAAGAAGGATTAAATCTAAAGTTAGTTTTTAATTTTAATTATATAAAATTATTATTTTTAATTTTAACTTTAATTTTTTTAAATTTTAATGTTGATTGAGGAAATATAACATAACATTACATTACATAATTCCTTACATAACTAATGTTTTACTATATAGTTATAGAACACCAACCTCCAACTTTTAAATCTTTCTCATGTCAAACTAAGAAAAAGTTAGGGTCGAGAAACTATAAATTTTTGAAGTGTGTACTAATATTTGTTTTATCACATTTCTCATGTTAACATGTCTATTTAATGTTAAATATTTTTATCCTCGATGGAGGTGAGAACATCAGCGCATGTGGCAATCGAGCCCCATGAATGACAACAGTTGGTTTGATGGCTAGGGACTGGCCTCCCGGTCCCTTCACCTTAACCAATGCAATGGGATGTGTATTGGCAGAATTTATGGCAATCGTGTGAGACTTCGTTTTGTCTTGGAGAATGGGGGTGGTGTAAGGTTAACGGGTGGGATGGAAAGGAAGCTTGGCATTTGCAACTGCGTCTTGGTTTGGTGTTGAGCTCCTAGCTGGCTCCCTGCGCCGAAGTGTAATCGATGACGACGTTATTTCAGTGCCAACGGGTGGCATTCAACATTCTTCTCTGACTTTTGGTATGGTGAATTCAGTCTCAATTCTTTCCCAATATATCCTCCGCTTTCCCGCACTCACACCATGCAAACACTGGTAAACGAGGGAACTTTTTATTTCCATTTTATATGGGTTATAACAAGTTTGAGTGGTTGGGTTTATAGAGGTGCTCAAAGGTGGCACTGCAGTAGGTATAGCTGGGAGTGGTTGCGCTTCTCGGTGGAATTCCCCTTTTCTGAAACCTGGCCTGGAAATTGGTGCTACTAGTGGTTTGGTGGGAGTTTCTTGGTGGACGATGGTGGTTCTTGGTTGTTGGCATCTTGGTGTGTGTTGTGCGGATAATTCAGGGAAATGTCGGCCTCGAGCATGCTATCCTCGGCTTTTCCTTCTCTATCTTCTCATGTTTGCGTTGGGGTTCCAATCTGGTGGTAAGGCGGAAATTAGAGTGTAGCAAGGGGCCTTCTGAGGCATTTTAAGTGTGCAAGGAGACTTGGCTCTCGGGGGTGGTAGTTATGGAAAATCCCAACGGGCTGGAATTGAAAATTTGCTGGTGTTGGCCCTCCTGTTTTGAGCCAAATGAAACCTTCCACACGTAGTGGCCGCTCTTCCCTTCCGGTCATGCCTGGCTTTGTGGGCTCAGTTGAATTGGAAGTAGTGTCGGTTGGAGCTCGTTGGGGTGGCAATATGGTTGGTCGCTCCAGGCTTGTTGGTGTCGCAACGTGCGACAGTCGTTGTGGAAGTAAGTGAGACTCTAGTGGTGGTGGTAGTTTGTGGGCGCAACAAAATTAGCACGGGGGTGGTGGATGGTGAGGCGGCACAGCTAACCGAGGATCTGGCCGACATGCTAGTCACGGCCAGCAGGAAACTCAACATTGTCACTTATAAATTTCCAGGGAGATAATTCAAACTTGGATAGATCGATTGGATGCATCAGAACGAGTTCGTCGGGAGGAGCATGCTCCGATGATGGCTACGCTGGATAAGATGCACTACTTCTAGTTCTAGGTCAGGGAGTGAGTGTTGGTGGTATGATGAGGCCAAAACTAACTTGTGGAAAAAGTGGAAAAGTTGGAGACTTGGTTGGCGCATTTCAAAGGGCATGTCCAAAGCAACTTCTGTCCCCCGCCACCTCCAGGAATAACCCCGGACAACCCAACTTCCGTTACGTCAGATGAATAGTATGATCTCAAGTGTTTTTTATGTATTGTCTATCTTTTGGTGCCTCTATCCCTCTCGTTTGTGGATGCTATCCTTAGCCTCCTTTTTGTATTTTTTTTACTTGTTGCAAACATTGGTCAACAAACCCAATCAGGGTGAGACCACCTGCTTTTTGCTCTATTGGTTGTTCATATTTTTCTCCATATGAATAGAATATTGATTTTAAAAAATTATTTGTTAAATATTTTTTATAATTATAACTATTTAAAAATTAAAAATTCTTTAATATGATTGTTCAACTATAATAAAAATAAAATTAGAATATTGAAGATTAAACTAAACACTTTTAAATTTTTTTTAGAAATGTTATATATATATATATATATATAGATAGATAGAAAGTAAGTATTAAGAGATAACTTTGCTACTTGATTTTACTATGGGATGAAAAATAAGAACTAACGGAGAGAGAATGGGCTTTGTTTTTCAACCCAAGGGAATTAATGAATTCTGATGGAATTAGGAAGGCAATATTGATATTCTGAACCCACATATGAACTGCAACCCAATCATTGATGCACACTTAGCACCTTAGCTATCCTTTACTAGAACATGTTATGTTCATGCTATCCATACAGTCTCTCCTTGAGAGGTTGGGGGTGGACCCACCCTAAATTGATGGATGGGGAGCACCTTTTTTTTGTAAGAATACAATAATTTTTCCCTGGAACCCTATCTACATACTTTTCAGTATACCCACATCGGAAAAGAATGAAAATACATGAAAAAAGTGTGTCCACTTTTTCATGTATTTTTAATTTTTTTCGATGTGGGTCTACTCAAAAGCATGTAGAGTGGCTAGTCATTATGGGATGTGGAATTTAAATTTGAATGCAATGGGTGTTTACACTTTAAATGTAAGTGAAAATATACGGAGATAAGTTGAAAATACAATTAAAAAAAGTTGTTTTTTTTTTTTCTTTTATGGTGCAAGAGCATCGGTTAACCATTAATGACCGAGAATCTCAAAAAATTTACCATAAGAGTTGGTCCCTCAAAAATTATGGGATATTTTATCTAGATAAGGATTAACATTTTTAAATACAATGTAATATCTTTTAATATTAGAAAAATGTTAGGTTAGGAAGCTCAAGAGATTTTTTTGTAACTAAATTAACCCATCTGATCCACTAGTCCCGGATTTACAAAAATCTGTATTTATTGATGATTTGAAATTAATAATAGATAGAGTGTGTGCAAGAAAGAGAGAGTAGTATATTTTTTTCTAAACCTTACAGACTTGGTTCCTCGTGATCCCTACGTTAGCTTGTGTTTAATTTTCCTATTAACTGTGCTTTTTTTTTTGGATAGAGTCTGAGTAGAGGTTTGGAATAGGGGGTGTTTTCTAATGTGTTCTAACCTCTATATAATGCATGTGTAAAGGAAACATAATGAAGTGTAATTATGTGTTAAAGTTCCCTACGTCTCTCTTCCATAGTAGAGTAAGGAAAAGACTTAGTTTTTGGAAGGTTACAGGAATACGTGAATCGAGAGTAATTGGGGTGTTGGAACTAAAGCCATTCATGAATTGAAATATTATTTAAGATTTCTTAGAGGAATTATCTTGGAGGTTTCTCTAAGAGACTCATTTAGAAACTATTGAGATTATGGTGGCAAGATATAGAAGGGTGAATCATTAAGAGCCATAGAAATTTCCATCTTGGAAGTCAAAGAAAGGGAGGATAAGGTCAAAGTGTCAAGGTCATTACTTAACGAGGGTCGGGGAATCTAAACTTGAGTTATGTAAATAAATCACCATCACAAAATGGATTCCCTAGAATAATCTATCCCGGGAGTTTCCAGTAAAAGGTCGAGTGTAGTCGAGTTGAAATCGCCATGGTCTTGTTAGAAAATTATATATTACAGAGCAATGGAACACATAAAAATATGGGGAAATATAAACACTGAAAATGTATAAAAAAAGAGAGACACAGATATATGTGGTTCACCCAACTTGGGCTACGTCCGCAGAGAAACAACAAGTCCTTCCTTTCTATTATCCAACAAAATGAACAGACATAACCTACATTAGATCCATTGTAATTTTCTCTACTCTCTCACACAGTTTCCCTTTCTCTTTCTCGCTCTGAATACACACACTACCCACAGCCGCAATACAATTAATTCATATTAAACGAGGGGTTGTATTCTAGGGAAAAAAAACCTAAATCAAACATAACTTCTACCGTCAGATCATCCGCCTAATGAAAAATTCATATTGACTACAAAATTACAATATTTTACAAGGAAAACTTAGATTTGTTATTAACTTTGGGGGCACTTCCCCCGAACCCCTGCCAGGGGAGGGTTCATCAAATCGTTGTTGCCCCCCCTGGAAACCCCTGACAGCGATCAAACGACAGCCATCATTTCTACCCTATTAAGAACATGAGTCTAACGTGGTGATACATCTAAATAAAGAATATAATCAGGCTCGACACCCAACAATATCCCACTTGGAGACAATGTAGAAAATCCATCGTTGCTTCATTTGATGGACAATTACTCCATTTTGGACCTAGTTTTTTCTCATCTTCATCATCATACTTGAAGCCCAATTGAAACTTAGCAGAATCTCAGTTTCTCTATAATATCCCAAATCTGGAATACTCTACAACAATAAGAATACCTTAAGGTATTCCAAAGTTGGAGAGCAGCAAGTGACCATCTCATATAATGTATTTAAACACATGGCTTTCATATAACAATCACAACAACAAACTATGCCTTTTTACAATGTCACCAAGTTGGGAAAAACAACATATTTGGCCCCAAAAACGTTATTTTCTGAATATTGAGTTATACTAGTGAAAAATAATGGTTAACGGTTTTGTCCCTTATATTAGACAATATAGGACATGCATGAAAAATATTTTCAGAAAAAAAATGCCTTTAGCCTAGTTAAATAGGCCTCCCATGCTCAAAACAGCTTAAAATTGATAAAACCCTAAGACTGCAAAATACCGGAGTTGTTGCATAAGAGACTGTACGGTCTAATGGAGGTAAAACTCAGAAAATAGAGAAATATATCTTATATTCTTATTAGATAACTCAATGAGGCATAAAAATAGAGATCTAATCTCTTTTATATAGATCCAAGAAGACCCGGCAAGGGTTTCTTGACAGAAAAGATATACAAGAGAAAGATGCTGCAAATTTGTGGCTGAATCACACTGTATGGCTGAAGCTATGCATAAATATGGCTGAAAATGAAAATAAATGGTTGTAGATGCTTCCTCTAGCTTTCCCAAAGAAAGGCTGATCCTCCTCTTGGGAAGCTAGCTCCTCAAAATGGGGTTTTGACCCCTCCCACTGCACACCTTAAGAAATAACGCAGTTTTCTGAAGGGACTGCATTTTTTTTTAAGGTAAGTGCTTGGCCCAACACCAGGTAGTGGAAAATTTAGATCAGAGGTCTCCTCTTAGATCTCTCAAACAAAATCTCCAAGAAAGAGTAGGGAATCCCCACCCGGGAAAACCCTTGCACTAAGCAGTGCAGCAACTTAGCTAAACAGCCAAGTATGCAGGAAGTCTAAGTAGACCACATAAAAATATAATCTCCAATATCCCCATATGCTTTCCATCTCCTTCATTATATAATTGATGAGCTTCCTCACCAAGGGTCCCACCCAATATGAGGTTGCTTCCATGCAAAGGCTCCTCCACTAAAACTGCGTTGTCCAACAAGGGGGCTCAATGTATCTAGACAGCTTTGTTGACTTAGTCAACCTTGACTGAATCTTCATGCCTTATCTCCTTTCACACTCAAGGTGTCTTCATTTTAGCTACTTAGCTTGATTTTCATTCACATTGAGCTGTCTTTATTTAGGATGCACTCCTTGAGGATAAATCATGTTGACTTGGTCAAACTTGACCTTGTCCCCATAGTTCAGATCTTGTTCACACATGTGGATGCTTGAACTGGGTATTTCATGATCCCTTTTCACACTAGGAGGGATTTTTATTCATACTTGACTAAAGTATGAGCCTCCTTGCTCAATTATTCATGCATCTAGAGTTCAAAAGCAAAATTAATATTCCTATTGGCTACAAGCTAATTTAGGAATATCACATTCTCCCTAGTTAGAACTTTTGTTAACATATATGCAGGATTCTCGCTAGTGTGTATCTTTTCCAGCTTCAACTATCCATCCTCCAACACTGACTGTATGAAATGGTACTTGAGTTGTATATGTTTAGTCTTGGAATGAAATGTTGGGTTCTTTGCAAGATGAATGACACTCTGGCTGTCACTTTATAGCCTACCTATCTCCTACTTCTTATACAATTAATCCTTAAACCTTTGTAACCAAATCATTTCTTTACTAGCCTCGGTAACAACAACATACTCTACTTCTGTTGTTGAAATTGCAACAACACTTTGCATTTTTGAAACCCAACTAACAATTGTTTCACCTATAGTAAATACATACCTTGTAGTTCTCCTCCTGTTATCTCTATAACCTGCGATATCCACATCAACATATCCCTGTAGAGTAATGTTTGAACTACCAAAGCATAATGCTTGATTTGTGGTACCTCTAAAATATCTGAGAATCCATTTCACTACCATCCAATGTTGTTTTCTTGGATTTTTCATGTACCTGCTTACAACTCCCACTGCATGTGCAATATCAAGCCTTGTACAGACGAATTCATACATTAAGCTTCCAATTGTTGATGCATATGGAACTTTAGACATATAATCCATTTCTTCTTGGGCCTTGGGGCACATCTCCTTATTAATTTTGAAATAGATAGCCAAAGGTGTACTAACTAGTTTTGCATTCTGCATATTAAATCTTCCCAACACCTTTTGTATGTACTCATTCTGAGAAAATGTTCATTTTCTATTTTTTCTGTCTCTAATTATTATCATACCAAGGATTTGTTTTGCAGCTCCCAAATCCTTCATTGAAAATGAATTTTCCAATTTTCCTTTGAGCACATTTATTTCCTGCATGTTAGACCCTGCAACAAGCATGTTATCTACATACAATAACAAGATAACATAGATGTCATCATTTTTCTTTTTGAGATAAAAAATGATCACAGTGACATCTCGTATAACCTTGTTCAGACATAAACCTGTCAAATTTTATATACCACTACCTTCGAGCCCGTTTTAAGCCATACAAGCTCTTATTTAACCCGCACACTAATTTTTCCTTCCCTTTGACCTCATATCCTTGTGGTTGCTGCATATAGATCTCTCCCTCCAAATCTCCATGGAGAAATGTTGTCTTTACATCTAACTGTTCAAGATTAAAATATTCCACTACTACAAGACTTAAAATAGTTCTGATTGAAGTCATTTTAACAAGAGAAAATATTTCATTAAAGTAAATACCTTTCTTCTGTGCAAACCCCTTCACCACAAGTCTAGCTTTGTGCCTCTGTTTTCCTCCATCTTCTGCCTTCAACCTGTAAACCCATTTATTTTTCAATGTTTTTTTACATGCAGGCAACCTGACCAAGTCCCAACTCTGGTTATGTATTGATTCCATCTCTTCTTTCATGGATAGCTACCACTTCTTCCTAGTTTATACCTGCATCACTTCTTCATAACATTCTAGTTCACTAGAATCAGTCAAGAATACATAATATAGTGAAGGAGAGTATAATTCATGGGGTTTACTTATCCTGGTAGATCTTCTCACACCACTTTCAGGTGTTTGAGGTGACAGTCATTGTTGTGGTGGTTGTTGTTGTTATGGTTGTTGATTATTATTATTTCTAGGCACCTTTAATTTTTTGTGATCTCATCAAGAACTGTGTATTCTTTGTTTTCTTTTTCCCATTTCTTTTCCTGCATCTGGTCCTTATATAATACCTTTTCATTGAATATTACATCACTGCTCCTATTGATTTTGTGATTTTCATAATGATATAAGCGATAACGAAAATAATTAACACCATATCCAATAAAGGTACATTTCTTTGATTTTGCCTCAAACTTTGTTTTATTTTCTTTATTAATATGGACAAAGGCTTCACAACCAAATGACTATAAAAAAGAGTAGTTTACCTTTCTACCTGTCCATGCCTCCTCTGGAATACCACCATCCAAGGAACTTGAAGGTCCTCTATTTATTAGATAAAAAAAAATATCTACAACATCTTCCCAAATTTGTAAAGGAAATCGTGCATGAAATCTCATGCACCTTGCACACTCCATGATTTTCTTGTTCATCCTTTCTGACATGCCATTTTCATGTGGTGTTCCTAGAACTATCTTCTCTCTGCAAATTCCATGCTCCAAACAATACCTATGAAAATATTCTCTGCAATATTCACCTCCATTGTCTGATCTAAGACACTTCAACTTCTTGTTGTCTCAATCTCAACCAAAGCTTTCCATTTCTTGAAAGTATCAAATACATCAGATTTATTCTGAATAAAATAAATTCATGTTTTTCTAGTTGCATCATCAATAAAAGTAACATAATAATGAGAGCTAGTGAGAGATGATACCTGAACAGGCCCTCATACATATGTATTCACAAGCTCTAATTTTTCGCTCTTATTTTCTTTCCCAACTCTAAGAAATATGACTCTCTTTTGTTTTCCATAGACACAATTCTCACATAGTTCCAAACCAATATTCTTCAAACCTGGCAACAAATATCTTGAGTGAAGAATCTTCATCCCGTTCTCACTCATGTGTCCGAGCCTATGATGCCATAATGCTACATCTGCTCTTGTGGATTTTAAAGCATTAACACAATTAGAAATACCATTCCATCAATACAATGTACCAACCTTTTATCCTTTTGCTATTACCAGGGCTCCTTTAGTGACGTTCGAGGTTTTATCTGTAAAAGTTGTCACACAATCCTTCGCCACTTAACTTCCCTGTTGAAATCAAATTTTTCTTCAGATATGGAACATGCCTTAACTCCTTTAATAACCATTGGTTTCATTCTGTTGTTTTACAATAAATTTACCCATTCCAATGATTTTACAAGTTTTATCATCACCCAGACAAACCTATATGAAATCTCCTTGAGCATAGTCATGAAAATATTTCTTATCAAGTGCAGCATGGAATGATGCCCCTGAATCTACCACCCAGGAATCAATAAATTTTTCTAAGGAAATAATCAAAGCATCTTGCAACACACCACCTATAACATTCGCTTCATGATTGTTTTCTTGCTATGTGTATCCTTCTTTTCCGTTCTGAGACTTACAGTCTTTCTTCAGATGTCCTTTCTTCCTACATTTATATCACACTATCCTCGATATGGACTTGTATCTACCTTTCCTTTACTTACTGCGATATCCTTAGCTCTTTCCTCTTTCCATTTTCCTTCCCCTAGTCTCTGCACTCAAAGCATTACCTGATCTCTCACCGGAGCTTTTCCACCACATTTTCTTGCTAACAATGGCTCCAAAAACATCATCAAACTTTAAAGTTACTAGATCCAGAGACAAAATTCCTAATGGCCATAGCTAAACAATTCCAACTTTCTGGAAATGAGCATAGAAATAACAGAGCCCTAACTTCATCATCAAAGGTTACCCCTACAGAACTTAACTGACTGGTTACCATATTAAATTCATTTAAATGGTCAGCAACATATCCACCTTCCGAAATATTCATATTAAATAAGTTTTTCATAAGAAATACCTCATTTGAGGTCAATGGTTTTTCATATAGTTTGGCCAATGCCGTCAATAAGCCTTTTGCTGTCATTTCCTTCAAAATATTGAAGGCCACTGGCACTGTGAGGCACAACCACATTGTTCCAAGTGCCTTTTTTTCGAGAATCTCCCAATCTGCATCTATCATACTTGACGAATTCTTTGTTTTTCCATTCAATAGTAGGTACAAATATTTCTGATACATATAATCTTCCCTCTTCATCTTCCACAACGAGTAGTTTTGGTCATTAAATTTCTCAACCCTAAACCTACCATCTTCCGCCATTTCTCCCATTTGAACTAGGAACCCTTCTTTCCTACGCGTTTATCATCCAAATATACCTTCAGATCTGATACCAGTTGTTAGAAAACTATATACTATGGAGCAATGGAACACATAAAAATGCGTGGAAATACAAACATAGAAGACATATAAAACAAGAGAGATATAGATATATGTGGTTCACCCAACTTGGGCTACGTCCACAGAGAAGCAACCAGTCCTTCCTTTTTATTATCCAACAAAATGAAGAGATGCAACCTACAACTGATCTGCTATAATATCCTTTATTCTCTCACATAGTCCCTGTTTCTCTTTCTCGCTCAGAATACACACACCACCCACAACGACAATACATTCCCTCCTATGAACTGAGGGGTTTCCTTCTAGGGAAAAAAAACCTAAATTAAACACAACTTCTACCGTCATATTATCTGCCTAATGAACGACTCAGATTTACTACGAAATTACAATATTTTACAGGGAAAAATTACATTTGTTTTTAGCTTCAAGGGAGCTGCCCCCGAACCCCTGCCAGCAGGGAGCTCACAAAATTTTCGTCACCCCCTAGACCCCCCTGATGGTGATCAAATTACGACTGACAACATTGCTGCCCCGTTAAGAACAGGGTTCCAACATTGCGATACATCTAAATAAAGAATATAATTAAGCTCCACACGCAATAGGTATGGGATCTAGGGTCAATAGTTGACGTGAGATTCAAGATAAATAGTTAATGGAGTAGGATATTTATCCTGGAGTTTCCCTCCCTAGAAATTTAAAAGTGAGGTGCAAGTGTCTTGTGTCTAAAATTGTTGAGGTACGGGGTTAATTGCCATGGCCACGAGTGTGGTCATATAAGCCTTTTACTTTAAGCACTAGCGTAAATGATTATACGCTAAACAAAAAATGTTGGGGTATGAAGCTTTGGACACAAACATGTCATGTGATTTTTATTAGGAATGTTAGGCTAAGGTTTGATTGGTCATGTGCACATATATTGAATAGCTTCGGGCCCATGTTGATGGTGATATATATATATATATATATATATAAGCAAGGATTGATACTAGTAGTTTAATAGGTAATTCCCTTACCATTGGCTCTTATGATAAAATCGTCGCTTGTTGTATGTTTGAAAAAGGAGAACACGACACAGGTTGGGACTTGGACATATCCTATGGGATTTTGGCATATAGTTTTTAATCTAATGGTTTTGGATACAATTTTTGAACTTGTAAGCAGGGGTTTTATTATATGTATCAAAAAATCCCAGATTTTGTGGTTCTGTAATTCAACTTGGGGTTATGAGAACAATTTTGACTAGTTGTTTATATATTTTTATTTAAAGTCCCAAACTTGCACCATTAGTGGTATCAAAGTAGGATAACCTACTCGATTGAAATTTATAGAGGCTAGAGGAAATTTTTTACCATAGTGATCTCTCAATTTGATCTCCATTATTGATTCAAGTCAGGGCATGCAAAAATGGGTATAATGGTGTGAAGGTTAAAAAACAGAAGTTTTAGTTGCATTGCAAAGGGAGAGCCAAGCATGAGTTTTTATGTAGACTGAAACAACAGAAACTGAGTAGGGGTTAATGTTATGAATGAATATTGAAAAGCATATCAAGCTGGTAAGGACATGTTTGTAGTCAGCAAGGAAGACTAGGAGATTACAACAGTAATTGAAGAGATTGAATGGTTCGTGATGTATTTTTGTTTTAAACTAATTTAAATGAAAATATTGAAGCAATTAAAAACATAAAGAAATGACATAGTGGAAGAAATTTGTAGCTAGGAAATTGTGACAAAGGAGGAAAAGAGAAAGTAAATCTCTCAAAATAAAGGATTGTGGTAGAGGAATTTGCAATAAGAAGTGTTCTAAGTAGATTTCATCTGGAGACTGAAAGTGAATGGAATAGTGTAAATTCTTAGGAGAAGAATAGTGTGAGTAGGTTCAAGAGTCTAGAGAGAGTAAGGAGTGCTCAAGAAGGATATTCTCAGAGATAGAACCAATGATGCCAAAAAGTTAAGCTCGGGAGGAATTCTTGATGAGGAATTGCGTATCATTATTGAAGACTAACTTCAGAGAGAAAAGGTTGGGTTGTAACTCACATAGGGTGTGGAGGATCTCATAGAAGAGAATATTGAGATGAATACATATAGTGAAAGGAATAACATAGAAGGAAGGTGCAATAAGGAGGATTCCAAAACAATTGGAAAAATGAAGAGAATAAGAAATGAATATTTTGGTAAAGAGATGGTTGAGATAAAGATAGAACTCAACAACCTAAAGAATTTTCTACATGAGGAAATCATAAAATAATTAATACAAGGATTTCATGTATGAAAAGATGTCAAGTGGCATGTCGATGAGTTATTTGCTAAAATTTTAATGCAGAGTGTGGGAGAGAGGAAGCACTAAAGGAAGCTGAGTATGAAATGAGAGAATCCATTTTTGAGCTAGAGAAAGGACCAATCCTTGGAGAAGAATATGATGATGATGGGATGACAATGCGTTTAGGTAAATGCAAGAGAAGGATGATATAGGCATATTTAGAGACTAAAAGGTCCCATGGTTTTAATTTTAATTATTTGTGTGTGATCCTGACTTATGCAAGAACATAATAGAATACATATATAAACATAAACACAAAAGTGCTTGAGAAATAAAACTTCCATTCATTAATATCAATGAATTGAAATATGCTTACATATAGAATTAAAATAAAATAGCTCAAGTGATGGTAGCTTATCTATAAGAAGTGTTGTGGTGGCTACATACCTCTGAACTATGTTACAATGAGGCTCAAGGGCCGTTTTATTATTGAACAACAAGGGAAAAACCAAAAAAAAAACACTACCCCTAGGAGATGGAACACCAAATATCTCTCCGAGAAATACAGGATTATCCACAAGACCCTTCCTATGGAAATGAGCCTACTGCAGACCTCAAAAAAACATCGTTTGGGGAGTCAAAATGCTCTGGAAGCTCAGGACCTGAAAAACTGTTAAAAATAGTAAATGCTGCTATAAACAAGGAAACTGATGAAACAAATTGGAGGTCTAGGTGGAATAGGCAGGCGGCCACCAATGTCCACCTGGATCAATCCTCCCTCCTTATGAATAAATGGTCCCCATTACATGCAGACCCTCAATGAGGTGGGGAAATTTATGTTGAACTTAGTCCCCTAGTGAACCAATTTCCTTGGTGAAGGAGTTGGCCAACTTTGACAACTCGATATAGTTGTATCCTCTATTGGAGAGTGTTCTTTATCTGCGTTTAAATGATAAAATCAGTTGTATCCTATTTAGAAATATCTAAATATATTCAACTGATCTTTTAATGTACTAAAAAAAATACTGAATCAATTCTACAAACTGCGGAAACCAATTTCGATCACACAATCACATAAACAAGTAAGAGAAAGAATTATCAATTGCACAACACAAGATGTATCTTGGGAAATCCTCATCTAAAAACCCTACTATCTATACATTTTGTTAGTGTCTAAATGTTTAGTGATCAAATATTCTCTTTTAGATTTATTTGGTAGTGGTCCTTGGTCAAAATTTTATGTTTTCAAAAAAAATATCAAATAAAATTTGGTTCACTGAATTTTTTGTCTATTTCTGAATGATACTCCCTTAACTCATTCATACTCATTATCAAATTCAAGGTCATGTCACTCATCATCACCTAGGGTCATATATTATTCAACATACCTCCATCTAGGTCATGGTCTATGTTTATTTTGTTTTTCCATCATAATGTCCAAACCATGTCATGAAGAAGGAAAATAGATGGTCATTGTCATTAGTTAAATCACCTTCACTGGGAGTTATCAAATATAGTAAAATAGAGAAAGGGTAACTTGTCCTTTTTGCAAAGAAGTATGCTACATTGTCAAATATTTAAAAAGATATTTTCCTCAAAGTACATATGATGTCACTTCATGACCAAAACAAAAAATCGACCTCCAGCTTATAAGAAGACCATACAAGCCTTCCAATTTCTCATTTCACTTTCATTGATAACCTCTCCATCATTGAGCATCATGCCAACCATCAGAGCATCAAAATTCATTCTCAAAGCACAACTTTACTTCCTACCCTGTGCTTCTAGCTCACTTACTGCGCTTCTGAAATTGGAGGACAATAAAGCATCAAAAGGGTCAATTCATAATTTATCAAGGTTCCGGTGCTCCCAAGTCAGAATGTGAACACTCCTTACCTCTCATTTAGCTCAATTTCTTCAACAGAGGGTGGATTCCCTCATCTAGGGTTTTCAACTACATTTTTGGTTTCATTGATGTTTGGCTTGCTTCAATTGGAAAACCCCTAGTTTCAACACCCAATAACCTTCACATAATACTTATCCACCTTACCAAATCACTACATATCACTCATACCTATCATTGCTACCATTTTCTCTCAAACCCTAGTTTTCACTGTGTTATTTTAGAGAAAATAGGTAAACTTTGTGTTTTGACCATTTTTCCATCTTCCTCATACACATTTCCAAAATTTTCACTTGCATTATGTTGCCAACTCACCATCCTACTTTCCAAAATTTTTAGGGATTTTTCCCTAACTCCATTCGATCTCATTTCTATCCCTAAAACCATTGTATCACCATCCCGTATTTTACTAATTTCCGCCTTCCATTTCCTTCACAACAAGCTAGGTTTTTATTTTGATGACAAAAATCATGGAAGGAGAGAAGAAAAATTATAACAAGGGAGGTAATCACTCTAGGTTTGATCCAACTCAGACCCATGGCATCATTTTCAAAGCTTCGTGATCATTTTCTAGGGTTTACATTGCGCACAAGGACAGTCCTACTTCAAATTTCCTTTCTGAAGACATGAAGATGAATTTGAAAAAAGTGAAATAGGTTTTTGTCAAAAATAGACCAAAGAACAAAAACCTCCTTTATTTTATGCACGGGTGCTATGATTTGAGATAAATTCCCAAAATACACTTGCTACATGTCATTTTCTACACTTTTGGATAGGTTGTCTTCAACTAACATTTTCAAGGGTTTGGAGCAGGATTTTGCAGTTCTTGATGAGTGCATTGTGTAGAAGACATCCTAATATTTTCAACCATACCACATGAAGCCAAAAATTCCTTAGGGAAGGCCTACAAACTCCCTCTCAAAGTGCTATGACGCTTCTACAATTTTTAGTGATCAACTTAAAACTTGGATTCTAAGAAAATGGGAAACTATTTTCGAAAACTGGAGGAGGTTTTTGTTCATAACATACCAAAGAACAAAAATATCTCTCTGTTGTTCAAAAAATTTATGGTTAGAGACATATTGATCCATCTTGGAGCCCTATTTCTGCAAAATATCTTTAGAAAATTTTGGATTTTTGGGACATTTTGGCAATTCTGGTTGTGCAGAATCATCGCGCACTCCACGATGCTTTTCCTCAAAGTCTCCAAATGAGACTTTCTCTACATGGTTGGATTGATATTGAAATTTAAATTCCATATATGGTCTTATTTTTTCATGACGCCTCTCAATTTTGGAGAAAAAAAAAAAGCACCCTTTTTTTCATGCTTCTACCACTGTTTTTGCCTGTCTGTGGCGCTTCTAGAGTAAGGTTAAGAAAATGGATTTTTAAAGGCCTTACAGGAGATTTTTTCTCAATTTTAAGGTTGGGATGGATAGAGGACGCACAGGGCTACCTAGCCCAAACTTCATATTTGCAGATGGAGTCCTTAAGGTCAACTAGAATCATCCTCAAAGTTGCGTGACGCTTCTGTTGGGAGGCTCAACACTTCTGCTAACTAGCATGATGCTTCTATATTGGATACTTTTGGACAATTGTCAAGCCAGAATGGTCCAAATTTCGAGGTTGTAGCTATCCTATGAGGTGTCTTTTGGATAAGAGAGTTTTATTTTGCTTCTCATGGTTGAGGAATCATGTAATTAATCAAGGAGACAAACACTCCTAGTTATTAGCTAAATTTGGGGGGCTATTTCTAACTTCCATAGAAACTAGGAAATGACTCATAGGGTGTATTTATGAAGTGTTTTGGATCAGATTTTGACCCAATGATGTGGTATCTTCTCTATTTTCTATATGTACTCCAAAATCAAGTTTTTTTAGAGGTTAGATAGTTGTTATTTTCAATGTGGAGCTTATGTACAAACTTTTTCATTGAAATCAAAGACATGTTGCAAATATAATTTTGGGACTCCAGTGGTATGCTTATTAGCATTATTTTTTCTCAGTAAGAACCATCAAGTTGAATTTTTATTCTATCTTTCCATCACATGCATGCTTCTATATGATGATCTTATGATTTTATGAACATAAATATTTCTTTTTATTCTTTGTTTTATAAGATTTTCATGAATGTGTTTTACCTCTCATGATGAATGAATTCATGTAACATGCTAATTATAACTCTCTCTCTCTTTTCAAACCCTATACACAATGAAATTTAAGTATGTTCTTAAGTATACATACCTAGCCACATCTTCATCTCTGTATTTGTACCTTTGAAATCAGACATACAACCTAAACCTAGTCCCTTGACTGCCATTCCTATCAAGAAAAAAATCAAAACAAAACCCTAATTTCCTGAGCTAATATCTAGCCTTAGATCATTAAATATTCAGTTACCTCATTGACTGTAAAAGTGACAATGAGAGAGCCCTCTTTGGTTTGGTAGGGCTAGCTACCAAACCTAAAGATTGGTTTGAGGTTACCTCATTCAGTATCCATTCTCAGCCTTGGGAAACAGAGGGAGTGATAACATATAGCATAAAGTAAAAAACATGAAATAATAGAATGTTATTTATCTTCCTAAGAAACCTCTACACTCTGCCGACTATCTCACTTTGTGTTGGGAAAAATACTGAGAGGGGGCGGGGTAGGTGAATAAATATTTAAAACTAACAATAATCTTTAATTTTTCTTTACTGATTTCTATACGCGATTTTGATTAATCCAACTAGCGTATACATGCGGCTATCTTTAATAAAATTTGCGTATGCCCAAAGATCTTATTATGCAGACAAATATTTAATTAGATCAGTGCATAATTCATTCATCATTAATTAAATTAGTAAGCAATAAATATGTGTAGTAATAACAGAATAAAGCATCACACATAAGCAACACATACGAACACCAGGATTTAAGGTGGAAACCCAAGTCAGGAGAAAACCAAAGTTGTTTTCGTCTCTGTCTTCAATATTTATTATAAAGAAAACTTCTTACAATATTGTACTGGCACAGACTCATACCAGCACGCAGGAACCCACACGCAAAAGGCTGCAACCTTCTCTCGTTTTGCAGTTGCTACTGGAAGTGAGCTCCAAACCCCTGATCTCGTTTACCAGCTACCACTGGAAGGGAGCTACGACCCCCTGCTCTCATTTACTAGCCACTCCTAGATGGGAGGTACTACCCCCTAATCTCGTTTACCAACAACCACTGGAAGGGAGCTACTACCCCCTCACTGAAGGCTCCAACCCTCAGCACCACCGCAGACCATGTTTCATCAATTTTCATACTAGATCCAACAAATTCAACACAACACAACTTGTAGGCCTCTTTTCATCAAATTTTTAGATTGGACCCACTCCACTCATTTAAGCCCAAAGAACATACATCAAGCTGAAACTCATAACTATATAAAATCATTCACTGGATCATCAATCAACCAACCAATCACTGATATTTCATCACAATCAAGTAGCAGCATAAACAATACTCAAAAGACCCAGATCTATAGGAAGGCATCATTAACAGACAACAGAAACACAGTTAAACTGATCAGACATTTCCTTCAGCATTCTTTAGCAAAACCCTAGATTCCATTTTCTCTTTTTCTGAAACGAACCTGTGTATATATGTGCTTTTATCGAGACGAACCTGCTTATAGATATGTTAACATTACAAGACTATGTGACTCTTGAGAAAAATTAATTAGATCATATCATACCCTTCACTTCAGCAAACATTCGTCATATCACAGATCTAAACATCTCATAAACAAATAAAGAAAATACATAGTCATTTCAGGTCTAGATATTTTGATCCATCGTTGTATCCATATGTGCATCATTATTTCAAATCTATCAAAAAACTGTAACCCATTCCATGCAGATATACTTCAGAGTGAAGTATTCAATCAATACCCATACGCATCCACACCTTCGCACTATGATCTTCACCTCCTTATATAGTTTGATCCTTAGTCAATACCATGAGCCAAAACCACACAAGTGTCGACGGTATTCTTGGACAGGATCAAATAGTCGTTACAGTGCTCAATACTATGGGCTCATACGATGGTAAGGACCCTTGGTGTCATAAAATGAGTGCGTAATTACATACATGACTTTTCTTCTTCGTACCCGCGTGTATACACGACTTTTCTTCACAAAAATTGTGTATACACTAATTTTGGATGTATACTCAGGTTGCCATCATAAAACCTGCAAGTATATGCGGGTTGCCTTCATCAAACCTGCGTATACATATTGAAACTTTATCTTTATCATTCCTTCGTCCCTGATTGAAATTCCTTTCTCTGTCGCATATGAAATGACCCGTAGATACATCAATTTTACATCTTCAATACATCAAAAGCCAACTCATCAAGTAGGTAGCCATCAAGGACAACATATTACATCATAATGAAAATAATATCCCCCTTTGTACTTTATGGAAACCATGTTGATGTTTGATCACCACAGCTTGTAGATACTTGATATAATAATTATTCAAACACCATTTTACTCTCCCCCTTTGACATCAAGGGCAAAAGGCAGACTAATGTTGAAACAATGTTTCTATTTCCTTTTATAAAGAAGAGCTATATAGATATGATCTACACTATACTAACCATGCTCCCCCTGAGAACATGTTGAATCTTCAAACCAATTTTGAATGAAGTACATGATTCTATAGCTCAACTGAGTACGACCTTTCCTATCACCAATGACTCATACTTACATCAATAATCCTACCAAGTGGAATTACATATTTGTCTCAACTACCCAACCAAGTGGGTTTACAAATTTGACTCAACAACCCAACCAAGTGGGTTTAAATTTTTTAAAGAGTCCATACATGACTGAATATGAAAATATTTACATCACAGGTCTCAACATGACCCTTACATCAAATTAAAGATATGAATTTTATAACCAAGACCAAAGGACCTCAATAGAGAGCATCAAACATACTTCAGTAACCAACAGAATGCCAACAATGCATTATTCTTGGCAAGGCTAATACTCCCCCTGAAACTGTGCTCCTGATCACCACAACAACTCATTCATCAAAGCATATTCATCAATTAGATAATCAAAACTTAATATCATATCAACATATATAACCATTAACATCAGATCAAGAAAAATATAACTGTCAGTAGCATATCAGAAATTGTTCTTGAGTCTGTATCATTGTTTTTCTTATCAGGGAAAAAAAATATGCAACTGTATCCAACGGAACTCGCGTATATAAGTGGATTTAGTTCATGAAACCCACGTACAAAAAGTGAAATACTGAGAATTTCACAACTCCATCTCCCCCTGGACTTATACATTTTATCTGTCTTCTATTGTCACATCAGATGCACTGTCGTAAATATAAACAATCAAAATACCAAACCATCCTTTATAAATTGGAGTTGAGGATAACATTATTCTTTCAAGAATGATGGAATGCAATGTGGATTGTCTTCTTTTAGTCTGAGCCTAAATTGTCCTTATATCTGCGAGAGGTCATATCTTTAAACACATATAATTTATTAGCGTTTTTGTATCCCCTTGCTATGAATTCTCCAGTTTCTTCGTCCATAACCTTGCACTTGGTTGTTGTGAACACAATTACATTTCCTTTATATGCAATTTGAACTACACTTAATATGTTTTGTTTTAGGCCTTGAATTAATAAGGTATCTAATTCCCTTCTATTTTCGTTAACTGTGGCTCTATCTTTTCCCAAAAATTTTAATACAACATTATTTGAAAGAATAACCTTACCGTCTTGATGTTTCTTGAGAGATTCCATCTTACTCTTATCACCAGTCATGTGATGAGAACATCCATTGTTGATAAACCATTCATCTTTATTTTCAATTGCACAAAGAGCAAGACCACATCTTACATCTTCTTCTTTTTTCTTGTTAACATGAATGTTGGTGAATCCAACTTTCTTTGATCTAATGCTATGATTTGTTTGTCTTCTATATTGACTTTGACGATTCATTAGCTTGTTCCTGCATTCTTTTTCTACATGCTCAATGTTGTTACACACATAACATATTATGTGACCAGAAAAGGGAGCAGAGGAACCATAATATGTTTGTCTTATTTTTATTTTATTGCAATCAACCGCTTTATGACCAAAATTGCTACACAAAAAAAAATATCCCTTAAAGAATCCTGAGTACCTAGGAGATTAATGTATTTCTCTGTAGTGTCTATCTATTTGTGACCAAAAAAATATGCTTCTGAAGTTGTCTGCAAAATGTCCATAATTATGACATACAAAGCATTCAACATTATTGATAAAAGGAGAGAATCGATTGATACTTGTATAGTTAGGAGCGAATGATTTCATTTGAGGATTCATGATTGTTGGATGACCTTTTGTCTCTTTAAACACTTCAGGTTTTGCATTGATATCTTTGAAGCTTTGGAAATGCCTTGTGGACTAGATTCTCCTTTAACAATTTCGTGAAAACCAACACCAAATTTAATAGAGGGATACCTTTGACTACTAATACTATTATCTAGAATCTTAGTACTAGCTTGAAACCTCAAGTGTTTATCTTTTTCTTCTAAGTTACATTTTAAAATGTTTACCTCAACCTCTAATATTTTGCACTGCTTCTTCATTCTTTCTTCGACCTTTCTTCCTTCTTCCACTTGGTCATTCAATTTTATAATATCTTCTTTCAACCCATTTTCTCTTTCTTCAAATTTCTGTAGAAGTTCTTCATTCTTCTTATTTGATTTTTCCATATCTGCTTTGAGAGATATGATTTCTTCTTCAAGTCCTTCACTATGATTGGTTACTTCATCCTGCAGCTTTTGACACTGGTCTATATGTTCTTTGTTTAGTTTCTCAATTGAATTTCTTTCTTGTAATTTTTCATTCAATTTAGAAATCATATCTTTGAAGTTACATTCCCTTTCCTTAAATAGAATCTTCTGATATTCAACTTCATTCTTGAGATTAGGAATTTATGCTTCTATATCCATAACATTACTTTCACTTTTGTATTAACTATATTCATCATTGCATGTGTTATCACCAAATTGATCTTGATTGGCTGCTCATCAATCAACTCAATGTAACTCTTTCAAACCACTTCTAACTGAAGATTAGCCTCTTTATTTTGAGAGGGCTCTCTCAAGGGGGTTTATGATTTTGAATAATGATACTACTAGATGGCTAACTCAATGGAATTATAACTTGTTTTTTGTATGATTGCAGGTTGAAAAATGAAGGCTTGCTACCATTGGGCTTATGGAGTCAACAATCAGTAATCTTAGTGATAGTAGCTCTTCACATGGAAGCTGAGGCAGATAGAGGTTTTTAACAGAGATAACTCAGACACATAACATAGGAAAACACAGTCATTTCACCACTAAAGGAAGTCAGAGCATAATATTATAAATTCTGAGTAATTAGAGATGAAATCTACTGCAAGTGATTAAACATAGAGATTCGGATCAATCACACATCAAAAACCTCATGAGAATCTTAGGTCTGGAAAGTAGAATGTCAATTTGTATTACTGATAATGGTCAAAAACATACAAGAAGCAATTTGGTGCAATATTCTCCAACCCCTTGCTCTTCGATGTTTTGTCTATAAATAGACATTCTTTACAATGTAGATGACCTGCCTGGCTGGCTAGATCTTCGAATTCTACTCTGACACCTATCATAAATGAAACACTAACTTAAAACATAAAAAGGACAGCTATCTTTAAAGAAACAAAATCCTAATAGGACTCTATCTCCTATTTATTACATTCCTTTATCCTATCTGTGAAACAATTACATAATGGTTACATAAATGTCGCATGCTCAAAGGACACATGACCAAGTTCACCACCACTTTACATCTTTAAAGCACCCCTAGATCTGTGGAACATAACCATGCTTTTTAGGAATGGATGACTTTCATCTTTAACATTGTTTTGACTGATGAGTTGACTGCATGGAACTCCCTTTGAGTCATAAATCTCTGCTAATCAGGTCCACTGAAATTATGGAGATCTCCAGTTGGAAAAATGTGCTGTTGAGATGCTCAAAATCCTTCAAAAATTACTGGCTACGAAAATAGGGTAGTTTTAGACAGTTTCGTAATGAGTTTTAGTAGTGTGAAAAAATGGATTTTCCATCAATATTCTTGACTTATTTGATGTTTCAACACCTTCATCATGTCATGAAACCTTGCAACCATTGATCTCCCTCCTTAAAACATGTCAAAATTGAGTTTAAATGTCAAAAATCACCTACAGGAATTTTTGTAGCATATTTATAGCCTCGAGCCTCAGGTACGCTACGAAACTGTGTAAAAAATTAGAAAATTTATTTTCAAGATGGTCTTCAAAAACTATTCTCCGGCTGCAAAATTTTGACTCTTTGCATGTTATGAACCTCCTAAAACATATTCCATATTAACTTATTACTCCTGTGGTGTTTCCTCCTCATTCACAATCAGTTGACTAATGGGCTCTTCTACCACTGTCATCTTCAATCCTTTCTTTTCTAATTCCACATGAGTCAAATTCATTAGCTCCTAAAGAACTTTCACTTTGTCCTTTAATGCCATGTTCTTGGATTTCAAGTGGAAGTTTATCTTTTTAATGTGTTTGACTTCTCCTCTTAGTGGTTGAGTCCACTTTATCAACTTTTCTATGTTGTCCAAGGTCTTTGAAACACTTGTGACTTGATCTTCCCAGATTTTCCTCATTTGTTCAAACTGAACCTTCTCATTTCTACGTTTCTTTACCTCTTGCTTCAAAAATAATATTTCCTTACCTGCCTTCTTCAACTGCTCTTTAAGGGTTTCAATTTCTGATTTTTCAATAACTTTCTCTTTACCCTTTCTTTGTTTGATAACCAACTCTTCTTTTGCAGGTGAAGACAAATCTATGATGTTTGTTGGCTGGATAGCAGCTTCATTGATTTTATCAATCTCTTTGCTTTTCATGACCTTCCTTGCATGTCTGGTCATTGGTTTCCTAGGTTGAAAAATGAAACCTACATCATCACCTGTAAACTCTATTTTTTTAGTAGTATTCCCCTTTTTCATCTTTCTTCCTCCATCTTCAATGTCTTCAGCTTGGAAAATGGGAGTTTCTTCAATGTCAATTGCATGTAGGATATCATCTAAGTTTCCTTTAGCCATTGTCTAGCACCTAGTGACTCTTTTGCCACCTTGTTTGCTGATTTCCTGCTTCTATTTTGCAGGTGTTGTTTTAGGTGTGCCAATCTTCTGCAAAGGTTCTGCTTCCATGCTCACTGGTTCTGCAGGAGATGATCTATTCCCTTCTTCAACTTCCTCGTGATGAAATGCTTCTAGGTTTGGAGGATTTCTTAGGAGTGACAACATCAATTTCATAACCACTCATGAACAAGAAGGAATTCCAATCTCTGTCTAGTATCTTCAAATCCTCTAACACCAATAGCTTAAGCAAACCATGATGAAAAAGAGAAGTTTCATTGCCTTATTTTTTGATTTGAAATTTATCTGAAATTTTCCCTAGATTTTTGTATAAATAAAAAGGCAAGTCAAGTTACCTCTTACCCACAAAATGCAACAGAAGTCTGAGATGATAGAAGTAGACCATGCGAAACCGTCCTTCACAGGTAAAATACTTCTGGATGATCATCCTCAGCTTTGAATAATTTTCCTTAATGAAACCCCTAGGGATAACATTTTTCAAATAAATTTCATTGTGTTCTGATTTGATGAACTCTTGGCAGTCCTGCATTGTGAATTTGATGCTTTTAAACCACTGTTCCCCTCCTCTAAGGATTCCTGTTGCTGATGAAATGTTGTCTGGTGTCACTGTAAGGTTTAGAATTCCAACTTTTCAAGCTGTTCCTATGAAGCTGTTAGCAAAATCCTTGGAAACCTATAGATGAAAGCCCTGCAACCTCTGACAGAATTGCAAGCAACCCATTCTTCTGAAAACCTCCATGGTAGTTGGGTCTTCATTGAGAAAATTCATGTCCATGCGCTCATTCCTGTGCCAATGACCACCTTTTCTTTTTTTCCTTCTTGCAACCATGGGTGCTTTATATCTTCACAACCTCCCTTGCTTGATGACACGTGCAAAGTTTAAAACTGCCAACCTGCTTGGATCGATGAAGCAACTCTCTAGAGATCGACTTCCATGCAAAGATAAAGTGCAGTATGAAAAAAGGATAAATAGGGTAAGTTTTTATGGTTTAACTGACATCTCATACTTTAATCATGACACATACATGCCAAAAAGGGTAATGATGACATCAGACGCGGCTGTGTGCCTTTGAATTAACCATAACAGACTCGAATGACCTCCACCCTAACTCCTCCTATCATAGAATGACACTTCATAACGAATTTGACAAGACAGGTTAGAAAATATATTTTTGTAGCGTATTTAGTTTAACCTCTGACAGATTCGCTACAAAACTATTAGGTAATTTCGTAGCGAAAACTATTGTTGTGCTGTATAAAACACTACGAAAATTTGAAAAACTGACACAAGCACCCTTTTTTATTTTAAATGCACGGGGAATGAAAAATTACACCATATGAGTACTGAAGTGACATGAAATTACATAAATGGAGGTGACCATGGAACTTAGGATATTCTAAAAATGTAAAAAAAAAAAACTTTCCTAAACCAACTTGAAAAGGCTTAAGGAGACCTTGCCTTTTTGATGAGTGAACTGTATGACCATGTCAAGTAATGTTTCACAATTTTATGAGTGATAACATCATGAACAAGAAAGTGGATCATAAGAACAAATACCTTATTTTTATGCTGCATATGCTTTCTGAGATGTCTTCTTTCTTTGAGTGGCCTTCTTCTTTTGCTTCCTCCCCATTGTGATGGATCTCCTTAAAGTGATAAAGCTTATTCAGAAGGACCTTATTTGATACCAATAGTTGGGAAAAATACTAAGGGTGGGGGGGGTGAATCAGTATTTTAAAACTCACAATAATATTTACTTTTTCTTTATTGGTTTCTATAAGAGACTTTAATTAATCCATTAAATAGTGTATGCATGCGGCTATCTTTAAGGAAACTTGTGTATTTCCAGAGATCTTATTATGGCGATAAATATTTTCTTAGATCAGTGCATAATTCATTCATTAGTAATTTAGTAAGCAATAAATATGTGCAGTAACAACAGAATAAAGCATCACACATATGCAACACATATCAACACCAGGATTTAAGGTGGAAACCCAAGTCGAGAGAAAACCAATGTTATTGTCATCTTTGTCTTCAATATTTATTATAAAGAAAAATGCTTACAATCATGTACTGGCAGAGAATCATACTAGCATGCAGGAACCCACTTGCAGAAGGTTGCAACGTTCTCTTGTTTTCCAGCTGCTACTGGAAGGGAGCTCCAACCCCCTAATCTCGTTTACCGACTACCACTAGAAGGGAGCTACGACCACATGCTATTATTTACAAGCCACTCTTGGAAGGGAGATACTACCCACTGATCTCGTTTACCAAAAACCACTGGAAGGGAGCTACTACCCCCTCACTGAAGACTCCAACCCTTAGCACAACTGCGGACCACGTTTCATCAATTTCACACTGGATCCAATAGCTTCAACACAACACAACTTGTAGGCCTATTTTCATCATATTTTCATACTGGACCCACTCCACTCATTTAAGCCCAAAGAAAATACATCAAACTGAAACTCATAGCTGTATTAAATATTTCACTGAATCATCAATCAACCAACCAATCACTGATTTTTGATCACAATCAAATAGCAGCATAAGCAATACTTAAACAACCCAGATCTATAGGAAGAAATCATTGACAAACAAAAAAATCACAGTTAAACTAATCAGAAATTTCCTTCAGTATTATGCAATGAAACCTAGATTCCATACGTGCTTTTGCTAAAACGAACCTGCGTATATACACGTTTTTACCGAGATGAACCTGTGTATAGATCTGTTAACATTACGAGACTGTGTAACTCTTCAGAAAAATTAATTAGCTTAGATCATACCCTTCACTTCAAAAACCATTCATCAGATCAGAGATCTAAACATCTCATAAACAGATCAAGCAAATACATAGTCATTTCAAGTCTAGAGATCCTGATCCATCATTTTATCCATATGTGCATCATTATTTTATATCTATCAATAAACTATAATCCATTCCATGCAGATATACTTCATAGTGAAGTATTCAATCAATACCCATACATATGCACACCTTAACACTATGATCTTCACCTCCTTATATAGTTCAATCCTTAGTAAATACCATGAGCCACAACCACACAAGTGTTGATGGTATTCTTGGATGGGATCAAATAGTCATTTCTGCACTCAATATTGTGGGCTAATACCATGGTAAGGACCCCTGGTATCATAAACTGAGTGCGTAAGTACATACATGACTTTGCTTCTTTGTACCTGCATGTATAAGCGACTTTTCCTCACCAAAAATGTGTACACACTAATTATGGATGTATACTCAGGTTGCCTTCTTCAAAATTGCGAGTATACACAGGTTGCCTTCATCAAACCTGCGTATACATCTTGAAACTCTATATTTATCATTCCTTCGTCCCTTACTGGAATTCCTTTCTCTGTCACATCTAAACTGACCTATATATACATCAATTTTACATCTTCAATACATCAAAAGGAAACTCATCAAGTAGGTTTCCATCAAGGAAAACATATTACATCATAATGGCAACACTTTGATCTAAGAAATTTTGGTCCAATATTTAACCACTTGCATGCCTGTGGCTGATTGGCCTTTCTCATGCATTCTTAGGCTAATTGAGCACCTATTAATTAGTAAATTTTGATCAATAAATTGTGCAATACATCCAAGGCATATTGATGACCTAATGCATGACCTGTACAAATTTCTAATTATACAATTGATAGTTATCTTCCCTTTAACCCCAATCTCAACTGGGCCTTCCTTAGAGCTAATATGCAACAAATATTTTTTTTGAATTATCAGTTAACTGATTGATCACTGCATGTGAATTAAATCAATGGACCTATCACTAGCTCATCTCTTAGTAAGAACTAGTTAAACCAATTTTAACTCCATTAATTGAGTTAACTAATTACAATTCAAAATAAACTGCAAATGGACCCCCTAAAACTTAGAATGTACTATACATACCTCTAGTTTGACCTTCAACTCGAATTGAATGAGCTACATAAGTCTTCCTGAATCAGTTAACACTTACAAGTTGTCATGTGATGTGGAATTACAATATACTTCTAATTTAATTGTAGGAATTTACAGGGTAAGTTCCTTAGATCAAACACCAAAGGTCACTGCTCACAAAAATATCACATATTAGTACACCACTATTTGACGTGCTTAAAACCCTCAAAGAGGGAAACAGTCCACTGCCCAATCCAACACAGCCACTTCAGGCACTTTATTAATGTAAAGAAATAAAATTTACATAATATTCTCTCATAAGTGGTCACTGGACCAATGACCCTCCATGCTCTTTAAATAGAGGTCATGGATCAATCAGGTGTTAAGCCACGGATCAAGTGTCGGTAATACCAAGGAGAGAATGAATCATCAGATCACTACATATCATGACTGTCAAATTATAAGTTACAAAAGTACATACTAAAGAAATAAACTTTACCTAACTTTAAGCTAGACCAAATTATACTTAACTATTTCCTATGTGTCAGAATATCCTAACATCCTCACTTAAGAAAAACTTGGGATAGGATTGAAGGATTTACAAAGGTGACACAATAGGAGAATGAAGGAGGCAGTAGATCCTATCCCCCCTTAATCATAACTTTCCTGAACTCCAAGCATAGATCGAAGTTTCGTAGAATTTTCTTTTGTGAGAGCCTTTGTAAAGATATCAGCAACTTGATCATTGGTTGAACAATAGTGCACTTCAATAACACGATCATGAATGAGCTTTCTGATGAAGTGTATGTGTAGCTCAATGTGTTTGTTGCACTGATATTGAATTGGATCTTGTCATAACTGAATGTCACTCTTATTATCACACCAAATTGTAGTTGGATGTTGCTGATGAAGACCAAATTCATATAGGATCTGAAAAAGGCACAAGGATTCATTGTTGGCCTTAGCAACACCATGATATTCTGCTTCTGTCGAAGAAAGAGAGATGGGACTTTGTTTCTTACAAGATCATGTAATAGGTCATGAACCAAGAGTGAATATTGTAGAAATTATATAACATATGCATGACATATCCAGATTCTCCTGATCTAACAATATTTATCGTCTTGCTAAATACAGAATCCTTCCACTATTAATATTTTGTGGAAATTATAAACTCAATTGCAAACACATGAAGCAATAAAAACAATCGCACATAACACAGTTGTTTAACGGGAAAGCCTGAAGCTGAAAACCCCAAATATCATATATTATGTATCATGGAGATCATGTAACAATCTCATACAAATCTTAGTACATCAAGCTCTCAGTACAATCAATCATCACACACTAACATGAAGAAATATGCAAATCCATGCATTGATTTCTTGCCACCTGATAGCCTGCCTCCACTGTGTAATCCCTGATAAAGAATAGCTCTGAATAAATTCGAATTACACTTGCCTTTACTATGAAATCCTCATTGGCAACTCCAGTGTGTGTGTGATGCAATCAATGCATCACTATAGTCACAACAGATAGTCCATCTCACCCTTTCACCTATCTCTCCATTAGGTCTCCACTGGAACTGAAATGCACTATAGTTAACTGTTGTATTTGTTCAGTTGATTAATGAGTTATTATTTATGAATTAATTAACTAATTAATTCACTACACTCTCACTAGTGTATCATTCAGTTAGACTAGATACAACTAGCTCAACTGATTTTAACTCCAATAACTAAGTTAAACTGAATAACAACTCCACGAACTACTCTTCCAACTCTGTCATAACTTTTCCACTTCAGTTCTAACTGAGTCCTCCATGCATGAACCAAAATTCAACCCTAGGAATTGTGTAATTCCTTCAGCCCACTGATTTTCCAAATCTGTACACTGAAATAAAGTGCTCTAAGAGAATAAGTTGTTGTTTATTGTCAGAATATTATTAAGAGCTAATAATAACTGACATGCATCCTTTTTTAGATCGATGATCTATAAATAGACTTCACCCAATATTCTAAAAATATAATTTCATCTATTTTCCCAACTTGACCAACCATTCACAAATAGCATCCTGGAACTTCTAAAATATGATCACCATGTCTAAAAATAGACATAGTCTAAAAATAGACTTGCACCTAAAAATTGCTTGCGGGCCCAATTAGTGAAGGTGACTGTTTTTCACTAATCTCATCATCTTGTTGAATCTCAACACTCCCTCTCAACAAGATAAGGATTATCCTTCACCCTGATCCTACCTCTATGGTATTCAAATTTGCTCCTGGTGAGTGCCTTCGTCAGAATATCTGAATCTTGATCTTCCGTAGAAATGTACTGAAGCAACATGATCTTCTGCTGCACACAATCTCTGGTATGACGATACCAGATATCAATATGTTTAGATCTATAATGAAACATATGATTAATCGAGATTTTAATGCAACTCTAATTATCACAATGTATCACTATAGGATCTAAATGTGAACCGAACAAACCGACCATGATCTTCCTCGTCCAGATAGCCTCACATGTAGCTTGACTTGCTGCCATGTATTCTACTTATGCTGAACTATGTGCCACGGATCTTTGTTTCCTGCTGTACCAAGAAACTGTTATAGATCCGATACTAAAAACCCCTCCTAATGTGCTCTTTGTGTCCTTTGGGCTGCCTGCCCAATCTGCATCCATGAAGCCATACAACTTCACCTCATCTGTCTGTCTGTACCATAATCCATACTCAGATGTTCCCTTGAGATACCTCAGGACATGCTTGCCTGCCTTCCAAAAGAGCTTGGTAGGCTTAACCATCTCTTGTGAAAGTTGGTTCACTGCATAGCATATGTCCGGTCTTGTATTAAATAAATACATTTGCGAACCCACCAACTATTGATAAACAGTGACATCCACTACCTCTGCCGATGTAGCATCCTCTTTCCTCCAATTTCCTGGAAGAGGAGTGTCGATAGGCTTGCAGCCTTGCATGTGAAACTTCTCCAGTATCTCCCGGGCATACTTGCCTTGAGACACAAACAGTTCACCTTCCCGCTGACAAATTTCCAATCCAAGGAAATAATGAAGGAGGCCCAAATCCTTCATCTCAAACTCCTTTTCAAGATCTACCTTGCATGAGTGTATCAAATTCTCATCACCCATTAGTATTAAATCATCAACATAAAGAACAATGAATAAAATATTACCCTCCACCACAATTTTGTACAGGTTTTCATCCGCCCCATTCTTGATGAAGCCAAGTCCAGTGAAATAGTTGTCGATTTGAGTGTACCAAGAACGTGGTGCTTGCTTCAGCCCATGCAACACTCTTTTGAGTCTGCACACATGTGACTCACTTCTGAAGATCTCAAATCCTTCAGGCTGCTCAATGTACACCTCTTCTTCTATGATCCCATTAAGGAACGCAGTGTTCACATCCATTTGATGAATGTGCCAACCCATCTACTTTGAGAGAGCAAGGATGGTCCTTATGGAAGAATACCGTGCGACAGTTGCAAAGGTTTCCTCATAATCAATCCCCTCGATTTGTGAGAAGCCACGCGGAACAAATATTGCCTTATAATTCTCGACACTCCCACCAGGATCTTGCTTTACCTTGTAGATCCAGCTTGATCCTACAATTGTTTACCCACCAGCCTTGGAACAATCTCCCAAGCACTGTTTCTGATAATGGAGTCATAGTCCTCCACCATGGCATCCACCCATGTGGGCTCCTGCACTGCTTCTTTGAAAGAAGATGGCTCTATCATGACACACTTTCTCATAAGAGACAGAGCCATGTATCCAGTAAATTGGTCAAGTGACTATCTCTGTCTGCGCTATGATGTAGGGACTCCTACATTATGTGCTGCATCAAGCTTCAATATCTTATCTTTTGTGGTACTCTTTCTGCCTTGTCTGATGTTTGGTTCTGCGTGACTAGACTCCTCCACTCCATGAATCTCCTCCTGTGGCTGATCCACATCTAGAGGCTCATCTTTGGGAACAAGTAGCTCCTCCTCTGCATGCAAGTGTAGCTTTCTCTCAAGCAACAACTTCATGGCTTTCACCTCATTGAATTTGATATCCCGTAACACCATAGTCTTCTGACTGTATGGAAAATACACACAATAATTATGGGGTGTTTCTGTGTACCCCAAAAATATCCAAACTTCTGCAGTCGGCTCTAGCTTCTTCCTGGCATCCTTTGTCACATGAATGTAAACAGATGAGCCAAAAATATTCAAATGAGAAATATCAGGCTTCTTACTAGTAAAAGCTTCTTTAGGTGTACTCATGCAAAGTACTCTATGAGGACAATGGTTTTGCACATAAACCGCAGTGTTGCATGCTTCTGCCCACAGTGCATCGGTAGGCCCTAGTTATGTAACATAGCTCGTGCAACACCCATGATCATTCTGTTCTTCCTCTCCACAACCCCATTCTATTGTCGGTTATGAGGCGTTATGAGTTCTCTTCGAATTCCTTCTTTGCTACATAAGTATTTGAATTCTTTTGAGATATATTCACCACCATTATCGCTCTGTAGGGCCTTCACTTGCTTCCCTAACTCCTTCTCCACCAATGATTTAAACTCACAGAACTTTGAGAATGTTTCTCTCTTATTCTACATGAAGAATATCTAGCATCTACGAGAATATTTATCAACAAAAATTACATAATATCTGTGTTTTTCTATTGAAGCAACCGAGAAACGTCCACACACGTCTGTGTGAATTCTCTCCAGGATCACCGAAGCACAGTTCTCCTTCTCATGAAAGTTGGTCTTCACAAACTTACCCATAGTACATCCCTTGCACTTATCTGACTGTGCAAGAGTACCCTTGGGAAGTCCAATAAAAATCTGCTACAAAATCTTCAAAGCACCATGGTGAATATGGCCCAATCCCCTGTGCCATAATTCGCCCTCATCCCGACTCACCACTTCTTCTTCTTTGCCCATCATTGCACTGCAGCCATCTACCTCCAGCTTCTAGAGATTCTTAACTTGAATCCCTATCTTCTTGGTTTGACCCATTGTTTTATGTCAAAGGAAGGATTTTCCTTCATTGAAAACAACGTCATAACTTTTGTCTTCCAAAATTGCGACCTAGACTAAGTTCTTTTTCAAACCTGGAACATGCATAACATCTTTCAACAGAAATGGATTACCTAACTCCCTCTCAAAGGTAATGCTCCCAATTCCAGTCGCATTGTATCAACCATCGTCACCCATCTCTATATGCATTTAGAGATCCTTCTCCTCCATGTCAATAAACAACTCCTTATCTCTCGTCATATGGAAAGACGCACCACTATCAACATACCACACTGATCCCATAGCACTTGAAACCAAGCATGTGATAAAAGAGAAATCAAGTTCAAATTAAGAGGCTAAGGCCTCTCTAGGTGCAGCTCCAATAGCCTTCTTGTTCTTCTTCTTTTGTGGGAAGTTAGTAGCGAAATGCCCATGTTCGTGACAGTGAAAACACTTCACTTTGGGCAAATCCTGCTTCTTTCCTTTAGCATCAAATTTTGAAGAAAATTTCTTCCCCTTCCCTTTCCTTTCGGGAAACTGTGCTAATATTTTCATCTTCATTCTTCGATGAAGATCCATCCCCGTGTATTTCGCCTTATCTCCTCCCGCACAAGATCCGACCAAAGTCACTCCCATCGCGGCAGTTTCTCCCGTCCATTAATAGAGTCTTCGTAGCTATGCCAAATCTTAGGAAGCCCAAGGAGAGCCAAGCTCACCAAGTCTTCATCATCAAAATTATCCCTATACTTCCCAGTTCATCCCTACAGTGGCCAAACTTCGTGAGATATTTTGGAATACTGTCGCCCTTCTCCATTTTTATTTTTCTGAGCTTGTCTTTCAGCGCCAACTTCCTCCTGGCCGTCGCTACTCGTGTGTAACCGTCAAAGCCTTCCACATTGAAAATGGAGTGGATTTCCCATGAAGGCTAGACATAATATGGTCCTTCACACCTTCCAATAGAATTTTTCTTGTCTTTTCTACCTTCTTTTTTCATGCGTTAAGTCCTGCAACATCACTAGAATCTGGCTTAGGAACATTGCTATAGATGAAATATTTCAGTCCATTATCTTCCAACACTACCTCCATCCTATCCTTCTAGGATATATAATTCGAGCTGCCATCAAGGGCATACTCAAATCACAACCCATTGAAAGACATTTTAATGTATCCTCAACTGTTGCACCAAGAATTTTCTGCAGCAAATTCGAATTGTCCACTAGCACAAACTCAACAATTCTTCAATATTGTAATCTTCGAGAATTAACACTGCTCTGATACCATGTAGAAATTATATAACATATGAATTATATATCTAAATTCTCCTGATCTAACAATATTTATTTTCTTACTAAATACATAATCATTCCACTTCTAATATCTTGGGGAATTATAAACTCAATTGCAAACACATGAAGCAATAAAAACAATCACACATAACACAGTTGTTTAAAGGGAAAGCTTGAAGCTAAAAAACCCAAATATCATATATTAGGTATCATGGAGATCATGTAACAATCTCATACAAATATTAGTACATCAAGCTCTCAGTACAATCAATCATCACACACTAACAAGAAGAAATTTGCAAATCCGTGCACTGATTTCTGCCACCTGATAGCCGCCCACCGTGCAATCCCTATGAAGAATAGCTCGAATGAATTCGAATTACCCTTGCCTTGACTGCACAATCCTCATTGGAAAATCCAATGTGTGTGTGGTGCAATCAATGCATCACTATAGTCACAACAGATAGTCCATCTTGCCCTTTCACCTATCTCTCCACTGGGTCTCCACTGGAACTGACATGCACTGTAGTTAACTGTTGTATTTGTTCAGTTGATTAATGAGTTATTATTTGTGAATTAATTCACTCCACTCTCACTAGTGTATCATTCAGTTAGACTAGATACAACTAGCTCAACTGAGTTTGACTCCAATAATTGAGTTAAACTGAATAACAACTTCATGAACTACTCTTCCAACTCTGTCATAACTTTGCCACTTCAGTTCTAACTGAGTCCTCCATGCATGAACCACAGGTCAACCCTAGGAATTGCGTAATTCCTTCAGCCCACTGATTTTCCAAATCTGTACACTGAAATAAAGTGCTCCAAGAGAATAAGTTGTTGTTTATTGTTGGATTATTATTAAGAGCTAATAATAACCGACATGCATCTATTTTTAGATCTACGATCTATAAATAGACTTCGCTCAATATTCTAAAAATATAATTTCATCTATTTTTCCAACTTGACCAACCATTCACAAATAGCATCCTGCAAATTTTGAAATATGATCACCATGTCTAAAAATAGACATAGTCTAAAAATAGACTTGCACCTAAAAATAGCCTGCAGGCCCACTTAGTGAAGGTGACTGTTTTTCACTAAGCTCATCATCTTGTTGAATCTCAACAAATATATAACCTACAATAGAATTTCAATCATTAGGGTCACCAGCCCAATTAGAATCAATAAAACCAACCAACAATGGAGATTCTTCTGCACTATAACGAATCCCAAACTAAAATGTACCTCGAACATATCGAAGTATTCTTTTAGCTATTTTTTAGTGACTTTCATGAGGTTTTTTCATAAACCGAGTAACAATACCAACGGAAACGGAAAGGTCAGGATGGGTATGGGTTAGATACATAATTTTACCAACAAGTTGATGGTATAAGGTAGCATCAACTTCAGGGGAAGTAAAAGTGACTAAAATCTTGACTCCAGACTGAAAGGGAGAAGGAGTTGGCTTACATTTTTCCATGTGAAAGTGGCATAGAATATCACATGCATACTTGGACTGAAAAAGGGTAATGCCTTCTTTGGATTGCAAGACTTGAATACCAATGCAATTATGCAAGTGTCCTAAGTCTTTCATTTCAAACTTATTTTTGAGGCTAGACTTCACATGGTTTATATGGTTGGGATCGCTACCATTAAGGATAATATCATCAACATAAAGAACAAGGATGATTAATGACTTACCCACTTTCTTGGCGTAGACAGTGTTGTTGGAATTACATATATAAAATCCATTATCTAAGAGAAAGCTATCCATTTTGGCATACCAAGCCCGAGGAGCTTGTTTGAGACCATAGAGAGACTTCTTAAGGAAACACACTAGGCGGATAAATCCAAAGGTTTGTTCCATGTAGATTTCTTCATGCAATTCCCCATGTAAGAAGGCAGATTTAACATCCATTTGATTGACTTCCCATTTAAAGGAGGCAACAAGGGAAAGAGAAAGGCAGATAGAATTCATTTTGGAAATAGGGGAGAAGGTTTTAGTATAGTAAATGCCTTCAACTTGTGAAAATCCTTTAGAAACAAGACGAGATTTATGTTATCCACTTTTCCATATAGTCCAAACTTTGTTTTGTAAACCCATTTGCATCTGAAAATTTTTCTTCCCTTTGGAAGAGGAATAAGATCCCAAGTATCGTTTTCCAATAAGGAATGATATTCTTCATTCATAGATGCATCCCAATCTGGATGACCTGAAGCTTATTCAAAGGTATCTGGATCATAATTTTTTGGAACTTGATCCAATAAAGAAGAGGCTATGTCAAACTGAGAACATGTACAACGTTGATCTGCAGGGTCACTTGCAAGAGAGACTGTTGCATCCCGAGTACAACGGACCCATTTTGGAAGCTATGTAGCTGAAGGAAGATCTTGAGGAGGTGGAGGAGGAATTTCATTCTCGTTATCATCATCCGAAGTAGAAGGAATGTTGTCAGAAGTAGAAGAGAATGTAATATTCCAAATAGGAAAAGAGCATAATACAAAACACAATAAATTGGAAACTACAACAATATGGAAATAAACTGAAAACACCATTAAATATAGAATATTCAAGCGCTTATTAATATGGAGGAACACAAAAGTGCCTCAAAATAGACAAAATCGTTTTAAAAGTTACCGGAATTGCGTCAAGCTATCCCACCGAAAAACTCGCTTTCTATTGCATTGTTGGAGCTATTCTAGCCATGTTGGAAATGTTTTTGCTAGGCAATAACCAGATGAGCATGTTTCGTGTCTAAAAAATTTAGGATTTAATACTTATCACTATGGCAAAAACCTTAATAACCTGGGAATGATTTCTGATTATTTGACCTAGAAAAATAACCCTCCTAGGGTTTGCAATGCATAACTGTTGGGTATGCAGAACAATGGTCTAAACTAAAAGATATAATAACTGAAAGTACTCCCAAGCCTAGCTATTTAAACGTTGATCCCTTCAATGGATTCCAAACAGAAATGTTATATAATTTCACCCTCTTCTGATGAACTCTGCTACTGGACTGCATAAGTCACTGAGTGACGGTGCAACACTAGAGGGTGCGCAAGTGGCCTGAATGCTGGATGATGAGATCAGCTCACATGGACAACAAGAATCCTCTTTTGAGTAGGCAATCGAAGTCTCCAGAGGATGAATTTGGGATCTCTACTCAGAGACACCCTCGTACTAAACAACACTACAAACTCGGCTAAACAGCTCAAGCGTGTCAACAAAAAGAAAATAATAATAATCCAAAATTCTCTCTGTTGTGGATCATCTGCATATCCTTTTAAACCATTTTTACTTTATTTGAATGTATGTTTGGTTTTATGTTTAAGCTTAGCAAGATCGAGGCTAAGTAGCATCGTCGAAGAATGTTTTCAGATGAGTAAATACGGGGGCGCAAAAAGCTCGCGCGTTATTCAATCCGGCACCCCCGCAGTTGACTTGTTGACTGTGAAGTGAATGAAGATCGACGGCCTGGATTCTTTGCGGGGGGCATAGGTCGAGGTTCTCCGTCATACTCCAGGACCCCCCGCGGTGACGTCATCAAGCGAGGCGGAATGGAATTGCGATTATGCGATCGGAGGGAGATGCGATGGGAAAACTTGCGATCGGAACAATCGCATCGCAAATACTTGCGATGAGATTAGAGCATTCCATACAAACATGCAATTTTGCGATGGATGCGATTTGCGATGGATTGCATCGCAAATATTTGCGATGAGCACTTTAAATAAACCCGCAATTTGGATTTTTTGCTAATTGCGATTTGTGATAAGCGCCAAAGGGTTAAAACTTGGTTCTAGGGTGCGAGTGTATGGAAGAAAAGGGAATATTTTGACATGGAAGTTTTATGAAGATGCATTAATATTGGAAAAAAGAAAAGATAGCGTGCACGAAAGACACAAGTTTTAAAGGGAGAAACAAGATTAATCCTTTTTTATGTGAGGCATTTAAATTTAGGCATTTCAACTTGCTATGGATGGTAAAAACACTCTTCACAGAAAGACTTACTCACAGTCAGGCTGTTGCATTTAGACTAGAATATCTTAGTTACAAGAATGCTTCTACAACTCAAGGTGAACTTTGGAAAAAGTGCAAAACCTTCTCCATGGATACAGCAAAAGAGATCCCAACGGCTCAATCAAAAGTAGTCGTTGATTCAGCAGCCGCTTCAAGACCATATGTTCTCATAGATTAGAAGTTTTAAAATTCTCATTATGTTATTTTTCAAAATTATGTAAATGTAGTAGGATTTTCCGAGGCATGTGCCTCCATAACAGTTAGTATTTTAAGCAGTTAGAGTTAGTTGGAGCAGTTAGAATCAGTTTCATTACTGGAAACTATCTTGTGATACTGTATAAAAAGACAATTTCAAGAAAGATGAAGGTTTCGAGTTTTTGAACCTTGAAGCCAAATTTTGTACTGGATAATACTGAATCAATGAAAGAATTTTTCAAGTTTCTATCATTCTGTCTATGCTGAATAGTTTCCCAGTTTTCATTATGTTTTCATGTCTGTGAATAAAAGAGTGATTTGAGCTGCGGGTCTCTTTATACTTGTGTATCTAAGAGTTAAACACACCTTAATGTGCGCTCCTCTATTTTAACCTTATATTTACATAATTCTTCTAAGTTTTAAAGTGGTAGATTCTGTTCTTAAACAACATATCAGTTTGAAATTCGCTTCTCATTTCCTTCCATTCAATCATTTCAGTATAAGTGGAATATAACATTGCATAACATATATGGGTTTGTTGTCCGAGTCATACAATCAATGTTTTGAGAGTTTTTAATACAGAGACAAAATATATTCATTTGTGACGGAATTAGATAATGTCTCAAGCACTGATTCCTCTTCACAGCAAGGAATTGTTTCTTGAGGAACAACATTAATTGGCGCCGTTGCCGGGGACCGAAGATTCGAATATTTTCCCTGGGTTTTGTTTTACATTTCCTCTGGTTGTTCATAGAGGAGGAAATAGTAAGCTTTGTTTGTTTTAAAATAGCTCTGGCTCCCAAGAAACCTCACACGAGGTCGGATACCTCTCAGCAAAGAGTTCCTGTTTTGTCTGATCCTGAGAAGCTTGTTTCAAAGAAGAGCCAGAAACCAAAAATATTTGATACACTAGAAACTAGACTGCTCGCACGAGGCAGCAGTTCACGCACTCCTTCATCCAATAATATTTCCAGGAAACTCACTTTCTTGGAAAAAGAATCCTCACCATCATCCGTTCATTTGCAAGAGCCTACATTAGAAAAGCAATCTTTGGATTTTGTATCTTTTCCTCTTACAGAAACTCAGCCCCATATAGTTGCCATCTCTTTTGCAATCATTCATACTCCAACTCCTATATCAGTTGTTCCACCTCATTCATCCTCACCTACAACTGGTATTCATTTTACCCTCGCTCAAGGAGCAGTTAACCCGGGCGTAAACATGGAAGTCCCTACAGCCCCTGCTTTCTTGATGAATAGATATGCACCATTAAATCTACCTCAACCTATGCATGATATGCCTCAGGAGTATCTCAAGTTACTCCCTAGATTTACTGGTGAAGACGAAATAACTGCAAAACAACACTTGCCCCTGTTTTTCACATTTGCTAAGAATTTAAATGTTGAACATTTGGACGTTGTAATGAGACTCTTTGTTCAGTCTCTAAGTGGAGAGGCAAGGAAATGGTTCAAAGGATTGCCTAATGGTTCCATAAATGATTGGGATGGACTAGAAAGGCGTTTCATCGAAAGATGGGGTGAAAAAAGGGACCATGGTTATTCTTTAACTGAATTCAATGCAATAAAGAAGAAACCTGATGAAAATATGAATGATTTTGTGAAAAGATTTAACAAATTGTATAATAGTTTGCCTGTGGAAATGAAGCCTCCTCCTATTGGAGCAAGGGTCGTTTTTGCTGGTGCATTTGAGCCAGAGTTCAGTTTTACTTTGAGAGAAAGAAGGTCTCCTACTTTAGACCAGATTCAAACTGATGCTCTAGAGATCGAGGCTAATATGTATGCTGCTGGTAAAGTTCAAGATAAAGGAAAGGCTAAAGAAGAAGCCTCATCTCAAGAACAAATAATTGACGATATTAACAAGGTCATAAAAAATCTGTCTAATAAATTGGTGAAGTTGGAAATAGATATTAAACCTGCAAGACAAAATAGAGGGGTTTTTAATCCCCAATTTAAAAAACAGCCCCTGCAGATTCTACAAAGAGAGAAGAAAGATCAAGATCAGGTGCAAGCACCTTTGTATATAGAGGCAGCTCCATCTCGTTCAACAGATGATGATGATGAAAGAGAGGATGATGCTCGAATTTCTGCTGTGTACATGCAAGATGATGAAACAGAAGAAGAAGTTGAGGAAGAATGAGTGGAAGAAAGTGATCTTTCATTTGATCAAGAAGAGATGGATGATTACTGCAGACAGTTTACAGACTTCATGCAATCCAAGTTACATAAAAAGTATGATTTGAGGTCAAATAAAAGGCTAAGAACTCAAGAGAATGAAGAAAAAGAATCAGAATTAGTGCCTGCTCCAATGGCGACTCCATTACAGAAAGACCAGACTAAGAAATTAGATAAGGGGAAAAAGTCCATGAATGAAGAAAAAGAGAAGGAAAAGCAGCAAGCCGAAGCTTCTCAAACAAAGGTTAGAGATTCTAATATTTTGGAGAAAGTGGTTACTGTTTCTAATCAGAATCCAAGTTCCAAGAAAGATCAAGACGAGCCTGAAAAGTTGACAAAACCAAATCAAACTTTCAGTTTGACAAAAGAATTGGAAAAAGTGAAAATTCAAGTTCCTCTTCTTGAATTAATGAAAACACCTGGTTATAAGAAGGAGATTGCTAAGTTTATCAATCTATCTCAGTCTGATGAAGTGGGTGATATAGTTAATCTGCAAGAAGAAAAACCAGTGGTTACATTTGGGCCTCATGTTGAAGAGGTAGATTCATCTGTCCCTCCTTTCTATATTTCACTTCTGTTACACGATTTTGTTCTACATAATTGTATGCTAGATTCTGGCGCATCCCACAATTTGATGCCATTGTGTGTGATGAAAGAGTTGAATTTGCAAATCACTAAGCCATACCGGGATCTTTATTCTTTTGATTCAAAGAGGGTGAAGTGTGTAGGCCTTATTAAGGACATGGTTGTTTCATTGGCTCAAATCCCAGCCAAAAGCATTATGATGGATGTCGTAGTGGTAGATATTCCAGCCAGATTCGGTATGTTATTATCTAGATCATGGGGGGCAAAGCTTGGGGGAGTTTTGAAGTTAGATTTTACATATGCTATCATTCCTGTTTTTAATGGGGAAGAAAGAAGGTTGTATAGAGAAACTAGATTTCAAAAAACTGCTACCAAGAAAGATACAGGTAATTCACCTATTTATGGCCAAGAGAAAGATGATCTCTCTTGTTTCAAGCTGCATGAAGATGCAGAATTTGTTGAAGAATCACAAGGGCAGCTCCCTTTAGCCATTGTACATAAGGAGCTGCGTTCAAACAAGCTATGGAAGTGTTATTTTGATGGTGCATTTTCTAAAGAAGGCACTGGAGCTGGCTTCATTTTTATCTCTCCAGAAGGTAACCTTGTGCCTTTCTCTTTAAAATTAGAGTTTGAATCCACTAATAATGTAGTGGAATATGAAGCATTAATCATTAGTCTGTAGACAGCTAAGAAAATGGGAATTCAATCTATGACTGTGTTTGGGGATTCTGAATTAATTATAAGACAGATTAAGAATTTGTGTCAAACTAAACATCCCAGGTTAAGAGCATATCGGAATGAGGTCTGGGATCTAATTGAAAATTACTTTGAGGCTTTCAACCTGCAGTTTGTTCCAAGGGAAGAGAATAGAATGGCAGATTATTTATCAATTGCAACCAGTACATTCAAGCCTCCAATCAATCCGAGACTAAGATATGAAATTGAGATGAGATATAGACCTTCAATCCCTGACAATGTCAAACATTGGCAGGTGTTTGAGGATGATGAACAGATTAAGCAATTTTTGTTGATGATTGAAGATTTTGAGGATCATCAGATTGATTTAGAGACTGATGAGGATGAGTTGGCTGGTAAGACTCTGTAAAAGAAGATTGGTGGTCAGGAGATTATTCAATTGAAGGAAATGTTTTTTCCAAGAGGATTAGTGCCTCTCGAAAGACTGTTTGATGCAAATGACATGGAAGTGAGTCAGAAGAAAGCATATCAAGATGAAAATGTGGAAGATTGTAATTTAGGAACTCAACTTGAGCCCAAAATGATCAAATTGTTCAAAGGAGTCCCGAAGGACTATAAATAAAGGTACATTGATCTGTTCAAACAATTTAAATATGTATTTGCTTGGTCTTATGATGATTTGAAGACGTATGATAAGAGTATTATACAACATAAAATCCCACTGAAAGATGGAGTCAAACCGCATAAACAGAAGCTCAGACAAATCAATCCATTATTGTTGGCTCCGATTGAGAAAGAGATAAAGAAATTACTTCAGGCTAAAATAATTGTTCCTCTCAGATATTCGGATTGGGTTTCTAATCTGGTACCAGTCCGAAAGAAAAACAGAGAGATAAGGCTGTGTGTAGATTTCAGGAACTTGAATAGGGCTTCATTGAAAGATAATTACCCTTTGCCAAAAATGGATTTCGTCTTACAAAAAGTGACTAGAGCTGGTAGATTATCAATGATTGATGGTTTTTCAGGGTATAACCAGGTTGCTGTGGAGAAAGGAGAATAAAAGAAAACTGCTTTTACTACGCCCCGGGGAACATTCATGTATGCTAGGATGCCATTTGGCCTAATTAATGCAGGAGCCACATTCCAAAGAGCGATGGATATTGCATTTGTAGGAGATGAGTTTGTAGTTATTTATCTGGATGATGTCACAATTTTTTCAAAATCTGATGAAGAAAATCTACAGCATTTGCAGAAAGCCTTCCTGAAGTGTAGGAAGTTTGGGTTATTGCTGAATCCTAAGAAGTCTTTATTTGCTCTGGAGGAGGGTAAACTGCTGGGGCATATTGTTTCCAAACAAGGTGTGAAGATCGATCCAGCAAGGGTTGAAGCAACACAATCAATTCCACTGCCTCGGAGTAAGAAGGATATTCATATATTTGTTGGAAAAATTAATTTTCTAAGAAGATTTGTTGCCAATTACGCTGAGATCGTTAAGAAGATAACAGATATGTTGAAAAAGGATGCTGAGGTGAAGTGAGACAAAGAAGCAAGGGAATATTTTCAAAGGATTAAAGAAGCTTTAAAGGAAGCGCCGGTTCTAATTAGTCCAGATTATTTGAAGCCCTTTCAAATTTTCTCATTTTTGTCTGCTTCAACAATTGCTGTTGTGTTATTACAGAGAAATGAAGAAAAGTATGAACAACTTGTAGCATATTTCAGTAAAGTCCTTCGAGATGCAGAATTGAAATATAATATATTGGAGAAACAAGTTTATGCTCTGGTGAAAGCATTGAAAGCATTCAGAACCTATATCCTTCATTCTCAAATTTTGGCATACGTTCCTAATTCTGCGGTAAAGGATGTCTTAGTACAAAGCGATGTAGAAGGAAAAAGAGGAAAATGGATTGCAAAAATCCAAGAATATGACCTGGATGTCAAACCAACCAAATTGGTCAGAGGACTGGGATTGGCCAAATTATTAACAGAGTCAAAGTTCCAAGCATTAGGAATTAATTTGTTGGCCCCTGTAGAAGAAGTCGATGGATAAACAGGTGATAATCAGCCAAAGCCAACAATTAAATATAAATTCCTCTGTTCAGATTGGTACAAATATATTGTTCATTATTTATGCTTTCTTGCTTGTCCTCCTTCAATAAATAGAGCCAAATACAGAGCTTTAAAACTAAAAGCTCAACCTTATGTCATAATTGAAGAAAAGCTGTATTGGAAAGATCCTGCTGGGGTGTTATTGTTATGTTTGACAGAGGAGGAAGTTCCAAAATCGATCAAAGAATATCATGAATGCTTGTGTGGAGGTCACTACAGTTGGAAGGTAACTTCTCATAAATTTTTTAAATCAGGTTTCTATTGGCCATCTGTGTTTGCTGATGTTTATAAAACAGTCAGAAGTTGTCAAAAATTCCAGGTGTTTGCAGAAAATAAAAAGTTAGCTCCTTTACCGCTTCTTCCTATTTTTGTTGAAGAACCTTTCAGACAATGGGGATTGGATTTCATTGGTGAAATCAATCCACCATCCAGTGGGCAATTCAAGTGGATCCTTACTGCTACATATTATTTTACAAAGTGGGTGGAGGCAATCCCCGCCAGGAAGGCAAATGATTTGGTGGTTATGAAGTTTCTAGAAGAAAATATCTTTAGCAGATTTGGATGTCCAGTAAAGATTGTGACATATAATGCACAAGTCTTCAATTCAATCAGGTTTATTAATTTCTGTCAGACTTACAATGTGATATTGTCTCATTCTACAGCTTATCATCCACAGGGGAATGGATTGGCATAATCTTCTAACAAAACATTGCTAATAATTTTGAAGAAGACAATAAATGAAAACCAAAAGAACTGGGATTCCAAGCTAGTGTTTGCGCTATGGGAAACAAGGATGACCACTAGAAGATCCACTGGTAAGTCACCTTACGAGCTATTATATGGGACTCAGGAATTATTCCCCACCCAGTTGGTGAAACCTGTGATTTCCTTCCTTCAAGATGCTCAAGCAGAACCTAATGCCATGATTAGGAGAATGAATAATGTAATGGAGCTAAGTGAAAACAGAGATAAATTTCGGGAGAATTTGCTTGCTTATCAGCAGAAAATGAAAACAAAATTTGACAGGAAATCAAAAGAGATCATGTTTCATAAAGGAGACCTGGTATTGAGGTGGGACACCCGAAGGGAGGATAAAGGGAAACACGGAAAATTTGATCCCTTGTGGTATGGTCCGTCCAAAATCAATGAAGACAAGATGAATAACACTTCCATGCTAGAAAATCTTGAAGGAGAAGTATTAGATATGCCTGTGACTGGGCAATATCTAAAGCATTATTTCCGTCACTAAGGAACTATTTCATCACCATTGTATATATCCAGTGTGATCACTGTACATTTTCCATCAAGCAATTTTTGACTCCATGCCCGAAGTGAAGGCACTAATCTGCAGGTTCTTAGTGTTTCATGGTAAAAACACTATCCCCAGGTGGAGCCAGATGTTGTGGATCATCTGCATATCCTTTTAAACCATTTTTACTTTATTTGAATGTATGTTTGGGTTTCATGCTTAAGTTTCGAGCAACTTCCTGAGCGGAAGTAGTGATCGTCGAAGAATGTTTTCACGAGTAACACGGCAAAAGCCTGGGTACGTTATCCAATCCGGCACCCTCGCATCGCGTTGACTTGTTGACTGTCGAGCAAATGACGATCGATGACCGGATTCGTGGGGGGCAGCAGGTCGAGGTCGTCGTACCCGCAGACCCCCCGCGGTGACGTCATCGTCGAGGCGAATGGAACTGCGATTATGCGACTCAAGGGAGATGCGATGGGCGAACTTGCAATCGGAACAATCGCATCACAAATACTTGCGATGATATTGGAGCATTTCATACAAACATGCGATTTTGCGATGGATGCGATTTGCGATGGATCGCATCGCAAATATTTGCGATGAGCACTTTAAATAAACCCGCAATTTGGATTTTTTGCTAATTGCGATTTGCGATAAGCGCCAAAGGGTTAAAACTTGGTTCCAGGGTGCGGGTGTATGGAAGAAAAGGGAAATATTTTGACATGGAAGTTTTATTATGAAGATGCACTAACACTGGAAAAAAACAAGGCAGATAGCAGGCACGAAAAGACACAAGTTTTAAAGGGAGAAACAATGTTTAACTTTTTGCAGAGGCATTTCAACTTTCTATGGATGGTAAAAACACTCTTCACAGAAAGACTTACTCACAGTCAGGCTGTTGCATTTAGACTAGAATATCTTAGTTATAAGAATGCTTCTACAACTCAAGGTGAACTTTGGAAAAAGTGCAAAACCTTCTCCATGGATACAACAAAAGAGATCCCAACGGCTCAATTAAAAATAGCCGTTGATTCAGCAACCGCTTCAGGACCAGATGTTCTCATAGATTAGAAGTTTTAAAATTCTCATTATGTTATTTTTCAAAATTATGTAAATGTAATAGACCTTCGAGGCATGTGCCTCCATTACAGCTAGAGTTAGTTAGAACAATGCAGAACTGGGCCATATCGAATTTTTTATGATACTGTATAAAAAGACAATTTCAAGAAAGATGAAAGGTCCGAGTTTTGGAACCTTGAAGCAAATTTTATACTCCAGAATAGCAAATCAATGAAAAAGTATGCAAGTTTCTAGCATTTTTTATGCTAAAAAGTTTATCCAATTTACATATTGTTCTCATATCTGTGAATGAAATAGAGTGATTTGAGTTGCGGGTCTCTTTATACTTGTGTATCTAAGAGTTAAACACACCTTAATGTGCGCTCCTCTATTTTAACCTTATCTTTACATAATTCTTCTGAGTTTTAAAGTGGTAGATTCTGTTCTTAAACGGAATATCAGTTTGAAATTCCCTTCTCATTTCCTTCCATTCAATCATTTCAGCATAAGTGGAATATAGCATTGCATAACATATATGGGTTTGCTATCTAAGGAGTCATACAATCAATGTTTTGAGAGTTTTTAATGCAGAGACAAAATATATTCATTTGTGACGGAATTAGATAATGTCTCAAGCACTGATTCCTCTTCACAGCAAGGAATTGTTTCTTGAGGAACAACACTCTCTATGGCCACCCTCGCCTCTTTCTTATAATTGTGGAGCCCTCACACCCCTGGGCCCACATCATAACTGTGTTGGTCTCTTGGTCCATATCCTCCTCCTTGTCTATGTCGTTCACATGATATCTTGGCCCCCTCCACTACTGTGTTGCTCCACTTTCACACTGGTGAAGTGGTTTTATTCTACTAAAGGGATTTATGGGTACCTGTACCCTCTTATTAATATTAATTAAGGAATATAAAATTTAATATTATAATTAGCTATAAGCTAAATTAGGAATATTACAATCCTCCTCGCCAAAACATTGCTTGTCCTCAAGCAACTGCAAATATGTGGGCCACCCTGTTGGCCCAATGAAACTAAGACCCAATGCTCGTATCCCATACAAACCCTCAGTGCAACTATTCCCCTATGTCAAGCTACCTGGAATAGACCCATCAATTATGGGATCCCAAACTAATCTGTCACCACACCTAGCATTAATCAATCCTCCCAGATCCCAACGCCACCATGGTCGATCATTGCGTAATATTCCTACATTAACATGCAGCTAATAGGAATATTGAATTTTGATTTTTGCACCTACTAGATGAATAAATGGGGGAAATATACCCATAATTAACTTAAACTATCATAAAAACCCTCTTGGTGTGAAAGGGGATCATTCTAGTAGTTGGATTTGACACCATCAGGTGTGAACAAGGACAATTGGAGGTGGACAAAGTCAAGTTTGACCAAGTCAACACCATTCATGAAGAAGAGTGGAGCATCAATGCAAATAGCTCAATGTGAACAAGGATCAGCTTAAGCAAACATATGAGATCTAGCTTGAAGACACTTGGGTGTGAAAAGGGGTGAAGCAAGTTGAAGAGGTCAACCTTGACCTAATCAAACAGCGTGATTTTGGAGGAGTGGCCTTCATGGAGATACAACACAGTTTTTGAGGGAGATTGATCATGTGATGTGGAAACCCTAATGGGTGGGACTCAAAGGTGAGGAGGCTCACATAGATTATAAGGAAGGGGATGGCAGCCATTTGAGGTTAGCTTGATGATTATAGAATTGATGGTCTGCATGACAGTTTCGCATTCTCTTGCTGTTTAGCAGAGTTGCAGTGTTGTTTAGCACAAGACATTCCTGTTTAGGAATTCCTTCTCCTACCTTGAGAGGCCTATTGGAGGATAATTGTACTTCATTTTTCCACATTCTGGCTTAAGGCCAAGCATCCTCCTTCAGCCACAGCATTATTTATGAAGAGAATAATGTTGTGTTGCAGGGTGTTGCAGTGGAAGGTCCACAACACCACTTCCTGTACTTGTGTTTCAGAGTAGGAAGCCTTTCTTTCTCTGGGAGATCAGTGAGGGAGTCCTAGAGCTTCATTTCAGGTCTTGGCATGTGGCCAATGTAATTTTTATCTCCTACAATGTAGTCCTTTGCAGGAACTACGTCATTTCTCTCTGTGTTGCAGTAGCAAGGTCAAGACCCTTGATCTTGAGTTTGTTCCTTGGGGAAAGGGCCAAACCTTCTCCTGAAAGGATTGCATAAATATCTTCTTCTATTTATTGTATTATTCAACTATATATTTATAGATCTACAGTATAACTGCATGCTTTCAGATCTATATCTACAGATCTACTCTTGTATACTCATTCTCTCAAGAAACCCTTACCGGGTTATCTTCACATTGTGTAAAAGAGGCTAGATCTCTATTTTTCTCTAAGGTTGGGCTAAATAAACTCTATATATATTGTTTATAACATATTTCTATAGAAATATTCTCATAATTACGCTGTATTTTCTTCAGTTATTTCTGCATTCCATAAGTCATGGGATTTGGGCATTTTTAGGCCATATTTGAACTGGGAGATCTGTTTAACTTGGATAGACTGATTTGTTTTTTATCCCATTCTATATGTGAGATTTATATTGTATAAAATAAGGGATCCAAGTCCAATTTCTCATAGTTATAGTGTAATTTTCTGAAGATAATTTTTTTTTGGCCCTATTTGCTGCATTTCCCCAACTTTTGGGATAATGAAAGGTGTAATAAGTTGTTGTTGTAAAAATAATTGATAGATTTGTGTTTCTTAACACGTCTCATGAGTTAATAGCTTGCTGCTACTCTAGAATTTTGTTTACATATTGTTGCAGTCCCATTCTTGGGCATTTTCAAGCCATACTAGGTGTGAGAGGCCTGTTTATCTCGCCTAGTTTGATTGGTTCCTGATTTCCTCTTGGATTTGGGTCTTAGATTATCAGATATAAGGGATCCAAGGGATAATATTGGTTTTTGTAGCACACATTCCTGAAAAATGCATTTTTCAAGCATGACTTTCTAAGCAGTCCCAATTGGGAATATTACAGTGGTATCAGAGCATGATCTTTGGCTCAGCCTGTGAGTTCTAGCTATCATAAGACTAAATAAAGGGATAAAAGGTCATAATTATGGATAGGATGAGTTTTCTCTCATCACTTTTTAGATCCAGAAAAAACGTCTCCCAAGAGGTTAAGCAGATGAAGGAGAAGAGATGCCAAGAAACTCCTAGAGGGTTTCAAGAAGAGGAAGGACCATGCACTTCCTATTCCCATAAAGAAGAAGAAAATAAGCATGGAGAATGCTTGGATCATTATATTCTAATTGAATACCTTATTTAGTACAAATATCAACCTAGAGCCTTCAAGGGGACTCTAGCCTTCCCACAGTTCATTCAGCTGGAGGAAGAAAGGAGACCTTGCAGCACAAGAAGAATGAAAGGCAATAGGTTTCTATTATCTAATTTTGATGGATCATCTTCAACAAGGGATTGGGAAATAAGACTTGATGCATTCTGCCTACTACATCCAGTGGTAGAGAGAGAAGCAGTAGAGAATGCAGTGCTGCACATGAAGGGCAAAGCAAGCACTTGGTGGTTCAGTCACATAAGTCATGAAAAAGTATCTACTTTTTTAGATTTCACTCAGAGGGTGATCAAGAGATTTGATGAAGAAAAATTAGAGAGGGAGGAACCCTCACCACCACTTGAGGAGACTTGTATCAGCGTTGTGACAACCTTGGAGGAGTAGCCTTCCACATCAGCAGTTGAGGCAGCCAACATAGTAGAAGAAGGAACTCGTGCAACCATACAAGGTGTTCCCAAAGCCCATCAAGGATCATCAGTTAATGCTAATCTAGAGCAGCAGAGTTGCACTGCGCTATCCAAGAGTAGCAATGAATAAAGAAGGACCCATTCCTCATGGGAGCATTCAGATATCAGCTTCTTTCAGCAAGCAATGAAGGAAGAAATAACAAAGGGTAGGCATCTTGAAATGAGAGACATTTTCTCCTCTCTAGATGACACTTTATTAATGAGCATGCCACAGCTCAAAGAGAGACTTCTCCTTGCAGCAGATCCAAGACCCCATTGGTTTTGGAAGGCCATGCATGAGGAGGAGGTCTCATCAAGAGATCCCGTTGGAGGTGCACTTCAACATTCCATGAAGTGAAAAGTTCTTCAAATATTTGAGGAGGTTGGTGTCCTACAATGGGAGGATACCAAGTATTTGCAGAATGAGATCCATCACCCACATTGGGATGAGTGGATGACAGTATGGAGCAAGGGGTTTCCAAACCACTTGAAAATCTATGATACAAGCAAGCAAGAAGCATGGTTGCGCTAGTTGTTTTTGGGTGAGTATGGCTACTACCCAAAGATTCATATTTTATTATCTCATGACTTATGTCTCAATGATAGGATGCATAAGAAGAAGGCATGGTTGCTATGGTTACTTTTGGGAGAGTATGGGAAAAAAATTTCCCATACTTATCATGATATTTCCGGAGAGGGACATGGCACATTCAAAGTGCAAAGAGGCTACCCTTTAGCATTGGAGGAAAAGGAGAGGCTTCCACATAGGAGGAAGAGCTTCTCACATAGCATCATGTTGGTGGATGGCTTTGGCATGCGGAATGTCAAAGAGAGAAGTCATGGAGTGAGAAGAGCCTTAACACTAAGGCCAACATCGCTGTCACTAGAGAGTATGTTTCTATTGATGGAGTGTTCCAAGGGGAGTATGCATCCTCCTTTTTTGCAGATTTTTATGAGGAGGTTCTCATGGGAGGACTCATCCATGGACCTCACTTTTAGTTTACTCACTATGCACGGTAAGAAATACATTTCTGTACTTATTTATTGTTCCATTGAGTATCTGTATCTTCTCACCATCTATGGATAGTGCATTGTTCCACATAAGAGAAAGATTATTCTTGGGTTACATGGTCACTTTAGGGCCAACCTTTATAATGATGATAACCCATCTCTACATAACTTTGGGAAAGTGTATTGTTGTTCTGATTGTGCCCAATTGATATATATTTTTGATTACTACCACATAGTAAATGAGAAAACATGCAAAGCTAGTAATTCATTGAGAAACAACTTGCCACATGATGTTCTCAAGCAGCAGTTGGGAAGACTGTGCTATATCCACTCGATAAACCATTGGTCTCATCCAAACTTACATATAACCTTCAACATTTTTCGATTTGGATGCTAAATGGTGATGATGTGCCATTCATTTTGAATGGGATGATTTGGGCCAACATGATTCATGTCATGGGAGAAAGGATCTTTGGAGATCTAATATTCTTCTTGCCACTTGAGGGCAACCTTACTGCAGCCCAAGATCAGCATATTCTCTACACTTGTCATAAGTGGAGAGGAAGATAGCATGTTCAATTATTCAACCCACCTACATTGCAGGAGCTAAAGGTGGAGGAGATCTTTCATGAGTTGCCATGTTGGAGGGTGGCTCATCTTGTATGGATGATAGCATGGGGATGGAGGTTTTACATGAAAATGATAGTTCCCAACAAATTTCAGACTCCATGCCTTGGGAAGACCTCTAGACAACACATAGTTTCCTCCTTGAGTATTTCACCTTTTCATGATGGTGCTATTTGGGATGCTCACCCAATGCTAGCTTGCATGCTTGGGAGGGGCACTATGGAGATTCATTGTTGAGACAACATCATATTCATTGGAGATGCTCATCATATGAGGATGCTATAGGAGGAGGAGAGGAAACTCTTCAGTTCTATCCTTACAGTTGCTTGAGGATAAGCAACATTTGGGAGGGGAGGACTGTAATATTCCTACATTAGCATGCAACTAATAGGAATATTGAATTTTGATTTTTACACCTACTAGATGAATAAATGGGGGAAAGAGACCCATACTTAACTTAAACTAGCATTAAAACCCTCTTGGTTTGAAGGAGGATCATTCTAGTAGCTGGATTTGACACCATCAGGTGTGAACAAGGACAATTGGAGGTGGACAAAGTCAAGTTTGACCAAGTCAACAGCATTTATGAGGAAGAGCAGAGCATTAATGCAAATAACTCAATGTGAACAAGGATCAGCTTAAACAAACATATGAGAGCTAGCTTGAAGACACTTGGGTGTGAAAAGGGGTGAAGTAGGTTGAAGAGGTCAACCTTGACCTAATCAAACAACGTGATTTTGGAGGAGTGGCCTTCATGGAGATACAATGCAGTTTTGGAGGGAAATTGATCATGTGATGTCGAAACCCTAATGGGTGGGACCTAAAGGTGAGGAGGCTCACATAGATTATAAAGAAGGGGATGGCAGCCATTTTAGGTTAGCTTGATGATTATAGAATTGATGGTTTGCATGACTGTTTGGAATTCTCTTGCTGTTTAGTAGAGTTGCAGTGTTGTTTAGCACAAGGCATTCCTATTTAGGAATTCCTTCTCCTACTGTTACACCATTTTTTGGTCATCTAACCTATTACCATTAGATGGACCCAATTACACCATGTAAGACCAATTTTACCCTAAGTAAAATTGCTTTCACTATGTAAAATAACTTAATAAAGCACATTTATTAGGTTGTTTATGGTCTAAACAAGAAACCCCAAAGGGCAATATTAAACAAATCTATATTTGTTTGATTTTCCTTATGGAATAATTAATTGAACAATAATTTAATTATTATTCTTGGTCATATTTAACCCAAAACAAGGAAATTAATTAGATAAATCCTTATTTATCTTATTATTTTATAGGAATAATTATTTAAATCTTATTTAAATAATATTTTTTGTTAAATATGACTAAATCATTTATAAATAATTAAATAAATAATTATTTATTTAGTTATCATTCAACCACTTCCTTAAAATAATAAATAAATCATTTATTTATTTATTATTTACAAATAAAGGGATTTGACCCAAGTCAAATTCCTTTTCCCTCCAACAAATATAATAAAATATTCCATAAAAGTTGGATCTTGAGTTGGTTAATAATATTTTAATTATGCACCAACATCTAGACTAACTCAATATTTTGTTATAAATAGAAGGGTTTTCCCATTCATTTACCACCCTTTGTTGCCTAAACATCACTCTGGATCTATACTTTTGGTCTGACTATTGATCCACCGTCATAGTCATATTTTGCTACTATTTTTTGTTTGGGTTTCTACACCATCAAGAGAGAGGAATTCTAGATCTGAAGTGTTGAGTACTTAAAAGAACCCATCCCATTGAGGAGAACAGGGAATACCCTCTTGTGTTTTCCTCCCAAGTGCCATTAATACAAAATTCATTTGATATATTCTTGTCTTGTCTATTGGATGCATGGAGTAAATATTGTTTTTTCTACTGCTTAATGTCTTCTAATGCATAGATCTAGATTTTTGCAGCATTTATCTTGATCACCTAACTGCAGATCTGAGGATATTAGCAGCCATCTCTATTTTTAGGGTTGTTTTTTATGCGCAACCAAAGTGGTATTTTTTCGTACGCTTGGAATTAAGATTCATACTAACAACTGGCGACTCCACACGAGTTTACGCTTATGATCGATGTCATTTTTCTGGTCCTTGCATATCTAGCTTCTTCAAACCCTAGGATTTCTCTTCAACCCTTTTTTTTTGCTTTTCCTGATGTTTTTTTTAACCTATAAAACCATAAAATGATAAAAATTATAACTTCCGTGTGTTTTCGGACCTATTACGTAGGTGACAGACATCAGCTGCAGCTGAGACGACAACTTTTTCTAAAACCTGCCGCCAAGAGTGCCGAAAGTGCAGGTCACACTTTTTGGCCCAATACCTGAGACCTGGACCTTCAGGGCACACTTTTCATCCCAAAAACTGCGACCTCTGCTGAAAACAGGTCAGAAACTGCGACCTGGACTTTTTGCAAGGATTTTTCTGAAAGTTTTCTAGGTTTGTTTGAGCCTCTATTTAGTGTTTTCTGACCTCCGTCTCGGCCCATTTTGGATATTTACTTGTTCTGTTTCACTCAACTATGTGGGAACCTAGTCCCCTAGGGCTTCAGTACCCTCCACTTTTTGTGGAAGAGTTTTTGTTGTTGCAGGTTGTCTGAAATTTCGGAGTCTTCAGCCATTTTTTCAGAGCTGATACCTCACCTTCAGATCCACTTCAGATCATTTTTTTATCCATCAAAATCACCTCATTTAGCTTTGTTTGGGTTTTCCTCTAGGGTTCACTCTGTTTCCCTTCAGGAGATAGCCTTTCGCCACCTCTTTTACATCATTTTTTCCTCTGATTTGTTGTTGTTTTCTGCACCACTTTCCAACATATTTTTCCTTTTACATCCCTGTCCCTCTTGACCTTAGATCTATTGGCTTTGTTAGTGTGTTTTGATTATTTTTTTACTCACCTATAGACTATTTTTTTAGAGACCTGCCTCCTTGGGTTTAGATTATTACATTATTAGCTGTTTATTTTATATTTTGTAGGCCTATATACTGTCATTTGTAGGTTTATTTACAGCTATACAACACACTTTTTCTTTTTATCTACAAACATTTGGGTTTAAAAATTAAAATTTACACAATTTTACAAACACACCCTAAGAGAAAAAGGGCTTGGTTAACACCGCCAAGAAAAGACTCTAAAAACATTGAAATCAATTGATCCTGCACCTCCCTGCCCTTGTTTCGACATTATAATAAGTTGATCTTGCACCTCCCTGCCATTGTTGGTCTCTTTTTCCTTTGTGCCATGTTTTTTCATCACCATTTGCACCACCAAAGGCATTTATCCTAGAACTTCTTGGCCTTCATCCTCGATTTCCGATAGGAGAACTTGCCTCCTCCGCCGAGGAAAGTTAGGATGATCCTCCGCACATGCACACACCAATTCTTCTTCAGTCCTTTTTGGTTTCTCCTTCTCGTTCCCACCTTCGGTTCTCCCTGAAAACCTTCTGCATGTACGTGCCGAGACCTTATGCTCTTTGATGACGCTTGACCCTCCGAGCTAGAATACCACTGGTAGGACAACGACGAACGCTACCCCCGGTCGCCTTTGCTCCCCTTCGTATCGACCTCGACCTCCCGATTTTGACCGGTTGATAAACTACCCCATACACCATGACGCTAAGAGGCCTGTTATGCCAACCAAGCTCCCTTCAGATATCCCAAAGTTTGAAGGTATTGCTAGAGAAGATCCTTCAAATCATGTTCGATCTTTCCACATGTGGTGTTCATCTACCTCCATTACCGATGAGTCTGTCCGTCTTCGGTTGTTCCAACGAACGCTTACAGGCGTGGCTTCTAAGTGGTATGTTGATCAGGCCCCTTCCTCTCATACCACCTTTGCGACTCTTGCCCTAGATTTTTGTCTTGCGGCTCCCCGCTAGGTAACGACCTTTGGTGTCGAAAAGTTTTCCTTTCTTTCGAGTCGACCCACCTGTCGGATCATCTGGGGACGGCGAGAAAAGAGCCTATGTCAATCCCCTACCTTCGAAGAATCGTGTCTCGCAGGCCCGGTTCCCGCCCAGATCTCCTCTTGCTCTGTCGGGAAAGATGTGCGCAATACTTGTTTTCCTCCGTCGAAGGAACACCCACTCAAGTAATTGCGTCATAACGATCTGTGTTCGGTCGGGTTGTGTTTATGCCGTTCTACACAGTGTTCACCCGGACACGTTGGTGCCAGTACGCAGGGGCACCTCATGCCACCAACGGTATCGTTGGAGCTCTCTCTAATCCATATGCTCAACCTCCCATGGGCTATGTTTTTCCTGGGGGGGGGGGGGGCAACACCTCCTGCACTTTTCCCCCTCCCGGTAGCAAGTATCCAGAATACGGCATGCCTCCTCTTTTGGCCCAACCTCCTGTTTACCACACTGTTACCCAACCTCCTTATTATCTGTATCCGCATCTTGGTGCTCCATCTCCTCTAGCATTAGCACCTCCGCCTCCCTTGCCTTCTCAACCCCCGCAATAGCAACCACCACCCCCTCAGGAGTAGGTGGATGCACAGCAGGGATTTGTGGCTACCCAGCCACCGGAAGGATAGGTGGCCACTCAACCACTTCCATCTGGTACCTCCGATTACCAGGTTTGCATGATGAACTCTGCCCAACCTCTAACCATAGACATCAATCTTCAGACTCGGTCCCATCAGTATAACAAGCCTCCTACTAGGTCTTTCCTCGAGCTGCCTCCTTCGGGCTCCTTTCGACACCAAATGGTCCCTTGTAGATCCCTTAGCCTAAGGCGGAGGTTCATACCAAGATCTCTAAAGGACCACTACGCTGAAATGCTGCTTCTGGAAAAGCTGCCCATTCGTATAGCATAGTATATGATTTGGTGCAATCTCCTGCTGCGATTTCAACGGTGGAACTCCTCTAGTCATGCCCTTCACAATGAAAATCTCTACTATCTTCCATGGGTGATGTAGATCCTTCCGACGATCGATTGATTGTCTTTGATGTTGACCGGTCATAACATCCTCCTCTCCCTGCTTCCATCGCCTTCCAAATCCTAGTCAAGATCCGGAACGCCAATGTTTCCCGGTGCATTATTGATGAGGGGGCATCCACTTGTATGATATCCGCTTTGGTTTGGAAGCAACTTGGATCACCTGAGTTGGCTCCTTCTAGGATTACTCTCCGAGTGTGGGATGGCCACGCCTCCCAGCCCATTGGCTTATTCCGCAATTTTCCTATTCCTCTTGTGGGCAAGACTGTTTGCATTGATGTAGAAGTCATAGATACCCCCTTAGATTACAACATTCTATTGGGTCATAGCTACACCTATGTGATGTCTGCTATCCCTTCTGCGGTTCACTGCAAGATGTTCTTCCCTCATAATGGAAAGATAGTCACCATTGACTAGTTGACATATTACGAACCGAAGTCTTAGACCTCCTCTAAGTCCACCATCTCTTCGGTGGCCAATAAGCAAACCGTCAATCCTTTGACCAGTGTCTCACCTGGAGTCTACAAATATTCCTCATTGCTTGGGACATTCCCTGGTCTTCCCCCTCCTGTCTCTGATCCCAACTCATCAAATGTTTGCATGATGCTGTTAGCTCCCTATAATTAGCAATATTGGCAAAGTCCAACAATAGGGAGAACACTTATTTCAACCACTTTGGGATTCTAGGATCTAGCCCTCCTGAATTCAGAGAGGGATCTCTGCAATAAGTGCAAAGATGGATTTATCTTTAAAAGCTTTTGGGTAATGATATTAGGCTAGTTATGAAGTCCGAGGGTTTTTTTTTGTTTTGGATGGTTGAGCATGATTATTATTTGAGTGGAAATTTCTAAATGGAAAGAGCTTCAAAGGTGTGAAGTTGCAAGCAATCAGAACAATCTTTGGCTAAAAAGGTAGATATAACGCTGGTTTTTAGTCCATTGGGCTATGGAGTCATAATAGGGTTTAATTGAAACAAACAAGGTTCAAGAGTGGTCCATGGGGCAAGTCATCTATGTCTAAGGATCTCTTTAAAGTTGATTTTATGGAATGAAATGATACAACAAGAAGGGGAATTAAACAAATGAAGAACAAAGAGCAACCTAAGATCAAGTAAGTACTTTGAAACTATCCTGCTTTTGGCATACACTTAAGAAAGACATAAAAGTAATCTAAGGTCTGGTAAGTACTTTGAAACTAGCCATATTTTGATACACTTTCAATAGAAAACATATTAAACATGAGGGGAAACACAAATGATAACGAAGAATAGTCTAAGATCAGGTAAGGACTTTGAACCTAGCCTGCTTTCAACACATTCTTAGGGAAACTTTCAGATAGTCTTTGGGGATAAAACTAAAGAACAGGGCTCACCATAACTTCCTTAGTTCATCTCTACTTAACATAAACTGAAAATAACATTCAAGAATAACAATTAGCCTAGACAGTAGGACGAGGGAACACCAACATTCCTAACTGCTTAAACTAAATTAAATCCTTCCTAAACAACACAATTTGGAAGAAAACATGTATATAAATCTTATCATTCATAAAAGGGTACTAATATATTGTAAATCCTAACTCTATGTTTGCTATTCTTTATCAGAGAAGATGGACAAAGTAAAAATAGAAATAAAATAACAATTTACAATAAGAAATAACATCACCGTCGACATAGACTAGGATTCCATAAATCAACTTGTATTGGTGCTTCAAACCAGTTACAGCTTTAAGTCCAATGTTTTAGTTCAGCAATCATCTTCACCTCTCAGCCTAACTATTCTATCACAAATAGAGCTTCAAGAGCCCGTGAACACTATTTACAAGTAGAAGTTTCAAGCTCAAGTATATTTCAAAGTTCTGCAACCAAAATTTTCTCATCTTCTACAGAAGTATTTATAGAAGAAAATAGGAGGTGGGAGGGGATAAAGATCTCCTAGGTCAACTAATATATATTTAATAGCTTCTCGGCCTTTGAGGGGCTCAATGGAGAAGTTTATAGATGTTTGTCTGTATTAATTGTTTTAAATTTAAGAATTAAGCTCGGTGGGAGATTTTGTTGACTTTAAGGCTCTGTTTCATGATATAATAACTCTGCTGATATTTTTTGCATTAATTTCCTTCAATAGAATTGATTATTCAGCTGTGTTGAGGAAAATATCTTCTTTTCTGATAATTATTCGGCCTCTGTTGAATGCTTGAGGCTACAGGTGGCGATGGGTAGCTGAGAGGAATCAATTTTCCTCTTTATGTGGCAGTGGAGGCATCCTCTGTCTGATAAATCTTTTGATTTGTTTTTAACTATGTTTCAATTCGGAGGATTAGGCTTTTGATTTTCGATCTTAGCCGTAATCCTCCAAAACTGTGAAAACAGTCTTCAATTCTTCATCTTTGTTGTGTTTGGGTCTTCGACACTGATACTCTTTGTTTTGTTTTAATTTACCGTGTCTTGTTGATGTGAAGGTTCTACAAAGGGTCCATATGGCATCAATGCCCATGAAGCATCGACGAAACGTGGCATGAAACCCTCTGTAGTTTTTTCCCTTTGATAACCGAAAGTCTGGAGGATCGTCACCCTCGGCTTTCATTTCCTTTATGATAATGGGGAAAACCTTTGAAACTTGCAAAGAACAAAAAAAGTTAATAAATCCTGCATTTATGAGGTAAAATTTCTTAGGAGGCCGTGGTTAGGAGCATGGTCGTTGGATAGCAGCATCCAACGGTGGACATTATGCGTAGAAGTCAAAAGGAGAGCAGTAAATGAAATGGTATAGAGGATTACCTCCGGGCGTTGATCTTACGGAGATTGACGGTCGAAATAAGTTGGGAGGAAATAAAGCGAAGGGGTCACTTTATAGAGAAAAATAGAAGAAAATGTGAAGAAATAAGGTTAAAAAATTTTGTCGGAGGAAATATGTTAAGAATTAAAATTGGGGTTTTGGGATGATCAGGGGCCGTCGGATGAGACCAGGCCACGAGATCAATGGTGGAGATTGCACGTTAAAAACCCTTTGGAAGAGGTGGAGGGCGATAGCGTAAGGCCAGATTAAATCTAAGCCGTTGATCTGGAGAGATCAATGACGGGGAGCATAAGCGAAAAATCATAATAGAAATGGGGAAAGGCAGTTTCGGAGGGAAAATAGTTGTTTTTGCATAAGAAAAAGGCGGGTAGGCAGTATTGGCTTTTCGAACGCGATATGCATCCCCGCCCGACACATGGCATCAGAAAACAACTTATATCGCGTAAATTTTGGAAATTAACCTCTGCGCTGAAAATTACGTGAAATTCCGCGTGGGCTATCAGATCTAGGCCCTCAGATCGAATGGTGGAGAGCGAGCGCGAAACCGACCAGATGTGCAAAGGATAAGAGGCAAGGCGGTTTTATTGTGGACCGTCCGATCAAGGGATCGACGACGGAGATCAGATCTGGAGGGAGGTAGGACCCACAAGGGTTAGGACTGTCGGGGTTAATATGTGCCATTGGATGGGACAAATCAACAGCTAGGATTTGATCTAGGGTGTAAATTAAATAATACAAAGGCGATGAATGGGTTAATGAGGGCCGTTGATCTGCAGAGATCAACGGCTGAGATTTGGCCAAAAACATTATGAAGCGAGACACATGATTTTAAACCAAAGTCGGGAGATGCAATCTGGACTGTCTGATTAGGACACGTGGACGGCCCAGATGCAATCGGAGCTATTAGCATCAGTGGGGCAAAGAACATGGAGGCACCGAAGCGATTGAGCGTTGGCCATCGATCTGCAGATCAGATCGACGGTGGGGAGTGAATCAGAGGAGCGACCAATCGGAACGGGGAAACAAATGTGCCCGATAAAATCTGCGATGCGATGTTGCACTGATCATTGATCGGTTTTAGATCAATGATCGGGAATGGGTTTGATTAATGAACGACGGGACCCATTATAATATATGAAAACCAAAAATTTAATGAAATACAAAGTTTTATGTATCGGGTGGGCAATAAATATATGAAATGGCTTGGCGCCCATCTGTGGGGCCTGTGGTTTATATGGAAAACAAAGGCTTGGGGCTTATACATAGAAAGGGCCAATCGGGATCGGGCCTTCGGGCTTTTCAATCTACCCATTTAAATTTCTCTGATGCGATTAGCACTTCGAGACTTTAACTCTTGGTCCCAGGGGTAGGTTTATATGGAGTAAAAGTGGAGGGTGGGGGTTTATACAATGGGACTCAATCGCATCGGAAAAATGATGCGGGGCTTTTCAATCTACCAATTTTTCATTAAAAAACATTGTTATGGCGGGTCTAGACCAAAACTTAGGAAAAATGGGTCTTTTGAATTAACAATGGAAATATGCATCGGAGAATGGTTTATTACAAGGTTTAAGCGCCGAATGTGGGCTCTATGGTTATATGAAACAACAATAAGATCGGGGGTTTATAAACAAAGGGCTTAACCGCATCGGAGGTATTACTATAAGAAATAGACTTGTGCGTTGTGTTTTGTTCCGATGCGATAAGCGCTTGGGACCATCTGCGCTCGGTTCTAGAGTTGGGGCATATGTGGGGAAGTGGTTAGAACTTAGCTCAAAGGGGCTTAAACCTGCAGTTAAAAAACCTTTTTTTTTATATAAAATTTTTCACAGTTTTTGATGGATTTGGGGGTTTCAGCAAGGTTTAAAAGTGAGTTTTAAAATTTGTAAAATGGATTGTAAGAAGGGGAAATGGGAAAAAATGGAAAATAGAGGAATTCCATGGGAAAAAAGGGGAAAAAAATGAAGGTTAGTTCAAAGTGAAAGGAAGAAAAAAATGGTGTTTTGCAGCAATCTTTTCCTCATGAAATCAACAGAATTTCAGAGTTTAAAATGGAAACAGCAGTGAAGATTTGAACAAAGGGTATGATGTCTTCATGGGTATTCAAGAGATAACATTTTTAGCAATAAAAATTGTTTCTTGAAGGCTCAAAAAATGATTTGGCCACAACTTGGTATGACAAATTTTATTGGTGGCTAACAATGGCTCCACTTGGGGATGGTGCCTTCTTGAAGGCATCAAGAATTTTAGACTTGCATTCTCTAGGAGGCTGATTAGTGCCTTATCCATTGGTGTCTTTTTTTCATTTGAATGATCTTCTTTTGCTCTGAAAATATTGGTAGCCATGAAAAATAATGGATTTTCATCAATACAAGCTTTCTACCTACCCAATCCTACTGATCTAACATTTTTTCTTCTTTAGAGTGCACTTGGATTGGAAAACTCTTTTTACAACATTTTATTCTTTTGAAAGCATAAAACTATTATAATCCTACTCCTTATTTCTCCATGAACTCAGATTAAACAGTTGAGTCCATATGCTTTTCTACCTAATCTACCAATCTATTAGGATTAAACAGTCTAACAGATTTTTATTCTCTAATTTCTAAAACAGAAATTTAAAAGCATACAAGTCAGGATTGAACAGTCTAACTTGATGTTGATCTATGGTATAAAAAACAAGCTGCACAGAGATATTAATTCACAAAAAATTTAAATCAAAATGGAAGGCTTAAGATCTGAAATTTCAAAGCACTTCCTTCATCTTTTTTCAGCTCTGTTTTGACTTTTGTTCGAGTTGTTCTTTCTTTGGACACTTAGGTTCAGATTTTGAGCATGTTTGAACCTTTAATTTCTTACCTAATCTACCTAATGATAAGCCAAGATTAAACTGTTTGGAAAATTGAATTCACTATCCTATCAGCAGTAAATTTAAAACTAATTAGTTAAGATTAGGCTGTATGACTAACTAGAAGTGTGTTTTCCAGGAGTGGCATTTAAGCTTGCACACTTTCAGACTTTGTTTCTCTCTTTTGGTATGGGGTTGTACCTTTATTGTTTTTACAATCTACCCTCTTTTCTTTCTTCTGTTTTTTTTGTATTTTTTTTTTCTAACTTTGAATGCAATGGTGGATGAAATATTTATAATGAGAAAAAAGATAAAAAGGATTTAAAAAACATGGCATGGATCAAGAGAAGTAATGTTTGAGCATCTTGCCATTGACAGGACCCCCAAAAAATTCTGCTCCATTCAACTCTTGTAAGAAAAAGGTATTATTACCAGCAGTTGAATGAATGAAGTAAGGGCCAAGCCATAATTTGTCAAATTTTTCATGCTTTCCCTTGTCTTCTCTCCTTGAATCCCACTTTAACACTTTGTCCCCAAAATTAAAATTGTTGGCCTTTGTTCTTCTGTTAAAAAGCTTTTTTATGTTGTATTGCTTTTGTAATGCTTTGTTATAAACCTCCTCTCTGGTTTGCTGAAGATGAATAGTCTGATTTATCCTTCTGATCATGTCATTTTCTTCAGACTGAACCTATTGAATCAACTTCATAACTGGCACACCAAGGCTGGTTGGAAAAATTGCATCAGTGCCATACACAAGCTGGTAGGGTGACATAAAAATAGATTTCTTCAATGTCAATCTGTCAGCCCATAGTGCATGAACAAGCTTTGTGTGCCAAGACTTCTTGTTGTTCTCCAACGGCTTCTTGATTATGTTCACTAAACTCTTGTTTGAGGATTCTACAAGTCCATTACCTTGAGGGTAATAGGCCGTGGAATGACCCAATGTTATCTGATACTTGTGACAAAATTCAACCATCTTCTTTGATCCAAACGATGCTGCATTATCAGTGATGATCTTGGTAGGACAGCCAAATCTAGAGAGACTATTAGTCTCCATAAATTTTATAATGACAGACTCATTGGCCTGCCTACAAGGGCTGGCTTCTATCCATTTGGTGAAATAGTCTGTGGTAGTGAGAATCCATCTATGCTAGGCAGAAGATGGTGGATGGATTTCTCCTATGAAGTCAAGTCCCCACTGCTGAAATGGAGCTTCAACAGTGATTGGATGCAGAGGTAAGGGTAGCAACTTCCTTTTGCCTCCAAAAAGTTGACACTTATGATAGTAAATGATCATCTTGTGTACATCAAGAAAGAGAGTAGGCCAATAGTAACCAGGCCTTAGGATTTTATAGGCCGTTGTCTTCCAGTATAAATGGCCTCCACATTCTCCTTCATGGAACTCGTGCTTAACCTTCTCTGCATCATACTGAGGCAAACATTTAAGCAATATCGCACTTGTGTTTTTCCAATAAAGACATTTATCTATAATGCAAACCAGGAGGTGTATTCAAATTAAGAAAAACATAAAGAATATCAGCATACCAAGATGAAATCATAAAATGTTCCTCAACAATGGGAGTTAAGATTTCCTCTTGTTCATCCAAAGCATTAATCATATTAATATCAAGAACTTCAAAATTTGATTCAGCCATTAATCTAGCTAGACCTTGGCCTTTGATGAGTTTAGTGGGTTTTATCTCTAAATCATATTCAAGAATAACAACTATCCACTTACCTATCTTACAATATGGGTCCTGTGTTAGAATGTCTTTCACAACTGAATTTGGGACAAGGGAAATGATATGTGAATGCAAGATGAATACTCTGAAGTCCTTTAAAGCCTTAACCAAAGCAAAGGCTTGTTTTTACATAATGTTATACTTCAAAGGATCATCTCTCAAAGCCTTGCTAAAGAATGTAATGGGCTGCTCTTGTCCTTCTGGATTTTTCTGTAAAAGGATAACAGCTATTGTATGTTCTGATGCAAATGAAAAAATATTAAATATTTTGAAAAATCAGGACTAATTAGAACCGGTGTTTTGGTTAACGCTTGTTTCACCAGCTCAAAGGACTTCTTTGCTTCCAAGGTCAATTTTACCCCTTGCTCCTTCTTCAGCATGTTTTTAATGTTTCTAAAAAGCTCAGCCAAGTTGAGTATGAACCTTCTCAAGAAATTAATCTTTCCAATGAAAGATTGCAATTCCTTGATGTTTTGAGGATGAGAGATCTGCAATATGGCCTCAATCCTCTTTGGATCTATCTTAATACCCTCTTCTGAAATAATGTGCCCAATAATTTTACCTTCGTGGAGACCAAAAAGTGTTTTCTTAGGGTTTAAAGATATCCCAAAATTTCTGCATTTCTCAAAAACTTTTCGTAAATGTTCTAAGTGCTCTTCATCTGTCTTTGAAAAAACAGTAACATCATCAAGGTATATAATGACGAAGTAGCCTAATTCTTCCAAGAATGCTATGTCCATGGCTCTTCGGAATGTTGCACCAGCATCCATTAGACCAAAGGGCATTTTCACATACATGAAAGTGCCCCATGGTGTAGTAAAAGTTGTCTTTAGTTGATCATCGGGGTGGACTAAGATTATATTGTACCCTGAATAGCCATCAAGCAAAGATATTCTTTTAGATCCTACCACCCTTTGTAAAATATGATCCATCTTAGGTAAAGGGTAGTTGTCTTTCAATGAAGCTTTGTTTAAGTCTCTAAAGTCTATACAAAGCCTGATCTCTCCTGTTTTCTTCCTAACTGAAACCAGATTAGACACCCACTAAGAATATCTAATAGGGACAATAACACCAGCCTCATACATTTTCTTGATTTCCTTCTCAACCAAAGGTAGTTGAACAGGGTTTATTCTGCGCAGCTTCTGTTTGAATTTTTTTTTGTTTTCCTTGAGAGGGATTTTGTGCTGTATTATTTAACTGTCATAGGATTTAAGATCTTCGTAACTCCACACAAAAACATCAGAAAACTCGTTAAACAACTCTATGTATTTGAGTTCAATGTGAGCTGGTAAAGTCTTAGATAGTTTAATCATCATTGGTTTCTGTTCACTGCCTATATTGCACTCTTCCACTTTAGTCTCTACAGGCTTCAGTTTTGGCTTCTTGGCCACATCGTTAAAATCAAACAACTCTTCTAAAGGGGACAGACCCTTTGGCAAACTTTCATCATTAGACTACAGAGTTTCTAAGTCCTCTATTTCTAACGCTGCAGTCACTTCTGTATTATTTTCAGGTTTGCTATTCAACAGATATATATCAGCAAGCTCAGGAGACGGTTCTTCTTCACCAAGAAAATTTTCTTCCCTATTGCAGTCTGTGTAGTTCAAATTAGTTTCTGAATTGCATGAAGTCTTCTCTTTGTTTGTCTCCGTCAAACACTTGCCAATATCTTTCATTATCAGGAACAGCTGGTCTAAATTTAATATGAGTTATGCATTCTTTGGTTTCATATGGCATTAAGCATGTTCTAGCTACGAAAGCTAAGCTGTGGGCTGCAATATTTCTTTTTCTTGGGACAAAAATTAAGCAGGACTCCTCAAAAGTTTTCAAAAGGTCCACGAGATCATTTTGATAGGCCCTGAGTCTGGGGTGATTAGCGTTGTATTCTTCGCTGACCTGCCTAATGATTAACTCTGAATCCCCATGGACTTCAATTCTTTTCGCTCCTAAATTTTTCAACAAATATAAGCCTAAAAGTAGGGATTTGTATTCCACTATGTTATTTGAACACTGGAATTTTAATCTACAGGAAAGGGTTTCTGTGTGGTTATTCTTAGTGTTCTGAATCTAGACACCTGCACCAGCGTTACTTCTAGTGCATGACCCATCAAAGTACATACTCCATAGAGGACTAGTTCCAGGTGTATTAGTTTGACTATCATCCTCTTTAACTAACATACTCTTGGATTGTTCTTGAGTATCAACACTTAGTTGAATTTTGTTTAAGTCCTCAGATTTTTCACTGTGTTGAGGATTACTTTCCTGACTGTCAAGTTTTAAAAGCAATGGATGCATGGTTTGTAGCTCAAGACCTGTGTTTAGTTTGCTAAAGTTTAAAGGTTCAGCAAACTGTTTTAACAATTCCGTGTTGTCCTTATCCTCTTGTCTATTGGCCATTAATTCAGTTAAAGTGACTTGTTCACTGAATGATTCATCGTTAAACAGGATAAAAGAATCGAGGCCTGTATTTACAGAATATAGAGGAGAGTTTTGGGGTCTGTCTTGACTAGTCACCATGTACTGCATATGTGACTCCCTGTAAAGTTTTCCTGACTGATTAAACACAGGGATAGTCGCATAAGTCATGTCCATCTGCATACTCCCTTGTAACTTAGCCCCCCAAGACCTAGATAACAACATTCCATACTTTGGGGGCACATCAGCCACAACTATATCCATGACCAAACATTTCGCTGGAGTCTGGGCTAAGTTGACGCAGAGATCTTTTATTAATCCTAAACATTTCACTCTGATTGAGTCAAAGGAGTAAAAGTATTTATAAGGTATGGTGATTTCTAGACCCAGGCTCTCCATTACAGCTCCAGGCATTAAATTATGAGAGGCCCCTGAATCATGCACAACGTTATGCAAAATCTTGTCATGAACGTTTAAACTTACATAAAAAGGAGGAATAGGTCCCTCTTGACACCTACCTTCAATCTTTGGACCAAAAATAAGCTCTGGCTGGTCATCATTAAGATTGACTGTGTCATTATTATCTTCTATATTTAAAGCCTTAAAAATTTGGGTCCTATATACATTTTGGGCAGCTAGTTCAGAGAGAGGAACAAATATTTTAATTTTGGAAAATTCTTGCTCCAGGCTGAAAGGAATTTGATTTTTTGAAGTACTTGTCTCAGCCTTATTAGCTGCCACCTTATCAGCAAATTTGGTTTTATGATTTGTTCTATTTACATTTGACAAAATTGTTTTAACAGGAGTACTAGCTGAAGTGTTAGTACTGCTAAGTTCTGCACTCTGTTTTTCATTGTTTTGAGCGCCTTTCTCTTTACCTTTATCATAATTTCCAGCAACTATTTTGTCCTTTTGTTTAACAATTTTTGGTTTGGTTGCAGTGCTGTTTTGTGAATATTTGTCAGAGGCTTTGTTGTTGGGAGTTTGTTGATTTATTTTACTTCTAAGGTCATACTCTCTTTGAGACTCTATGATAACATTTTCCATGTCTTGATAATAACTTTCATCATTATCTCTTTTGTCATCATAAGGTGTGTAAAGACCCTGTTTTCGATCATAATGAACCTCAAAGTCATCATTATCTACTCCCAGCATGTTGATATCATCTTCCTCTATTTGCTCATCTGTTTCCTCAACCTCACTCACATAGTTTTGATGAAAGGGAGGAGTGATCTGTTGATCATCTTCCCTTGGTCTATTTGGAGGTTGGTTCCTTCTGAAATTCTGATTTTGGTTCTGGTTTCTGTTTTGAGGAGCAGTTTGGTTTTGACTTGCTTGTGCTCTCTCAAGAATGCTCATTTTCTTCATCATTTCCTCCATCATTCTTTCGATATTAGAGCTGGAAGTAGAAGGTGTGGATTCTTCTCTGAAGGACACTCTCTTCTCATTCTTCATTCTTTCTCTTTTCTCCATTAAGTTAACTTCCACAGCAAGAGCCCCTTTTTGCATATCTTCAAGGGTTAGAGGATCTCTCTCTCTTAGCTGATAGGCCATCTTAGGGTCAAACCCTTCAGGAAACTTGTTTAGAGATGAGCCTTGTGGAGGTTTTAGATCTGGGGGAAGTGCGTTATACACATTGTTAAATCTGGTACAATAAGCTTGTACACTTTCCCCAATGTTTCTGTGGAGGTTCTTGTAATCAAAGAGGATTTGGAGAGGATTCTTATTCACTTCCCATTTGTTTAAAAATGTCTGATGGAAGGCTTGGAGATCATTTATACTGTCGGGGGTTAAGCCTTTAAACCATTTTCTTACTTCTCCCCCCAAACTCTGAGCAAATAATTTAAGTTTGACAGAATCATCATCAATTTCATTTCTGTCAAAGTAGTCATTCATTTTATCCACATGTTGTGATGTAGTAGTAGTATTATTGGCATCATACGATGGTATTTTGGACTGATAGTCCTGTGGAAGATTGAATAAGGGAACATGAAGGACTAAGGGAGCATACCATGCTACCATGATATGTGGTGGAGGTGGATTTACAAGAGGTGGATTGACAAGAGGGAAAGTGAGCTGAAGTGGAGTGGTTTGGACAGTGGATGTTTGATGAATAGACGTGGATGGAACAACAGTAGATTTCTAAGCTGATCTTGGATGAGAGACACCTAAATTGTGAAGGAAGTGTAAATCAGGTGGCGTTGTTTCTCTATTACCAGGATGTTCACTTGTTTCCGGGGATGAAAGTGAAGACTTAGAGTCTAGCTGAATTATATCATCAAATGAACTAGTTCTAAATGGATTTACTAAGTCAGCTTGTGATTGTTGTAGAGCTGAAAGATTTTCAGGAACTGAATTAGATCTCAAGGGTGATCTGAAAACAGTTGAAAATTTTATCTTAGGAGACTTCCTAAGGATACTTTCAGGGTTATCAACTATCTCAGGTGGATTAGGATCAGGATGGGCTCTAGTATGAATCTTTCTAGGAGCCACTATGATGTGTTTTTCAGACCCAACTAAACAAGAAAATTTTTAACCAAATATGACAATATTTAAAAGGTTAACTGATCTTTTTTAGACAAATTTTAATCCTACAGTCCTCTAACTGAGTTTAAATGATGTTACAAAGATTATGGGTCTTCCCAGTCGAGTCTTAAGGTCTATTTTAGGATTGTGGAGTTGCCAAGTGGATGTTTTTAGCTCTTTTGGAGGTAAAAGGTTTTATGGTCCACCACCATGTTTATTACATACCAATCTAAAATATTTTTGGGTTTTTTGAGTTATTTTTCAGTCCTATTCGTTGCTAAGAATGTCCTAAATATGTTTCAAAACTTAGCTATGGTTATGAGACAAAGAAAGTCTACTCTTATGGCTAAGCTAGTTGATCCTTCAAGGTTAGATAAACTCTTATGAGAATCCTAGGGTTTACCTAGTTTGTCACTGATTCAAACGAGTTTTATCATGATTACCATTACTTGGTAGTGCTTGGAAAAGGCTTCCTTTTACTCATAAGGTTTTATGAAGTGTTTAAGGGAACCTAAGACGAAAATTCGACTCAAGTCCCCAGCGGAGTCACCAGAAGATGCAAGCTCCCTGTAATTAGCAAGATTGGCAAAGTCCAAGAACACTTATTTCAACCACTTTGGGATTCTAGGATCTAGCCCTCCTGAATCCGGAGAGGGATCTCTCCAATAAGTGCAAAGATGGATTTATCTTTAAAATATTTTGGGTAATTATATTAGGCTAGTTATGAAGTCCAACGGTTTTTGTTTTTTTTGGATGGTTGAGCATGATTATTATTTGAGTGGAGAGTTCTAAATGGAAATATTTTCAAAGGTGTGAAGTTGCAAGCAATCAGAACAAGCTTTGGCTAAAAAGGTAGATATAACACTGGTTTTTAGTCCATTGGGCTATGGAGTCATAATAGGGTTTAATTGAAACAAACAAGGTTCAAGAGTGGTCCATGGGGCAAGTCATCTATGTCTAAGGATCTCTTAAAAGTTGATTTTATGGAATGAAATGATACAACAAGAAGGGGAATTAAACAAATGAAGAACAAAAAGCAACCTAAGATCAGGTAAGTACTTTGAAACTATCCTGCTTTTGGCATACACTTAAGAAAGACATAAAAGTAATCTAAGGTCTGGTAAGTACTTTGAAACTAGCTAGCTTTTGATACACTTTCAATAGAAAACATATTAAACACGAGGGGAAACAAAAATGATAATGAATAATAGTCTAAGATCAGGTAAGGACTTTGAACCTAGCCCTCTTTCAACACATTATTAGGGAAAATTTCAAATAGTATTTGGGGATAAAACTAAAGGATAGGGCTCACCATAACTTTCTTAGTTCATCTCTACTTAACATAAACTGAAAATAACATTCAAGAATAACAATTAGCTTAGACAATAGGACGAGGGAACACCAAGATTCCTAACTTCTTAAACTGAATTAAATCCTTCCTAAATAGCACAATTTGGAAGACAACATGTAGATAAATCTTATCAGTCAGAGAAGGGTACTAATATACAGTAAATCCTAACTCTATGCTTGTTGTTCTTTATCAGAGAAGATGGAAAAAGTGAAAATAGAAATAAAATAACAATTTACAATAAGAAATAACATCACCATCGACATAGACCAAAATCCCATAAATCAGCTTGTATTGATGCTTCAAACCAGTTACAGCTTTAAGTCCAATGTTTTAGTTCAGCAATCATCTTTACCTCTCAGCCTAACTATTCTATCACAAACAAAGCTTCAAGAGCCCGTGAACACTATTTACAAGTAGAAGTTTCAAGCTCAAGTATATTTCAAAGTTCTGCAACCAACATTTTCTCATCCTCTACAGAAGTATTTATAGAAGAAAATAGGAGGTGGGAGGGGATAAAGATATCCTAGGTCAATTAATACAAATTTAATAGCTTCTCGGCCTTTGAGGGGCTCGATGGAGAAGTTTACAGATGTTTGTCTGTATTAATTGTTTTACATTTAAGAATTAAGCTCGGTGGGAGCTTTTGTTGACTTTAAGGCTCTATTTCATGATATAATAACTCTGCTGATATTTTTTGCATTAAGTTCCTTCAGCAGAATTGATTATTCGGCTGTGTTGAGGCAAATATCTTCTTTTCTGATAATTATTCGGCCTCTGTTGAATGCTTGAGGCTATAGGTGGCAATGGGTAGCTAAGAGGAATAAATTTGCCTCTTTATGTGGTAGTGGAGGCATCCTCTGTCTGATAAATATTTTGATTTGTTTTTAACTGTTTTTTAATTCGGAGGATTAGGCTTTTGATATTGGATCTTAGCCGTAATCCTCCAAAACTGTGAAAACAGTCTTCAATTCTTCATCTTTGCTTTGTTTGGGTCTTCGACACTGATACTCCTTGTTTTTTTTTAATTTATTCTGTCTTTTTGATGTGCAGGTTCTGCAAAGGGTCCATATGGCATCAATGCCTATGAAGCATCGATGAAACGTGGCATGAAACCCTATGTAGTATTTTCCCTTTGATAACCGAAATTCTAGAGGATCATCACCCTTGGCTTTCATTTCCTTTATTATAATGGGAAAAACCTTTGAAACATACAAAGAACAACAAAAGTTAATAAATATTGCGTTTATGATGTAAAACTACTTAGGAGGCTGTGGTTAGGAGCATGGCCGTTGGATGGCAGCATCCAACGGTGGACATTATGTGTAGAAGTCAAAAGGAGAGCAGTTAATGAAATGGTATAGAGGATTACGTCTGGGCTGTTGACCTTGCAGAGATCGACGGTCGAAATAAGTTGGGAGGAAATAAAGCCAAGGGGTCACTTTATAGAGAAAAATAGAAGAAAATGTGAAGAAATAAGGTTAAAAACCTTTGTCAGAGGAAATATGTTAAGAATTAAAATTGGGGTTTCGGGATGATCAGGGGCCGTCGGATGAGACCAGGCCATGAGATCAACGGCAGAGATTGCACGTTAAAAATCCTTTGGAAGAGGTGGAGGGCAATAGTGTAAGGCCAGATTAAATCTGAGCCGTTGATCTGGAGAGATCAACTATGGGGAGCATACGCGAAAAATCATAATAGAAATGGGGAAAGGTGGTTTGAGAGGGAAAAACAGCTATTTTCAAGTGAGAAAAAGGTGGGTAGGCGGTATTGGCTTTTCAAATGCGATATGCATCCCCGCCCAACACGTGGCATCAGAATACAACTTATATCGTGTAAATTTTTGAAATTAACCTCCGCGTTGAAAATTGCGTGAAATTCTGCGTGGGCCATCAGATCGAATGGTGGAGAGCGAGCGTGAAACCGATCAGATGCGCAGAGGATAAGAGGTAGGGCAGTTTTATTATGGACCGTCCAATCAGGGGATCGACGGCGGAGATCAGATCTGGAGGGAGGTAGGACCCACAGGGGTCAGGCCTATCGGGGTTAATATGGGCCGTTGGATGGGACAAATCAATGGATAGGATTTGATTTGGGGTGCAAATGAAATAATACAAAGGCTGTGAATGGGTTAATGAGGGTCGTTGATCTGTAGAGATCAACGGCTAAGATTTGTCCAAAAACATTATGACGTGAGACACATGATTTTAAACCAAATTCTAGAGATGCAATCTGGACTATCTGATCAGGACACGTGGACGGCCTAGATGCAATCGGAGCTATCGGCATCGGCGGGGAAAATAACATGGAGGCACCGAAGCGATTGAGCACTAGCCGTCGATCTGTAGATCAAATCGACGTCGGGGAGTGAATCGGAGGAGTGACCAATCAGAAGGGGGGAAAAAATGCACTCAATAAAATCTACAATGTGATGTTGCATTGATCATTGATCGGCTTTAGATCAATGGTTGGGAATGGGTTTGATTAATGAACGGCGAGACCCCTTATAATATATGAAAACCAAAAATTTAATGAAATACAAAGGTTTATGTATCGAGTGGGTGATAAATATATGAAATGGATTGGCGCCTATTTGCAGGGCCTATAGTTTATATGGAAAACAAAGGCCTGGGGCTTATACATAGAAAGGGCCAATCGGGATCGAGCCTTCGGGATTTTCAATCTACCCATTTAAATTTCTCCGATGCGATTAGCGCTTCGGGACTTTAACTCTTGGTCCTGGGCGTAGGTTTATATGGAGTGAAAATGGAGGGCAAGGGTTTATACAATGGGACTCAATCACATTGGAAAATTGATGCGGGGCTTTTCAATCTACCCATTTTTCATTAAAAAACATTGTTATGGCGGGTCTAGACCAAAACTTAGGAAAAGTGGGTTTTTTGAATTAACAAGGGAAATATGCATTCGAGAATGGTTTATTACAAGGTTTAAGCGTCGGATTTGGGCTCTGTGGTTATATGAAACAAAAATAAGGCTCTGTGGTTATATGAAACAACAATAAGAGTAGGGGTTTATAAACAAAGGGCTTAATCAGATTCGAGGTATTACTATAAGAAATATACTTGTGCGCTGTGTTTTGTTCCGATGCGATAAGCGCTTGGGATCATTAGCGCTCGGTTCTAGTGTTGGGGCATATGTGGGGAAGTTTTTAGAACTTAGCCCAAAGGGGCTTAAACCTACAGTTAAAAAACTTTATTTTTTTTCTTATGAAATTTTTCAGAGTTTTTGATGGATTTGGGGGTTTCGGCAAGGTTTAAAAGTGAGTTTTAAACTTTGTAAAATGGATTGTAAGAAGGGGAAATGGGAAAAAATGGAAAATAGAGGAATTCCATCGGAAAAAAGGGGCAAAAAATGAAGGTTAGTTCGAAATGAAAGGAAGGAAAAAATGGTGTTTTGCAGCAGTCTTTTCCTCATGAAATCAGTAGAATTTCAGAGTTTAAAATGGAAACAGCAGCAAAGATTTGAACAAAGGGTATGATGTCTTCATGGGTCTTCAAGAGATAACATTTTTAGCAATAAAACTTGTTTCTTGAAGGCTCAAAAAATGATTTAGCCACCATTTGGTATGACAAATTTTATTGGTGGCTAATATATGCAATCATCTCGGGCTACCCTCAAGTGGCCCACCTCGACTAGTCAGCAGTCTCCTCACCCCCCGTAGCCTACTCCTAGCCCTTCGATTTAGCCTTCTCGACCTGCTCCTCCTGGCCCTTTAGCTGGTATCCATGAGCCTCTTTACCCTCCTGGAATAGTTTCGTCAGGCCTTAACCATTTAGGATCCGTCCTGCCTATCCATTACCCCTCTAGTCAGATACCGTTCCTAGCTCCTCCCCCAGGAGTGTACACGGTACCTGTCATGGCCACCATCTCTCTTCCTAACTTGACCCTTGGGATTCCCGTCTGTTACCTTGATCCTCTAGCCACTACCCTGCCTCATCAACCCCAACCTTATCTTGCTTTGACCCTGGTTCAACCGGTCCCCACCACTTCTCCTGCTGCAATAGTGCCTCAGCCACCTCAATAGGAACCACCTCCTGCTGCGACCACTTCGGGTAAGAAGGGAAAAGTTCACAAGAAGGCATCAAAATACAAGGCTGCCCTGACAAACCATACCCCTCCTCGACCTCCAAAGCATGCCATCCAGTGTGCTTTGTGTGATGTTGTCGGTCATGCCACCCATAATTGTCGGGAGTTGCCTCATCTCAAGCCCATGGTTAATGTCGCGTCCCCTAAGTCTATGGTCCCAGAAACCTCTGTCCCTTCCTCAACTGCAGCTAGGAGCCCAAAGACTATTCACACCAACAACCCCTATGCTTTGTGTGATCTCCATGGTCATTATACCCACCTCTATCCCCGCTTTGAAGAGTATCTCTCCTCTTTGGCAGCGGTTCACAAATTTAAGTCCAAGCGCAACGAGTCCACCACTCCCTTATTTGTGCATTTTGCTTAGGCAAAACCAGGCGACAAGAATTCTCCCATTGACATTCCCCCTCCTGATGTCAAGATGACGGAGCCTTTGTCCACCATTTTCTACCTATCATCATCCATGAGACCCTCGATGGAAGTTCCCTTGGAAACCTCCCCTGATGTTTCGCCTAACCTCCCTTCAGCGATCACCCTAGGCTCAACATCAATAGATCCTTTATTTGCTTACTCTTCTATCACCACTTGTGACGATGCACATGTGAACCTCTCTTCTCATGATGATGAGCCAGGTCGCTTCTCCGCGTCAGGTGGTATTTCTCCCACTAGTCACCCCATCTTCTATTACGATGACAAAATTATGGAAGTAGTCACCACCCCTGACTTTATCTATCCCCCCATACATCGAACCCATGCATTCGAACCACAAACACCTTGTGGCCATTACATTGACACCCAATGTTTGGGTAAGTGGGCACCCATATTTGAGAAACTAGGCGAAGAAATTATCCACAACTCTCCTAGTGTATCTGGTCGTGTCGACTCTAGTACCATTATTCTTCCACATTTATAAGAACCTATAGAGTCCCATATCACTTCAGATCACTCTAGGGATGATACCCCTCATCATTCCTTCATATTACATAAACAACCCAGTCCCGTCAACATTGTTTTTAACCAACCTACGAGTTTTCTAGGAGAGCACCAGTTCATTATCTCCAAATCCTCTCTTTGGGATAGTGACACCATGTATGTCGATCTGGAAACTTAAATTCCATTTGATTCATATATGCAGTACCAAAAGAAATTGATAATCCTCCATTCCCTTTCTCAAACTGCATAACCATAATAGAAACAAATGGTGCACCACATCATTAAAATGTGTTTAGATTCCCCTTTTTTCTAAATACATTTTGGCATGACCACAACATGCTTGGGGGAACCTATGCCCCTCAACCATAAAAATCCCAAATCTCAGCCAAAAATACCACTGAAACCCCCTTTCTCTGACAGGTCACACTTTTCAAGTCATTTCTTGGGACAGGTCACAGTTTTCTGCCCAGTACCTACTACCCAAGTCACAGAACAAACCCCCAAAAGTGTGACCTGGCTTGTTCATGAGCTCTGGTTACCTAAACTGAACTTTCATCCACTAAAATGAAAGAGTAGGATTAGGCCTCTTACCTGCAATTGATGGATCTCAATTGCAATGGTCAATTTTTCTACTATGATTGTCGCAATATTTAGGGCCTACTCTCCCCACTACATTCACCACAACTCCACCTGAAAATGAGTAAATTTGGAGAGAAAATTCCTTATTAAAAGAAAAACCCTGATTTTTCTTTTGCCTGCTGCGGCCAAATCGTAGCCCAATTTGATGAACCATCTGTACCATTGGAAATATTTCATCGAGCCCCCAAATGGGTATCTGTTATTTTTTGGTGACTTGATACTCCATCAGGACACATTTTTCCAAGAAGCGTCACTTCACCCCTCCTCAAAATCGAATTTCTTCACTTGCAACACTCGTACCGAGGGCACCACTCTGCTTCCATACTTGTCCATGCTCGTGTCGATTTTCATCGTGAGTTACCATCTTGTACTCATGTTTTAATGGTCCCCATTGGACCTTTTCTGTGTGGTAGCACCATCGAGTCACCCTTGTTTAGCGCATCCGAGTTGAGTCATCATTGCATTCATGGAGTCTATCCTGATTCCCTTTGCATCCCGTTATAGTCCTCCATCCTTCATTGCTTGGTCCCTCTCTCATGTCGCACATTATGGCCTTCAGTCCCACTTTCCCCTATCCCTCATGATATTGTGTCAGTCGCTGCTAGGTCATCCATGCCCTTTATGCTCTAACAAGGGAAGTCGTCCATTCGCTACTCAGTACCCCCCATTTCATCATAATCATTGGTTTCAGTCAGTCAGTTGCTCTACTATTTTCTCTCGTGCCATAGTTGAGGATCCCTTATTGCCTCACCTATGGCGGACCTCCTTCTGTCGACATCAGCTCATTCATTCCAAAAGACAAGTCTAGAGGGCGGTGTACCTTGGTTCCAGCTTCCACTCTTGTTCGGTGCCTCGTATCAGGCAAAAGGACTCCTTATTTCCCTTTGACTTGATTGTTTCTCAGCTCTAGCTCCTTTCAGCATGATCGAGATCCGTATACTTGATGGTTCAGCGATGCAGCAGCTGATGTCAGTGATTCCTGGATGTGTGTGAGATGTCTCAGCGGTGGCCCTACAGGTAGCCCTCCACACACTCGGATGACCTCTTCATTATAGCCTTCGATGCAGCTCCATACATTTGATGATGTCGGCCTCAACCGCTTGCAGCGCCTTTTTGTTTGCATATATTAGTCAGATTTGTAGAGCCCTTTCCTATTTTCAGGGGCATCTAGGTTGCATTTATATCTCATGTACTCAGATATCATTGTACAAGTCCAGGTTGTTATTCCAGGCACAATATGTATGTGGGATTCATTATCGTGTTGTTTATTTGGCTCATGTTTATGCCAGCATGTACCATATTGGCTAGTCCTATGGTTTTCCGGACGGATTACTATTTGTACTTTGCCTCGGCGGGCATAGGTATACCTCCCCCACCTCCTATAGCATAGATACTTACTCATGAAAGAGACTTGTCGCACTTGTAAGTCTTGCCTCCTCAGAGTCTAGTTCTTTCAGCACTTTGGTCTACCTTATACTTCTCTCTCTTTGACTTCCCCTTCGATGTCTAGTGATTGAGTTCTTACAGTGTACTTCGGTCATACGATTAGCTCCTAACGCTTGCACGCTGGGGGGCAATCTGTTACACCATTTTTTGGTCATCTTACCTATTACCATTAGATGGACCCAAGTACACCATGTAAGACCAATTTTACCCCAAGTAAAATTGCTCTCACTATGAAAATAACTTAGTAAACCACCTTTATTAAGTTGTTTATGGTATGAACAGGAAACCCCATGAGGAAATATTAAATAAATATACATTTGTTTGATCCTCAAGGAATAATTAGTTAAACAACAGTTTAATTAATATTCCTGGTTATATTTAACCTAAAACAAGGAAATTAATTAGATAAATCATTATTTATCTTATTATTTTCTAAGAATAATTATTTAAACCTTATTTAAATAATATTCTTTGTTAAATATGACTAAGTCACCGTTAAATAATTAAATAAATCATTATTTATTTGATTATTACTCAACCACATCCTTAAAATGATAAATAAATCATTTATTTATTTATTATTTACAAATAAAGGGATTTGACCCAAGTCAAATTCCTTTTCCCTCCAACAAATATAATAAAATATTCCATAAAAGTTGGATCTTGAGTTGGTTAATAATATTTTAATTATGAACAAATATCTAGACTAACTCTATATTTTTTTATAAATAGAAGGGTTTTCTCATTCATTTACCACCTTTTGTTGCCTAAAGATCACTCTAGATCTATACTTTTGGTCTGACTATTGATCCACCATCATAGTCATATTTTGCTACTATTTTTTGTCTGGGTTTTCTACACCATCAAGAGAGGAATTCTAGATCTGAAGTTTTGAGGACTTACAAGAACCCATCCCATTGAGGAGAACATGGAACACCCTCTTGTGTTTTCCTCCCAGGTGCCATTAATACAAAATTCATTTGATATATTCTTGTCTTGTCTATTGGATGCATGGAGTAAATCTTGTTTTTTCTACTACTTAATGTCTTTGCAACATTTATCTTGATCACCTAACTACAGATCTGAGGATATTAGCAGCCAGCTTTGCTATTAGGGCTGTTTGTTATGCGCAGCTAAAGTGGTATTTTTTCGTACGCTTGGAATTAAGATTCATACTAACACCTGCCTTGAGAGGCCTCTTGGAGGAGCATTGTACTTCAGTTTTCCACATCCTGGCTTAAGGCCAAGCATCCTCCTTTAGCCACAACTTTATTTCTGCAGAGCATAAGGTTGTGTTGTAGGGTGTTGCAGTGGAAGGTCCACAACACCACTTCCTGTACTTGTGTTTTAGAGGAGGAAGCCTTTCTTTATTTAGGAGATCAGTGAGGGATTCCCAGAGCTTCATTTCAAATCTTGGCATGTGGCCAATGTACTTTTTATCTCCTACAATGCATTCCTTTGCAAGAACTGCGTCATTTCTCTATGTGTTGCAGTAGCAGGGTCAAGACCCTTGATCTTGAGCTTGTTCCTTGGGGAAAGGGCCAACCCTTCTCCCGGAAGGATTGTATAAATATCTTCTTTTTTTTCTTGTATTATTCAGCTATCTATTTATAGAGCTATATTATAACTACATTTTTTTAGATCTAGATCTGCAGATCTACTCTTGTATACTCATTCTCTCAAGAAACCCTTACCGGGTTATCTTCACATTGTGTAAAAGAGGCTAGATCTCTATTTTTATCTGAGTTTGGGCTAAATAAACTCTATATATGTTGTTTATAACATATTTCTGCATAAACCCTCTCATAATTACGTTGTATTTTCTTCAGTCATTTCTGCATTCCATAAGTCACAGGTTTTGGGCATTTTTAAGCCATATTTGAACCGGGAGATCTATTTAACTTGGCTAGAGTGATTTTTTTTTTATCCCATTCTATATGTGAACTTTATACTATATAAAATAAGGGATCCAAGTCCCATTTCTCACAGTTATAGTGTAATTTTCTAAAGACAGCTTTTGTTTGGCCCTATTTGCTGCATTTCCCCAACTTTTGGGATCATGAAAGGTGTAATAAGTTGCTGCTGTAACACTAATTGACAGCTTTGTGTTTCTTAACAAATCTCATGAGTTAATAGCTTGCTAATACTCCAGCATTATGTTTACATATTGCTACAGTCCCATTCTTGGGCATTTTCAAGCCATACTAGGTGTGAGAGGCCTATTTACCTCACCTAGTTTGATTGGGTCCTGAAAAATGCGCTTTTCAGGCATGACTTGTTAAGCAGTCCCAATTGGGAATATTACACATTGGCCAAGTCACCTAGCTCGGACTGCGCACTGCATCTAGTTGTAGCTACTGCCTCAGGAGGTGAAGACCACCAACATGCATCAATGCTCCATGGTCCTTGTTGCGCCATAGCTTTGACTGTATAACTTGCCCCACCAACGGCGTACCAACTCATCACCTCTCTCCAATCCAACCCCTAATTCAATCCCATGTTGATCCTGGTCTCTCAAAGTCGGGATGGACTATTGAAGGGCTGTCAACATGTGCCCCACCGCCAACTTGAAACTGTAGTATCTGTCATGTCTACAGGTCCCTCCTCTGCTATGCTCCTGACTAAGGATATCGTACCATCAATAGGATACCAACTCATGATCTCCTACTAGTTTATCCTGGTCGAAGAATCCAATGTGGCGATGTCTCCATACGGAACATGTCTAGGGTGTGGTTGCCAGATCATACTCAACTCATGCTACTTTGCCTCCCCTGTCATCAAGAACTACCTAAAAAGGAAGGCCCTCTATCTATAATAGGCCCAAGTGAGCAAGGTATGCTGCAAGCCCCATTGTTGTACTCCTGAAGAGTGTTTCTCCTTGAAAGTATTGCAGTCCTGCTAACTGTATGTGCATCTACCGATGCCTCATCAATGGGTCGACCCAAAGATGGATGCACCACCATCTCCAACAACTCCTCCTCAATGGTTGACCCCAAGGTTAGCCGAATATCTAGCACTGACTCACTGTGAGCCTCCATCTATTTCTACCCCAAAGGACTATCATGCATGATTTGCATAGCCTCCTCCTCAACTGCCCCATGCTCCACCATACACTACTCAGGCTGAATCATCACAAGTGACTCATCATCCTGAATATCTCTCATTGAGTCCTTTGACTGCTCACCCTATATGCTGGAAGACAAATCTGACCTACTGTCGTCAACTCCACATGACTACTCATGATCCTTGAAACAATCCCAATATGACCCCATGGACTCATCTGAAGAAGAGTCCTTGTCTTGGTATACAGAAGGAATTTCCTCCTGCTCTACCTCTCCAACATCATCTACGTCACTCAAGCAAAGTCCCTTCCTCCTCAACTCGTTCTGGTTGCCTGAACGCTCAAGAATAGTCCTCCATACGTCACTCCCTCTACCTTGGATCTACTGATAACTCCCTCCTAGCCATATATCTACTAAACATGGTGTCTCCTGATGCTCAACAGTATCCTCATCAATCCTAGGTGAGCTGCATCCTAGGGTACACCTAATTCCCCTGTCCATAAGTCCCCTTGGAGGCTATGCTCCGAGTACCTGTTGCACCGTATCATGGGTCACTGCATACTACCAATTGTTTATGCACTCCTTATCATGCTATGGTATGCTGCAAATTTCCCCTATGCACCACCGGATACCGCCGGTTACAGTTATACCATCATGTACCATATAGTATCCTGCATGTGCCAAAATATCTACCACTCTGATAGTAAACCCCCCATGAAATGGGCTACATTTCCCCATCTTCTTTAAAGGATCATGGCGGCTCAACTCCTCACATGCCAATGACAATGACATCACTACTCCTATCCTCCATAGCTCAAGTGTACCATATACCCATGAGAGAGCACCATCTCTACGTCCTGCCCTATCTGGTGGCCTACCGATGCCGCCTCCTCCGACCAGCTCCTGCCAAAGTAGGCTAGTCACCTTATGACCCCACACATGGTCGATATGCTAAGATAGCTCCTGAAAAGGCCGTATCCTCCTATCGAGCCATCTTGTCACTAGGGATGTTCGGGGCTATGATAGAGATCTGAAAATGTGTGTGCACCCAAACATCAAACACATCGTGCAACAACTACCATCACCTACCGACTCTATCATGTGATGGGAAATCCCACCTAGATCTCAACAATACTCTAGCCCTCGTGTCCCTCTGGTAATGCATGTACTCTGTTGAAATGTGGCCATGGATGTATCCAGCTGCCTAGCCTACTCCATGGGGTACAAGCTCAGTAGCTCTCGCCATCTAGCCTCGACAAAAGAATCAAATGCAAAAATCCCTGCACATATAATAATCCCTCCATCCTACGAGTGGTGCACCCTGTCTATGTATGCCTGAAGGGGGGTGCTCTAAAAATCCAATGTGCCCTCTAACTAAACCATTATGGAATCTAACCGTTACCTAATGGGGGCCAAATTTTTCGTTGACTTGGCACAAACCAATCTCATGCCCTCCAGCTCCTCGTTCTAGTGTAGGACATTCTCTTGCACTGATGTGGCCTTCGCCATCAAAGCGAGAAGGTCGGCTTGAAACTTATGGCACTACTATGTGCGACCATCGCCCAATACTACCGTATCTCGTAGCATATTATCAAGGGTGGATACACCTCCTGACACCCCACCTGTTAGCCCCCCTATGAAATTCTTGACCAGCAAGCAGGGGGCTAGATTGTTTTGGAGCCTTCAAGGAATGCATTTTCCCAAAAACTCATCATCCTTGAAGTCTCCCCATGCTTTGCCTTATACAAATTCCCTCAGATGATTCCCATCTCAAAGAGCCTATATCGCCCCTCATACCCCTGCAAATATACCACCATTTACCCCCTTTTCCCTTGGTCAAAGTTCCCTTTCTTCCCTTTATTCCCATCGCTAACCTCTTAAATCTTCCTGTAATCCCCTTTAGATTCCACCATCACCCTGTGTTTCCACAGTTTTCCCCCTCCCATCACCCTATCGCTACCCTTTAGAGGCTTCAAAATGCGTTAAAAAGGGTAAAAAACCCACTTTTCGGACCATATAATAGGCTTAGCCCCTTTCTATCTAGCCCCTGCATCTTCTCCCCCATGGAACCCAGCACTGTGATCGAAGCACTAGACCAAAGGCGCTTATTTCATATGGTCATCAGACGCGTTCGTAGCCGTTGATCCAATCAGAACAGACGACGATCACCACCCCCACAGCATCCACGGTTAAATCCATGCACAGCTCAAATCTCATCTCTGACGTTCATTTGCCACCAGATCGATGGTCCAGACTACACCCGCCCTTGTGGACCCCTCCACGCACTATGCCAAATCCAGCTGGTTTCTATCGCACCGCCTTTGCACGGTGGATGGTTTTTCCCGATGACCCAGCGATTCCATACACCTTCTGCCACGTGTCCCCACGTACGGTTCCAAAACCGCCCTCCATCGCGCGTTATTGTTTGTCCAAAGTCGCGGAGCGATATGCATAATATCCGTCCGATCTGTCAGCGCCTATCCGACGGCTATCGCTCCACTGAGATGCTCGCGATTTAATCCAAGCCAAACGCCCCCTGGACCACCGTCCGTCGTCTTCCGCTGTGTCTCCCCACCGTCAATATCATGTGAGATCCGACGGTCCAGATTGGTCATTAGGGGAATTTTGAGGTCTAAATTAGGCCTCCTAAGGAAATAATAAAATAATAGCTAAACCAATAAAATAATATTTATCAATTTGAAACTCACTTTTTGCACCAAAATCCATGTAACCATGGTTAAATTCAATTCAAAAGTTGTACCAAAATAAAAATAATAATAAAATTGTATTGATGTGAATATAAATAAGAATGAGATTTTCAAGAAAAAATCATTATCATTGCACAACTAATGCATTTGTCCTTTGTACTTAAATAAATTAATAAAATATAAATATAAATTCATAAATTCTTAATTATAGAATTTACTATTAATTAAAATTTATATTATTTAAATTATATAATAACATGTAATTAATATACTATATAAAAATAATATAATATAATATATTGTTTTATGTATGAATTTTATATTACATATTGAATTGATTTGATTTATAAATAAATATTTGAAAATATACAAATATAATATTTATTGAAAAGTGTGTAAATACATGAAGATTGTGTAGGGATATGCATTACTTCTTTCAAAAAATATGAAATGAAAATAATAATATTTTATTAAAAAAGTGTGAAATGAAATTTATTATGAGTAATTTACTTTACGACTTTAAAAGTACTTAGAACACTACCATGGTTAACCATGAGTTTTTATCAACCATTGAAAATGTGACAAGTAAGTACCTTTAACTCAAGCAATGCCACCTCAACCATTAGGGATGATGTCATCCCCTAAAATGTGATTGGTTCTCATAAAGTGAATTTTGATTGTACATTTTCCTTAGGAGGCCCATTTTATACGTCAAAATTCCCCTAATGTCTTCTCCCCACTATTGACCATTCCACTGTCAACCGTCTCCGCCACGTCATTTCCACGTGTCTCACCATACATGCACCCATTCCATTACATATAGTTGGTTCATTTTCGTGTTTTTTAAGGTTTTTGTTCAAATTCGCTCCACAGACCGCCAACCACCCACCCGAGCGTTTTTCACCATTTCTTTGCAATTTTTCCTCCATTTCGTCATCTGCACGGCTATTTCTATCATCCACGTCACCCGCCACCCCTCTATTGTTTTCATAACAAGTTTCGTGTTTTTGCAGGGTTATCAGAGGTGGACAACTGCCACGGTGAACATGTATGTCTTTAATGGCGTATTGCGCAGACAGAGAGTTAAATTTGGAAGCTGGTATTACAAGGAATGTCAAGAAAGGTGGCGGAGGCATAAATTCCATCAAAGGACAAAGTTTGAAACCTCGCAGACTCCATCCCGCACCATTAAAGCCCAAATCTTGTAGAATCGAGACATTTATGAAGCCGTGAAGAAAAACCAGCTTACGATCAAGGATTTCAGCAGTGTGTAGAGTTTTAATACGACAGTTTAGAGGAAAAGCACCAGATCGACGACCCCATAGATCATGCAAAGGTACATCACACAGAAATCAATGCATATCAGGGGTTCATATAGCAGCAGAATGTTTTTCCTCCATGAAGGACAGAGCGCCCATACAATATTCAATCTGTGCCGGGTTCTGGGAAGATTTCCTACCGTGATACAGCCCCAGTACTATCAGAGCATTTACTTCATCAGTATCGCAGATTTCTTATCATTTCTTGTCCCATTGTTTATTCACCAACAACACCACACAGTACTGCAATCAGAACACCAGAGATTAATGCACAAAATCTATACAGAATGAGCTTCGGCCCTCTTTCTTTTCAGAAGTTTGATACTGCATTTAGTTCTCCACCTACCTCCTCTGCTCCTCCAGGGCTATAAATTCCTGAAGAACTCATTGTAATGGTTGTTGATCAGTTATCAGAGAACTGCAAGCTGTTGCTTTTGAGACTCAGTCTCTGTGAAAAGATTGTAGGATAGGTTGAAGGATATGTTTTCAGACTGAGTATTCAACTACTGGCAATATTGTACTTGATTGGTATTGTTACTTAATATGACAAGCACATTTCTTTGGATCCTGATCTGAAGCAGTGGTGATGTTTTCCTATCTCTGTGTTTACATTCATTTCATTTAGTTTCTACTGGCTTGCATCAGAAGTTTGACATAGGATTTACCCTTGTTAGGTACCCTATGTTCCTGCTCTCCTTGTCATTTATGTTTCTCTTCTGAATGTATTATCTGAGAAGTGATTTCAGTTGGTTTAACCAGTGTAGTGGATGTTATTGCCTGCTCTTTGATGTGTGAATTAAATGAATTCAGTTCTTAGATGTTTCTTGTTATTGATTTAGTTGGAAGATTTGGGAACATTGGGGATTAGTGTTAGCCCTGTCCACTAGGATCCTTCTATGACCTGCTGATCCATAACTTTGTGCTCTAAAATCTTTGTTATCTCCTCCCTCTTACTTTTCCATATCACATAATCATCTTGAAGATCCTAAGTTTCAGATGACTAGCCCAATTGACAGCCTACCTATTGAGTAGCAAGCAAATCCTCTCCTGACTCCATTGCCCAATGGTTTTGAATATTTCCTGGAATATTTCACCTCTGCCTTATCCCTCTGTTAGAGTCGGTCCTTACAGCCCTCCATCAGAGATCATTTCGCTTTTTGCATATCATTTTTAGGTGTCTCGCTCGTTCCACTTCGTTGCATTTCACTAGGGGCATGCCATTGACTGACGAGGGGGTCTGGTTGTCTTGTGTTTCCTCATGCTTGTACCTACAGGGCTAATTAAGATTTCTCAGAAATCACTGAAGTTCAGGTCACTTCATTCATGGTCATAAATGATTATTTTTGTCAAAAAGAGTCTTTAGTCCTAGAGTCTCGGGTTTTCAGTCTTTTGCTACATGTAATAAAAGCCCGCAGGCCTTGAGGTTGGTTTCAAAAGGTTCCTATTTCACGTTTTTATTCTCAAAAACATTTGAAGACATTTCTAGTCCAAAACTCTGTTTTGGAACTAGAAATTGTCAAATTTCATTTTTTGTAATAATTGTGTATTTGTTTCATCATAAGAAATTCGAAGGCAGCCTCTGATCTTTGCCAAAGCCAAATGCCAAATCCCTGCAAAGACAACTAAGTGTCATCAGTCCAAGACTCAGAAAAAATAATGAAAAGCCAAAGGACAACATTGTATTAAGTGATCAAATGACAAAGTGCCAAAACATTATAAAAGTGGGTTATGGAGCAAATTTAAAATCAAATCTGATTTTATGAGATATTTTTCTACACATATAAGCCATGGAAGACAACTCATTTGCACAAATTCTCAAGGCAGAGTTTGAATTGGTAAGTTGAGGGGCGAAATCTTGTTTTTCAAAGCCGTGGACCGGAGGTGGAAGTGCGCGCTACGCACAGAGGAGGCGCGCTACGCACAAGGTGTGCGCGACGCACTGGGCTTCATCGGCCTGTGCAAATTAGCACGCGCACTACGCACATACTACGCGCAGCGCACTAGGTGAGCGCGCTACGCGTATAATCTCAGAGCCAAAAAAATTTCACTCCTGCGTCCAGTTTCATGCCAAATCACCACAATCGGCTTGCAAGTAGGTTCTTCGCGTTTGCTCAGTGAATTTTGGACATGATTATGGTGTTTTGAAAGTGGAGAAACCATTGTTTAATGTGGAGAAATGTAAACCCTATGTTTATTTCCAATATCACTTCCTAGGGTTTTGAAACGAATGTTAATGGTTGTGTGGGGGTTTCCAAACTTATGTTGTTGATATATATGCCTGTGTCATCTATTTTCAGTAGTGTCTCTGCTTCCACGCCCTCTCTTTGCCATTACATCACTGCTGTCATTATGATTGCCATCGTTATTTTAGCACTGCTCATCATTCATGTTATGACATAGTCCTATTTTCAAATTGTCCACGTTCTCCATTGACATTGTTAGACACTGCCAGGGCTATTGTTACTTTTGATCCTAATAGTTCTTTCCCCCACACTACAATCTTTTCTACTCATTTGTCAAATCCTCTTATAATCAAAGCAGTGACTGTTTTTCATGCAAACCCATTTGACAGAGCCATTACCACTGTGGCTTGTTTTCCTATGATACTTTGATACATATGCGACATATTTGGGTTTTGAGCATAAACTGAACTTTTGTCTTCACTACACCTATATCAGCATATATATTGCAGACATCTTGTTTTCAAAGCCATGTTAGAGACGGATTCAGTTTATGAACAGGAGTATGACAGTGATTCCACAGCAGAGTTTAATGTGCCATGGAGGTCTCACAAAAGTGGCAAAAGTGGTAAGCATCTCAGGGAGGAGCCTACTTCTTTGGCTCAATTGCAGGCTTGCCCGCTAGCAATGGATTGTTTTCAGCATCAGTCATGTTTCCAATACTGTGAGATGATTTCACAAACCCAGCATCATCATGAGCTAGCTCATCTATTTGTTCTACATTTACATGATGGCCGTGTAAACCTTGCTGGAGTAGATTTCATTCTGTCACCAGAGACTATTGCTCAGGCCACCAGGATACCAAATATACGAGAGGAATGGAACAAACGACAGCAGTTAGAGAAATCCTACTATGAGCCATACATCAAACCTAGGTTTATGAGGCAGCTGAGCAGGGTATTTCCATTCAGATTCCTGAAGGATGAGTTTGCACCATTGATGAAACTCATCATTCGATATTTCAGTTGCGAGGGCAGATTCTCGCGTCTCTATGCGTACCATGTCCGTTTGTTGATGCATTTCACGAGGGTACGTATGATGAGCATTACATACTTCATGTATCGCAACATAGAGAGGATGACAATTTTTGTACAGAAGAAGACCCCAGCACAACAGCATAGAAGTATATATCATTACGCGCTGATCAAAATCATGGTGGTACATCAGTTGACACAGCAGGGCATTACTTGGGAGGATTTCATCTCCCGTGACTTCTTCACAGCGCCACAGCCGCCTCCCGAGGTAGTTCATGATGAGGGAGAGCCTTCACACCAGCCTGACATTCCTGAGATCGAGCATATCAGTGCTCCATTGTATGTGACATACCAGTGAGGCCACAGGGCCTTATTTGCAGCTACATGACGAGCACTATCTCCACCCGGGGTGGAAGGGGTCTCGTTGACTTCATCAGCAGCACGAGTATTATCTCCACCAAGGGTGGAAGGGGTCTCGCCTTCTTCTTCAGCACAGGTACAGATCCATGACAGAGGCAAGAGGCCTATGCATGATGAGGGCCCATCAGGCGGTCGAGATACTGATTTCACATTCATCAATGTTGATGCGAGCTCTCCTAGCTCGAAACTGAAAGAGATCATCCAGGAGAAAAAGGCCGAGAATGACACGCTGAAAGAGAAATTTCAGAGGGCTTAGTGGGTGATAAACTACCTGGAGCAGCGTAACAAACTGCTAGAGGATGAGCACACACTTTTAGAGCTGCGGCGAATCCGTGAGGATCAACAATTGGCCGGAAGAGACCTAGTGATATGACACCGGCTGATCGAGATTCTTGCCTCACGCATGTTAAAATTCATCTGGATAAGTTGTTGGCAAAGGCCAATAGAGACAAAGACATGCTTCGTCACATGAAAGGTCATTATTGGGCCCGCATGCACGTCTGCAAAGCAAAAATGAAAATTCTGAAGAGGAGGTTGAGCAAAGCACTAAAATGGCGAAAGAGGCCTGATCCACTTCGGATTTTGGCCGAGGCTTCATTGGCTGGGAATGATACATGATGGAGAGTCTTCGCTCCGAATTTGAGCGAATTTGAATAATTTTTTTCATTTTGGAAAATTTTGGTCTCAAAACAGGTTTTTCAGCCCAACGCGTAGCGTGTCGACGCGCTCGCTTATGATTGGGACACTTGCTGGAGGAAAAATTTATATTTTTGGGTTTTTCATGGTAATTTATGCATGCTCCAGTAGGACCAAAGCATTTCACCAAGTTCTGGATGATCAAAGGGGCCAAAACACCATGAAAATCACCGTTCTGCCACCTTTTTCAGCAGCAGGAAGTACTTGTGGTAGAATGAAGTTTTGGAGGGGAAAATGAGCTCCAAATTTAAAAATTCGACTTGGTTTGGATAGCCAGCATCCAGGGCTTTCCAACAAGCTATCATGAGCTTGATTTTGATGCCGGGAAGTGCCCCAAAAGCAGGCTGAAAGGCGCGCTACGCATAGAGATTTTTGGTCCATTTTTCATCTTCCAGCCCAGGATTTCGGCCAGTTGGACCAGTTTTGCTTGTGGATGTAATTTTTGAGTTATATTGTTGTAATTTTATGGTTTAAATGTAACTTGGACTCAATTTTACCTATTCTAGATGATTCACTCCTAAAAAAGTAAAAATCAAATGTAAGAATCAATTTCCTTCCTTTTAGAGGCAAGTTGTTTGGATGCCTATATTCTAGCTCCTTGTTTAGAATTAGTTGGAACTGCTCCTAGAAGGAGGAATTCGACCCCTAGAGGTGTGGGAAGGGGTTAGGATGGTCTATATGATGTAATTTCTCAATCATTTTCAGAGGTTGGACAGGTTGGACTCTTGGGAAAAGTTTGGCACACTATTGTACATATTTTTCACATTTTGGCTAAGGAAAGATCAGAGGTTTTGCAGCACCTGTTGGGATTCTTGTGGCTTTCAGTTCTTGATGGTGTTTTCTCTCAGTTTATTGTAAGTTATTTCATGTTTCATGTATGCCATTCCCTTCATATGCTTCTGAAACTAAATGAATGAGTAAATGAGGTTGAATCCATTGTTTCCAGTGCTCTGCCTTTAAATTTGTTTAGTTTTACATGTTTTCGCCTGTTTGGAGAGGATCCATGTTCTCCCTTGCCCTCTTCAGCTCCTTGTCATTCTAATCCATCCATACACCTGATCAAAAGCATCAAGACTACTGCCTACCTCACCCCAACTCAAATTCTGCAAAGATCTGGCCTTATCCCCGGACCCAAAATTGTTTTTCCCATTTTTTCAACAAAAACCCAAAAAATCAAAATCAAACTTTCCTATCTCTTTACTAGCCTAAAATCAGTATTCGTTATAAGTCATCTCAGCCCCTTTGAAGACCTTTTGCCGAGATAGACCTGGAGAGAGCCCTCTCCTGTCCTCGTAGGGCTAGCTACGAGGCTGAGCGTGGTTTAATGTAGCCTTGAGTTTTACCTTATTTCAGCCTAAGGTAGATTTGAGCGCTAACACCCTCTTTGCCCATATTGATCTTACATTGAATCCTTCATTCCTGATAACCAGCAACCAAAACAAACAATAAAACAAACAAAACCATGCCTATAACTAGCCTAAAATCATAACATTTGAGCTTCATAGACATAAACCTCTGCTCAAAATAGAGAGATCCCTCTCTGGACCCGGAAGGGCTAGATCCTGAGGTCTGAAAGTGGTTCTGATGTTGTCTCATCTTTTGGTCTTGCCAATATAGCCAAAACATGGGAACCCCAACATAATGGCGACTCCACTAGGGAAGCTTTCTGAATGCCTGAAACTGCTAAACATTAAAATGGTCTCCCAGTCTTGTCACCAACATAATGGCGACTCCGCTGGGGAACTGAGTGAATGATACCTCAAACATCCTTGGGCATTCAAAAGACCTACAATCTCTGGTTAGGTTGGCAGTTAAACACTCCTATTCTCACATCAACCTCTACACCATTTTTTGTGTTTTCCCATACTCTTGGACAGAATCTGGAAAGGGCCAGGTAGCCTCCGGATCTCACACTCTTTCTGAGGTGACATATCTGGTAAATGCCCTCCCAGTCAATCTCTGGTTAGATTTTGCTGTGTTTTGAATATTTCCTTGAAAGAGGACATCTCACAAGCACTGTGGTGGACAGTGTACCCTCCCAAAACATCCTAAACCTTCCACCTGGCGACTCCAATATTCCATAAACGTTTCAAAGACTCCACTGGTGATCAGTAGGCCTGCTGATTATCTTGGTTCACATTAGACTCCACTGGGAGACTAGCCCCCACAACGACATCAACCACAGTAGAAGTAACGAGTAGGGTTAAGCTGCTTGGTCAGAAAACAACATTCTGGCTTCTAGAACCATTACAAGAGCTTACCCTAACCCAGACCCACCTGAAATAGTTGACAATCCGGAGAGCATCCTCAAGGGAGCTCCTACACCTAAAAGGCCAACTATTTCCCAACACATTCATAGAGCTAATTCTGCACCAGAAGATCTTATAGCTCTATCGCGCTTTCACCTTGACCTAGACCTGCCAAACAGCTTATCTAGAACTAGGTCATTCAGTAGCTTAGACCAGCCAGACCCTGAGCTTCCTAATTCACCACAGCAAGGTGGTAGACACCTTGGGAGCAGACGGACCCCTCCATCTACACCTTCTGATTCACATTTCATACAAAACTTGGGGCTCAGTCACCATAGGTGATCCGGATTTATGCAGGAACGCAACAGAATAAACACATAACCATAAATACAGAGATGCAGCGGAAATAACACTTCATTTCATTAATATCAAAGAACTGAAATTTGCTTACAGACAGAATGGAAATAAAACTAGCTAGCGCACTGGTAGCTATCTCTGAGAAGAGATGTGGCGGCTACAGGCCTCTGAACTACATTACAATGAGGCTCGAGGGCCTATTTATTATTGAGAAACAATGGAGAACCCTAAACATCCCAAAAACCTAACCCTAGGAGATGAAGCGCCAAAACTATGGGCCCCGTTTGGGTAAATTGGTGTTTCAACTTCCCAGGGACGTAACTTTGGCATACTATCTCCGTTTGACGCATATGATACATCATTAGAAAGCTCTATCCAAGGACTACAACTTTCGGGATATGCTTTGATACCCAAAAAACGTCGTTTAGGGCCTCAAAACGGCTCCGGAAGTTCAGGACCCAAAAAACTGCTAAAAATAGTAAGTTATGCCGAAACTAAAAAACTGAAAGAGACAATGGTGGGGGGCCAAGTGGAATAGGTGGGTGGCCACCAATATCCACCTGGATCATTCCTACCCCCTTAGGAAGCAATGGTCCCCATTGCGTTAAGTTCCTCCATGAGATGAGGAAATTTCTGCTGAACTTGGTCCCTGGTGAACCACTTTCCTTGGTGCAGGATTTGGCCAGCTTTGACAACCCGATACAGTTGGATCTGCTGTTGACGAGTGTTCTTGATTTGCATGTCCATGATACAATCTGTGGTGGCTTGTTCCATGCAGTCTGGGTTTAACTCTGTGGGTGTGAGTTGTTCTGCAATGTCCGAGGTGTCCAGTAGAGGTGGAAAGTAAGGACGAAGGCGATCCACATTGAAGACTGGGTGCAGACCAAGGAATGGTGGAATACTAAGCTCGAAGGCATTGTTACCTACAGCCTTGGTGATGGTGTACGGCCCGTATCGGAGCGGGTGAAGCTTGCGGTGAGGTCCAGTGAGGCGCTCCTTCTGCAAATGTAGCCATACTTTGTCGCCCACCTGGAAGTGGTGTGGCACCCGGTGTTGATCATGGCGCTGCTTGTACTTCGCATTAGCTCTGTCCAATATATCATGAACCTGTTGGCGGATGTGTTGAATGCGCTCGATGAAGCTACTTGCTTTGTCAACTTCAGACTGGACATGAGCTGAATTGGCCTGAGCAGCTGCAAATGGCATGGCTACGTCGATGGGACATAGTGGCTGGAATCCCAAGCCCACCTGAAAGGGGCTATGGCCGATTGAACTGTGGAGAGCCCGATTATAACTATGTTGTACATAGGGGAGGCTCTCGTCCCATGTGCGTGGATGCTTTGAATTGTACATGCGCGGAATGTGTACAATCATTCTGTTGACGACCTCTGTCTGGCCATCTGTTTGGGGATGGAAAGCTGTGGACTTGGTGAGCTTGGTATCCAACATTAACCAGAGGCTGGACCAAAATGTGCTGAGGAACCTGCTATCCCGATCTGATATGATAGACTTTGGGATCCCAAAGTGCACCCACACTCGTTCAAAGAAGAGTTTAGCAGTGGCTTCTGCTGTGATATTCTTCTTACAGGCCGCCATGATGGCCATCTTCGAGAATCTGTCAACGACCACGAAAACACAGTCATTTCCATTCTTAGTAGAAGGCAGGCCCGACATGTAATCCATGGAGATGGATTACCACGGTCGACTAGGGGTAGGTAGTGGAGTATATAGGCCTTGCTTCTTGATGGTCGGTTTGGCAATGGCACAAGCAGTGCAGGATCTGATGTGCTTCTCGACATCCTTTCGAAGGTTCGGCCAATAGAAATACTTCTGTAGTATTGCTACTGTTTTCTCGACCCCGAAATGCCCAGCGACTCGACTTTAGTGTGCTTCCCATATCATCTTGGCACGCTCGCTTGAAGGAACACAAAGGTGTCCCAGGTGACATAAAAGTGCATCTTGGAGGTGAAAATTTGGAACTTGCGTGCCCCCAAGAGTGCCTTGTAAGTGTGGCCGAATTCTGGGTCACTCTCATAGAGAAGCGGCCAATCAGAAGTCTCGTGCCCACAAGAGTTGAGCACGGTGGTGAGCGCCACGACCGGTGGTCGGCTGAGGCAGTCTGCAACATTATTGGTGCTACCCTTCTTGTACTTGATGTTCAAATGAAACTGTTGCAGATATGTGGACCACTTCTGATGGCGATCATTCTGCAACTTCCTTTGTGTCTATATGAACTGTAGGGGCCGGTGGTCTGTGTGGATGATTGTTTCCTTCCCCAAAATGTAATGCTTCCATTGTCGACAGGCTTGCACAATGGAATACATTTCTTTGTCATAGGTAGGATACTTGCGAATTGTCTCAGACAATGTCTCACTGTGATATGCCACTGGATGTCCCTGTTGAGTAAGAACTGCCCCAATAGCATAGTCGGAGGCATCTGTCTCGATCTCAAATGGCTGCTGCAAGTCTGGTAAGGTGAGCACTGGGGCAGAACAGAGGCGATTTTTCAATTCTTTGAACGCCTTCTGTTGAGGTTCCGACCAAAAGAATTTTGCTCTCGCTCCTCCTTTGGTGACTTGACTCAAGGGCCAAGTGATATGAGAGAATCCCAACACAAATCTACGGTAGAAATTAGCAAGACCCAAAAAGTTGCGAAGCTCTGTTATAGTAGTCGGGGCTGGCCAATCCCGAATGACTTGGATCTTTGCTGGATCCACATGCACCCCCCTTTCATCAATAATGTATCCCAGATATTGAACCTGGGTAATGCCAAATGTGCACTTCTCCAAATTGGCACACAACTTGTGTTGCCGCAGTGTTTGGAGGACTTGTCGGATGTGATGAAGGTGCTCTTCCCAAGTCTTGCTGAAGATCAGAATTTCATCCAAGTACACCACTATGAATGAGTTGGTGAATGGCCGCAAGATGTCCTCCATCATCCTCATGAAGGTTGCGGGAGCATTCGTCAACCCGAAAGGCATGACCAGCCATTCAAAAATGCCTTCCTTAGCTTTGAAGGCAGTCTTCCACACATCAGAGGGTTCAATTGGTACCTGGTGATACCCAGACTTCAGGTCAATCTTACTGAAATATTTTGCACCTTGGAGTTGGTCCAGAAGGTCATCAATCCGTGGGATTGGGTACCTATTCCGGACAGTGATATTTTTCAGCACCCGATAGTCAATACAGAGTCTCCACGTCCCATCCTTCTTCTGTACCAATACGATCGGGCTCCCACAGGGCAATGAACTTGGTCTGATGTGACCTTTCTATAACAGCTCCTGAATTTGCCTCTTGATTTCATCATTTTCTAGAACAGAGCGTCGATAGATCGGTCCGTTGGGTAGCGGCGCACCTGGGGTCAGATCAATCGGGTGCTTGACCTGGCAGTGCAGAGGAACCCCTGTGGGTGAGGTGAAGATGTCCCCGTACTCCTCCACGACCTTATCCATTTGTTGTTGTCGTGCATAGGGACCTTGTCTGGAGGTCGTGGCCACAATCTTCTTCTTGCCCTGGGGGCGGATCATCAGGAAAATGAATTTCCTGGTTTGGGAAATGAACTTACTGCATTGTTTTGCAGTTACCAAAGAGATAGTCGTAGGAGGTGGTACCTCTGGTATCCTGAACAACTTATTTCCCAAAGTAATAATAATAGCACGAGGTCGAGACTCATACACAACATGACGCTTCCACAAGTATGGTTGTCCTAATAATACATCAGAAACATCAATAGGAGCAACGTCACATAATACCTCATCTGTGAAGGGCTTGATGCTATAAGGAAGGCGGCACTGCTGGCTGACGCGGAGATCTCGTCCTTGGTGAAGCCACTCGATGGTGTATGGATGTGGGTGAGCTGTGGTCGGCAAGCCCAACCGCTTCACGGTGTCTGCTGAAATGAGGTTCTTTTGGTTCCCATTGTCGACAATGAACTGTACAGGGGAGCCCTTTACCCACATCTGGGAGTGGAAGAGACGTTCCTCCTCCTCTGGATCTTACGGTTCCTCCTTCTGGACCTTTGTAGTGGCAACAGTGGCGTTGGGCTCCGCATCAATAATCTGTTTCCCTTTTTCATTCCCCTTTTCAGGTTCTGATTCGGAGTCAGAGCATGCATCTGACTCAGAAGCCCTCATCTCGGCCACTAGTGACTGCTTGGCTCGACACTCACTTGTGTTGTGAGTGGAGCTCTTATGGAACTCACACCACTTTCCCATGTCCTTCTTTGGCTTTACGGTGTTGTTCTTTTCTTGTGACTTTGACAGGTTGTCTTTAGCCGCCATGCCTTGGCTTTGTCCTTTGTTCTGCGGTTTGGAAGCCCCTTTTCCTTGCTTTTGATTCGCAGATCCAAAGTCTCGCTTCTTCTGTTTGAATTTCTGCTCAATCTTGGCAGCATACCGGTATGCCGTATCAAGCGAGGAGATGTCGAGGAACTCCATTTCCTCCTAAATGTATCTGTGCAGACAGCTGCGATACTTTAGCACCAAATGTTTCTCTGAATCTTTGATACCCAACTTTGTGTGCAAGGTATGGAACAGATTCGTCAGCTCATGCACATCTTGATCCCTTTGTTGTCGCAGCATGGTCCATTGTATGTACTTGTCCTCATAGCTCCCCACGGGATAGTACTATTCCTTGACGGTGTCTCGGAAAGAATTCCAAGTTGGTACGGCCGAGAACAGAAAGGGTTCTGTCTGGTCCTTGTTCTCACAGTAGGTTTCCCACCAGTCCTTAACATGGGGGGTAGCTTTGAGGAGTGCAAAAATAATCTTCTCCCGGTCTGAAAAGTCATGAACCGAGAAATATCCTTCTAACAGATTCAACCATCTATCTACGGCATCCGCATCTATTTGACCCTCAAATATGGGAATGTCAAAATTTACTTGTACCTTAAAAGGAGTCGCGCCTCCAGAGTGGCTGCTGGATGCAGATGCGCCGCCGGTGGGTAGCCGTTGAAGGATCTGAGAAAAGTTATCCATCATCACGTTCCTTTGTTTTCGAGGGCCTCCTCGAGCAATATTTTGATAGGATCTCCTGCTCCCTCATCTTTCTTTTCGTCCCCCATGGGCGTCCGTCGAGGTTTGCGAGGCTGACCTTGCAAAGGTTCCACCAGATCAAGCCCTAGCTCCTTATACCCCGACCTCGTTGGGGACATGCAAAGAAGGATCGAGAAAAAGCAGACCGCTCTGATACCACTGATCCAGATTTATGCAGGAACACAATAGAATAAACACATAACCATAAATACAGAGATGCAGCGGAAATAACACTTCATTTCATTAATATCAAAGAACTGAAATTTGCTTACAGACAGAATGAAAATAAAACTAGCTAGGGCGCTGGTAGCTATCTCTGAGAAGAGATGTGGCGGCTACAGGCCTATGAACTAAGTTACAATGAGGCTCGAGGGCCTATTTATTATTGAGAAACAATGGAGAACCCTCAACATCCCAAAAACCTAACCCTAGGAGATGAAGCGCCAAAACTATGGGCCCCGTTTGGGTAAATTGGTGTTTCAACTTCCCAGGGACGTAACTTTGGCATACTATCTCCGTTTGACGCATATGATACATCATTAGAAAGCTCTATCCGAGGACTACAGCTTTCAGGACAAATTTGATCATGCACTTTGATACCCAAAAAACGTCGTTTAGGGCCTCAAAACGGCTCCGGAAGTTCAGGACCCGAAAAACTACTAAAAATAGTAAGTTATGCCGAAACTGAAAAACTGAAAGAGACAATGGTGGGGGGCCAAGTGGAATAGGTGGGTGGCCACCAATATCCACCTGGATCAATAGGTCTGCTCATCATTTCTCTGCTGGTTATAGCATCCCTTTCATCCACATACCTGTTGCCCAAGCCCCTCTAGCTCATCAAAACGTCATCATGGAAGCCTGGTATGCACCTTTGGTTTTACCCCAACCTCTGGTACCCTTACCCAATGATTATCAGTCAAATATACCACACTTCACTGCAAAAGAATCCATTACAGCCCAACAGCATGTAGATAAAATGGAAGATTCTTTTCACTACATGGAAATTGATGATGATACAGTCAAAATGAGAATCTTTTCCCAAAGCTTACGGGGTGATGTGAAGAAATGGTTTAAAGGCCTACCTCTAGGTAGCATCAATGATCTTCCGGGCTTGTATCAAAATTTCATAAACAAGTGGGAAACTAGGGAAAACCCTCGCCAACTCCTGGCATAATACATGACCCTTAAAAGAAACGTAGGAGAGAGTGTTCACGATTACACAACAAGGTTCAACAACATTTATAATGCTCTCCCTCCACATATGAAACCTCCACAAGGCATGGCCCTAGAAAAATACCCTGAGGGTTTTGATGCTGACATGGCCTATGAGCTTAGAGATAAGGAATACAACACGTTGGAGGACATGCAGAAAGGAGCGGTAAACATAGAAGCCAAACTGATTGAGAAAAGAGCAAGACTGAAGTTTGAGAGAAGGGTAACATATAGAGATGACAACGTAGCTTCCACATCTGACCAAAATTATGATAAATTGTCTAAAAATGTGGAAAGGTTACAACAAATGATGGAAAAAATGGTTGTCACAGTTAGTAACCAGAACAGAAACCAAAACCAAAACTTTAGAAGAAACAATAACACTCCCAATAGACAAAAAGAATCAGATCAACAAGTTATCCCCCCATTCCAAGAGAATTTTCTCGATGAAGATGAGGGAATCATAGAAGAGTCTGAGGGAAACACAATAAACATGTTTGAAACAGAAGATTCAATCCATAACTGTTATTCAGAAGAAGATTAGCCTTCAACCTCTGGTGGGGAGGAGGAATGGTTGGAATCTGAAGATTACAGATTAGGGTTTGAAAATGCCATGATGTAGGTCAGAGAACAGTATGAACTTAGAAGCAAAAAGAGTCAAGAAACTGCTAAACCCAAAGCTTCTGAGACTACCATCAAGAAGAGACCTGAGAAATATTCTAAAGCAACTACTGAAACTAGAAACTCAGCGGCTGAGAGTTCTGGAATGAGTAAAGAAAAAGACAACCAAAGCACTAATGTACAAGGTAAACCAGCTAGCAGCACTAGCACTACGGTTAGTGCTCCTGATAAAACTCTCACAAACACTGTACATAATGAGAATCAGCCCACTGATTCAGCCACTAAGGCAATAGAAAATAAAATAGAGATGAGTATACCCAAGAGTCAGTCCACTTTCAACTTGGAAAGTGAAATTGCAAGAATTAAAATCTTTGTCCCAATTTCTGAGCTGGCCACTCAGGATGTATATAAAGGCCATATTTTGAAAGCTTTGAACTTAGGAGAGAATGGTGACTCTGTCAATTTGAATGATGATCAGCCTGCCCTCTTGTTTGGTCCTAAGATAGAGGGGAAGTTCCAGGAGGGGGTATTTCCACCTTTCTATATCAGTCTCAACATTCATTACAAGATCCTGCACAATGCAATGCATGATTCTGGAGCATCTCACAACCTAATGCCTAAGGTGGTTATGGAAAGACTAGGTCTAGAGATAACTAGACCCTACAAATATTTATACTCTTTCGACTCTAACAGAGTAAAATGCCTAGGCCTAATCAAAGACTTGTGTGTAAGCTTAACTCAAATCCCAGCAAAATGCATGGTCATGGATGTTGTGGTGGCAGATGTGCCACCCAAGTATGGCATGCTACTATCAAGATCATGGGGAGCCAAGCTGTAGGGTACAATGCAGATGGATGGCTCATATGCCACAATCCCTATCTTTGGCCAACTTAGAAAACTATATAGGGAGGCTCAGATGAAATTCCTAGTCAGTAGCCCCGAAAAACCAGAGAATTCACCTATCTATTCTGTACATACAGACCTTGACTCCTTCATCTTTTGTAATGACGAATCCTCAGAAGGGTCAGAGTTCCAAGACAGAGATACAAACAGAGAGATAGATGCTATTGATTTTAACATAATGGCTGCTCTGGATCTAGAGGAAAACGAAGAAGAAAACCGCAATGAAACCTGTAGGATATGCGGTGGAGACTTAACCACGAGTGAACAAGAAACATAGCATAAACAACCATCCGACTAGATCCCTGAAACTCATACTTTTCACGAGGAACAAATCAATCCACAGCCTAGTATAGACCCTACAACGCAACATAATGGCGACACCAGCTATGGGGAAAAGAGTGATTTTGAAAACCAAAGTGAACCCCTGTGGGTGATGAATTTCGATGGGTCATGCACCAGAAGAACTGCTGGGGCAGGAGTGTGGATTCATAACACAGAGAATGATTATGCAGAGAATCATGCCTGCAACCTGCACTTCAAATGCACAAATAACGTCGCTGAATATGAGGCTCTAATCCTGGGTCTAAATCTGTTGAGAAAATTAGGAGCCCGTAGAATTAATGTGCATGGAGACTCTAAGCTGATTATTAAACAGGTAAACGGGGAATACACAGCAAAACATCCTAGGCTGAGAGCATATACGAATGACACTATGGACATACTGAAAAATTTCGTTGAATACAAATTAGTGTTTGTTCCTAGAAGCCAAAATGTCATTGCAAATGGATTAGCTTGCCTGGCCAGTTCTTACCCTAAGACTCCCAGCGATCAACAGATCATCATTCAAACCAAATTCAGACCTGCTGTGCCAGACAACGAAAAATATTAGCAGGTTTTTGAAGGTGACAAACAAATCAAAGATTTTCTGGTAGGCAGAAACGAGTTTGAGTTTTCTGATTCAGACTCTAAATCTGACCATAGATGCCTAAGTGACGAGTCCTCAAATGAGGAAGAAACACCCAGTAACATAGGAATAAACTTTGTAGATGAACAGACTGAAAACCCAGATTGAAAATGTGAAAATGCAGATAGTGAAGAGGTAGAGGTGTTGCAGGCCAAAGACAAGAATATACCCAGAGGCCTGGCACCCTTAGAGGACCTCTTTGACTTTGATGATGTGGCAAAAAATCCCACTATAGAACATGCAAACTCTGATGTGGAAGAATGCAACTTAGGCGCTGAAGATAGGCCCAAAATGATTAAACTGGCTAAGTCTTTACCTGCAGACATGAAGAAAAGATACATTGACCTTTTCAAGGAATTCATTGATGTGTTTTCATGGAGCTATGAAGACTTAAAGGCCTATGACACAAATATCATTCAACATAAGATACCCTTGAAAGAAAATCAGAAGCCCTTTAGGCAAAAAATTTGCAGAATAAATCCCAAACAATTGCCTACAGTAGAGAAGGAGATTAAGAAAATGTATGAAGCGGGTATAATTGTGCCTGTGAGATTCTCTGATTGGGTATCAAACTTAGTGGTTGTAAGGAAGAAGACAGGAGAAATCAGATTGTGTATAGACTTCAGGAACCTCAATAGAGCCTCACTCAAAGATAATTACCCTTTGCCTAAAATGGAACATATTCTTCATAAGGTAGTAGGTTCTAAGAGGATTTCCCTGCTAGATGGTTTCTCTGGATATAACCAAGTCTTAGTAATCCCATAAGACCAACTCAAAACAGCCTTTACCACTCCATGGGGTACCTTCATGTATGTGAAGATGCCTTTTGGATTGATGAACACTGGAGCCACCTTCCAGAGAGCGATGGACATAACTTTTTCAGATGAGATAGGGCACTTCATTGTTATCTACTTAGATGACATCACTTTATTTTCTAAGACTAAAGAAGAACACCTAGAACATCTGAGAAAGGTTTTTGAAAAGTATAGAATGTTTGGTTTGTCCCTGAATCCTAAAAAGACTGTCTTTGGGCTACAAGAGGGTAAACTTCTTGGCCACATTATATCCGAGAAGGGAATCAGGATAGACCCCCAACGATTTGAGGGAATACTACAGATCACACACCCCAGAAACATCAAGGAATTACAGTCTTTCATTGGAAAGATTAACTTCCTTCGGAGGTTTATTCCAAATCTGGCTGAACACCTTAGGAACATCACTAACATGCTGAAGAAAGGTGCAGGAGTTAAATGGACTATAGGAGCTAAACAATCGTTTGAATCAATGAAACTTGCACTCACCCAAGTCCCCATCCTAATCAGCCTAGATTTCTCCAAATATTTCATGATCTTCTCATTCGCCTCTGAGCATACAGTGGCTGCAGTCTTGCTGCAGAAAAACACAGAGGGAATGGAAAAGCCAATTGCCTTATTTAGAAAAGCACTCAAAGATGCACCTTTAAAATACAACATCATGGAGAAACAGGCCTATGCTCTGATTAAGGCCTTAAAAGACTTCAGGGTGTACATATTTCATTCCCACACTGTAGCCTATGTGCCCAACATCATAGTCAAAGACATACTGTCCCAAGACCCAGACGGGAAAAGGGGCAAATGGATAGTAGTGATCCTAGAGTATGACCTTGAGATAAAACCCACCAAACTAATCAAAGGTCAGGGATTAGCTAAGTTAATGGCTGAATCAAACCTACAAGCCCTAGACATTAACATGATAAGTACCTTGGATGAGCATCAAGAGTTGCCTAATCTCACCGTCGAGGAAAAGTTTCAAAGCTCTCCTTGGTATTCCGACATTCTGTATGTGCTTACACACCTCAATGCCCCTCCCGGATTATCAAAGACCAAGGCCAGATTCTTAAAACTAAAAACCAGAAGTTACTGCATTATGAATGAAAACTTATACTGGAAGAATCCTAATGGCCTATTGCTTAAATGTTTTCCTGAAAATGAGGCAGAGAGGGTTAAACAAGAATTCCACGCTGGAGAATGTGGAGGCCACCTGAGTTGGAAAGCCACTGCAAAAAAAATACTCAGAGCTGGATATTTTTGGCCCACACTCTTCAATGATGTTCATAAAATGATAGTTGCTTGCCACAAATGTCAGATCTTTGAGGGCAAGAGAAAACTCCTCCCTTTACCCCTACAACCCATCACTGTTGAAGGCCCCTTTCTGTAATGGGGCTTATATTTCATAGGGGAGATTCACCCTACCTCTTCTGCTCAGCACAAATGGATCCTAACAGCCACAGATTATTTCACTAAGTGGATAGAGGTCGTGCCCACTAGGAATGCCACAGATTCAGTCATCATTAGTTTCCTAGAAAGTCACATCCTCTCTCGGTTTGGCTGCCCAAGGAAAATAATCACTAACAATGCTACTGCTTTCGAATCCAAAAAGATGGTTGATTTTTGTCACAGGTACCAAATAGTACTTGTTCATTCAACTGCCTATTACCCTCAAGGTAATGGATTAGCTTAATCATCAAACAAGAGCCTGGTGATCATCATCAAGAAGCTGTTGGAAGAGAACAAAAAATCATGGCATAACAAGCTAGTGCATGCTTTGTGGGCTGACAGGCTTACAACAAAAAATTCCTTTGGCATGTCACCATTTCAGCTTGTCTACGGAACAGAAGTAGTATTCCCTACCAACATTGGGATACCAGTGATCAAACTGATCTAGGAGATCCAAACGGAAGAAGACAACATGGTGAGGAGAACAAATCAGACAATTCATCTTCAACAAACAAGGGAAGAGGTCTACAACAGAGCAATGAAAGTTCAGGAGAACATAAAGAAATTGTTTGATAAAAGAACCAAAGCTGCTGATTTCAAAGTTGGAGATAAGGTGTTGAAGTGGGATTCGAGAAGAGAGGATAAAGGAAAGCACAACAAATTTGACAGTTTGTGGCAAGGTCCATACCTCATCCAGGCCACTGTGGGTCCCAATGCTTTCTTCTTACAAGAATTAGATGGCACTGAACTGTTTGGGGGTCCTGTCAATGGTAGGATGCTCAAACATTACTTCTGCTAATTTACAGTTTTCAGTTTCCACTTCCATTGTACATACCATTTGCAGTTTTTATTTCAAGAAAGAGAAAAATGTTTCAAAAAATAGAGGAAAAGAGAGGTTCATACATGCTTAAAACATGGACCTTTGATATGAAAAAGAGTGGCTCTAATAAACCCAAAACCTAAGCCAAAGCAAGTAAAGCAGTTGGTCCTAACATGCTCAAAATCTGGGCCAGCAAAGAAGAAAGAAGAATCAGCTCTAACATGCCCAAAACCAGAGCTGAGGCAAAAAAAGAAGTGACTCTAACATGCTCAAATCTTGAGTCACAAAGGGAAAGAAGGATGTTTCAAGTTTCAGATCTCAAGCCTTCACAGTTTTGTTTTCAGTTTTCTGCAAATTCTGTCCATGTGCAACTGTCTTTATGCCTTGGACCCACAGCAAGTCAAACAGTCTAATCCTGGCTTGACTGTTTTTCAATTTCTGTTGTATAATATAGAGAAGAAATCTGCTGGACAGTTTAATCCCAGCAGATATTAGATTAGGTAGAGAAACATATGAGACCAACAGTCTAATCTGGTCTCATGGAGTAATAAGGGTATATTTAGAATAGGTTTATTTTCTGTTTGAAAAATAAAATGATGTGAAGGGTCTGCTAGCTCAAATTCACCCTAGGAGAAGAAAAAATGCTAGGATTGTAGTATGGGTAGGTAGAATGTTGAGGAAATTTTTTCTGCTGATGTAATGTCTTCATATTGTGGCAGCTGATCAAAGAAAGAAAGGGATGAGCCAAGCAACAGGCAACTGGCCTACTCCAAATATCTATCCTCTAAATTCTTGACTCCTTCAAGAAGAATCCATCCCCATGTGGAGCCACTGTTAGCCCCCTATGAAATTATTGACCAGCAAGCAGGGAGCTAGATTGTTTTGGAGCCTTCAAGGAATGCATTTTCCCGAAAACTCATCATCCTTGAAGTCTCCCCATGCTTTTCCTTATACAAATTCCCTCAGCTGATTCCCATCTCAAAGAGCCTATATCGCCCCTCATACCCCTGCAAATATACCACCATTTACCCCCTTTTCCCTTGGTCAAAGTTCCCTTTCTTCCCTTTATTCCCATCGCTAACCTCTTAAATCTTCCCATAATACCCTTTATATTCCACCATCACCCTGTGTTTCCACAGTTTTCCCCCTCCCATCACCCTATCGCTACCCTTTAGAGGCTTCAAAATGCGTTAAAAAGGGTAAAAAACCCACTTTTCGGACCATATAATAGGCTTAGCCCCTTTCGATCTAGCCCCCGCATCTTCTCCCCCACGGAACCCAACGTTGTGACCGAAGCACTAGCCCGAAGGTGCTTATTTCATATGGTCATCAGACGCATTCGTAGCCGTTGATCCAATCAGAACGGACGACGATCGCCACCCCCACAACATCCACGGTTAAATCCATGCACAGCTCAAATCGCATCTCTGCCATTCGTTTGCCGCCAGATCGATGGTCCAGACTACACCCACCCCTGTGGACCCCTCCGCACGCTATGCCAAATCTAGCCGGTTTCTATCACACTGCCTTCGCGCGGTGGGCGGTTTTTCTCGATGACACAGCGATTCCATACACCTTTTTCCGCGTGTCCCCACGTACGGTTCCAAAACCGCCCTCCATCGCGCGTTATTGTTTGTCCAAAGTCGCGGAGCGATATGCATAATATCCGTTCGATCTGTCAGCGCCTATCCGACGGTTGTCACTCCACTGAGATGTTCGCGATTTAATCCAAGCCAAACGCCCCCTGGACCACCGTCCGTTGTCTTCCGCTATGTCTCCCCACCGTCGATCTCACGTGAGATCCGATGGTCCAGATTGGTTTTCTCCCCACTATTGACCATTCCACTGTCAATCGTCTCTGCCACGTCATTTCCACGTGTCTCACCATACATGCGCCCATTCCATTACATATAGTTGGTTCATTTTCGTGTTTTTTAAGGTTTTCGTTCAAATTCGCTCCGCAGACCGCCAGCCACCCACCCGAGCATTTTTCACCATTTATCTGCAATTTTTCCTCCATTTCTTCATCTGCACAGCTATTTCTATCATCCATGTCACCCGCCACCCCTCCATTGTTTTCATAACAAGTTTTGTGTTTTTGCAGGGTTATCAGAGGTGGAAAACTGCCACGGTGAACATGTACTTCTTTAATGGCGTATTGCGCAAACAGAGAGTTAAATTTGGAAGATGGTATTACAAGGAATGTCAAGAAAAGTGGTGGAGGCATAAATTCCATCAAAGGACAAAGTTTGAAACCTCGCAGACTCCATCCCGCGCCATTAAAGCCCAAATCTTGCAGAATCGAGACATTTGTGAAGCCGTGAATAAAAACCAGCTTACGATCAAGGATTTTAGCAGTGTGTAGAGTTTTAATACGGCAGTTTAGACGCAAAGCACCAGATCGACGACCCCACAGATCATGCAAAGGTACAGCACGCAGAAATCAATGCATATCAGGGGTTCATAGAGCAGCAGAATGTTTTTCCTCCATGAAGGACAGAGCGCCCATACAGTATTCAATTTGTGCCGTGTTCTGGGGAGATTTCCTACCCTGATACAGCCCCAGTACTATCAGAGCATTTACTTCATCAGTATGGCAGATTTCTTATCATTTCTTGTCCCGTTGTTTATTCACCAACATCACCACACAGTACTGTAGTCAGAACACCAGAGATTAATGCACAAAATCTATACAGAATGAGCTTCGGCCCTCTTTCTTTTCAGAAGTTTGATATTGCATTTAGTTCTCCACCTACCTCCTCTGCTCCTCCAGGGCTATAAATTCATGAAGAACTCATTGTAATGGTTGTTGATCGGTTACAAGAGAACTGCAAGAAGTTGCTTTTGAGACTCAGTCTCTGTGAAAATATTGTAGGATAGGTTGAAGGATATGTTTTCAGACTGAGTATTCAGCTATTGGCAATATTGTACTTGATTGGTATTGTTACTTAATATGACAAGCACATTTCTTTAGATCCTGATCTGAAGCAGTGGTAATGTTTTCCTATCTCTGTGTTTACATTCATTTCATTTCGTTTCTACTAGCTTGCATCAGAAGTTTGGCATAGGATTTATCCTTGTTAGGTACCCTATGTTCCTGCTCTCCTTGCCATTTATGTTTCTCTTCTGAATGTATTATCTGAGAAGTGATTTCAGTTGGTTTAACCAGTGTAGTGGATGTTATTGCCTACTCTTTGATGTGTGAATTAAATGAATTCAGTTCTTAGATGTTTCGTGTTATTGATTTAGTTGGAAGATTTGGGAACACTGGGGATTAGTGTTAGCCTTGTCCACTAGGATCCTTGTACGACCTGCTAATTCATAACTCTGTGCTCTAAAATCTATGTTATCTCCTCCCTCTTACTTTTCCATATCACATAATCATCTTGAAGATCCTAAGTTTCAGATGACTAGCCCAATTGACAGCCTACCTATTGAGTAGCAAGAAAATCCTTTCCTGACTCCATTGCCCAATGGTTCTGAATATTTCCTGGAATATTTCACCTCTGCCTTATCCCTATTTTCCCATACTGATCTTACATTGAATCCTTCATTCCTGATAACCAACAACCAAAACAAACAATCAAACAAACAAACCCATGCCTATAACTAGCCTAAAATCATAACATTTGAGCTTCATAGACATAAACCTCTGCTCAAACTAGAGAGATCCCTCTCTGGACCCGGGAGGGCTAGATCCTGAGGTTTGAAAGTGGTTCTGATGTTGTCTCATCTTTTGGTCTTGCCAATCTGGCCAAAACATGGGAACCCCAACACCACCCATCTGCTACGAACTGCTATCCTGGTTAACCCCTCCGATATGTCTCAAAAACTCTGCCTCTCTCAATAAAATGCGTACTGGTGGGCTGATAATGTTGTAGATCCTATCAGCACGGCTTTGAAGCAAACTGTTATGGAATCCCAATGTGTGGTATCTATGTTACCCCTCATCAATGGGTAGTCAAAAGGATGGTTGCACATCCTCTTCCATCATGGGCTCGACATGAGCCTCCAACCGCTCCTCCATAGAAAACCCAACATGCAAGACTTGTTCATTAGCCAACTTTAGGTGGTTGTTTTTTTGAAGCTCTTTCATAGACTAAGATGCCTAATCAATGGATGTGTGCTCAGCTGCCTCCTCCAATCTATCTACTGGGGCTACCAAAGGCAACTCCAACAAGGGTGACTCCTACATGCCGTTAGCCTCATGCTAAATTGGTTGAAACGTAGCTATATGAAACTCGTCCTCCATGAGTATGTTCTCTCTCATCTCATCACTAACTCCGCCTCCCATCTTCGTCTCTGCAGTATTATTATTAGTGTTTCTTTCAACAATCATGCTCTTCTTATTTTCTTCATATGTAGGTCGGAAACTATTGTTTCTTCTTGCTACCCTTGCTAACAACCACTCTTAGAGATGCCCTGCCAAGTCTCTTGAGGCTCCTAGTAACATTTTCAAATTCCTCCCACTGAGAAATGTTTGGGCACAAGTTCAATCTAGCATTGCAATTGGAAGAATTTGGAAAATGGCCACCACAGCAAATCTAAGAAAACTATATTCAAAGAACCTTTTGTTTCTCTCAATATAGAAAAAATTTGGAAAAATTGCATCTACCTAGAGACTAAATTGGTCCATTCTGCAAAAAACCCATGTCTCAAATTTTTGAGATTCATCTTCATTTTTCCGAAACATCCAACACAAAACTGTCACTTTTTATCCCAACAAATTTCTGCATTTTTTGTTGTTGGAAATATGATGTAATGTGTTGTCCTTGATGGCAACCTACTTGATGAAGTTGTCCTTGATGGAAACCTACTTTATGAGTTGCCTATGATAAGCAACCTATGTGTTAAAGATGTAAGAATGATGTAGCTACAGATTAGTTCAGATGTGACAGAGAAAATAATTTTAGTAAGTGCCAGAGAAATGATAAATATAATATGTCTCAATTTATATGCTATTTTTGTGAAGGCAACCCATGTATGGATGCAATGTATATGCTACCTTTGTGAAGGTAACCCATGTATACATTCAAGGTTAGCATATACACAATTTTTATGAGCAGAAGTTGCGTATACATGCGGAAACGAATGCTCCAAGTCGCATATGACTTTTGCACTCTAAAATTATAATACCAAGAGACATTACCATGGTATTAGCCCACAATATTGAGCGTTGTTTTTTCTATTTGATTCCGTCAATAATACCATCAACAATTGAGTGATTTTGACTCATGGTGTTGGTAAAAGCTAAATATATATAAGGAGAAGAAGATCATAGTGCTAGGAGTGTATGTGTAAGGGTTGTTGATGAATAAATTTCTCTAAGGAATATCTACATGGATGAACTCTGTTCTTAATTGATAGATCTGAATCTATGATGCACCCATGGATATGATGATGGTTCAAGATCTCTAGATCTGATGATGAAGAATCTCTAGAATGACCTACTGAAGGAATGATGAAGAACTGGTGCAAGTCTACTGAAGAAATCTGGTCTGTTCTGCAAAATTTATTTTTTTACACATCTATACGCTAGTTGGTTTCAACAAAAGCACGTATATATGCGGGTTCGCTTCATGAAAAGTGCATATGGCAGTTAAGGTTTTTCTGAAGAATAAAATACACAGAATTATACGCGGGTTGATGTGCAAGAAAGCGCGTATGTACACAGCTTCAGTGAAGCAAAGTAGCATATGCTATTTGAATCAATGACTGTTCAGGGTCAAGTTTGTATCTGCATATCTATTCTGAAGTATCGGTTATTTCTGAAATTCTGGTCACAGTGTTTTCACTATTCTAATTGAAGTGTTGAGCAAAATTTATGATTGTTGATAAAGGGTTGTGTTGAAGCTATTTGATCCAGTATGAAAATTGATGAAACGTGGTCTGCAGTGGGTCTGAGGGTCGAAGCCTTCAGTATGGAAGTAGAAGCTTCCTGCCAGTAGAAGCTAGTGTTATGTTCAAGGGGTTGAAGCTCCCTTCCAAGACTGGCTGGTAAATGAGATCAGAGGGTTGGAGCTCCCTTCCAGTAGCAACTGGTAAACGAGTGAAGGTTGCAGCGTTCTGCAGGTAGAAGCCTACGTACTGATATGAGTCTGCATCAGTACAATGTTGTAAATAGTTTTCCATATAATAAATATTGAAAACAGAGATGACAGCAGCGGTGGTTTTCTCCTGAATTGGGTTTCCACCTTAAATACTGGTGTTCATGTGTGTTCCACCTATGTGATGTTTTATACTGTTGTTACTGCACATATTTCCTATTTATCTAACCTAATGCATAATTGGTAAATCTGTTTTAAATTCTGTTTTTGTGATACTTTATAAACTATAAATTTATATCAGTATATGCGAGTTTCTTCCAGCATATTCGCATGTATACGCGAGTTCGGTTCATAAAATCCATGTATGAAATTCTGCAAAAGAAAATTTTAAAGTCAAGATATAAGCTCTAATACTGATTCAACCCCCCCCCCCCCCTTAGTATTTTTCCCAACAATTGGGATCAGAGTAGGTCCTTCTAAAGAAGCTTAGCCGCTAGAAGGAATATCAGCAAAGACGAGAAATCAAGATGGGACATCATCTATCAGGCCTCCAGTCTTCAACGGAAACAATTTAATCTTCTGGAAAACACGGACAAGATCCTATCTTTAGTCTCTTGGAGAAGATGTATGAGCTATTGTTGAACGAGGTTATCAATATCCAGCCTCAGTTCCAACAGATGCAACGACAAGAAAAAACTATGAAAAAAATGCAAAGGCAGTCAATGCACTATTAGGGAGTCTAACGGAATCAAAATTTATCAAGGTCGTGCAGTTGAATACAGCAAAGGAAATATGGGACAAAATCATTCTAAGCTATGAAGGTGATACAAAGGTAAAAAGTGCTAAACTCCAAACTCTCATAATTCAATATGAAAATCTAAGGATGCATAATGAAGAGAGCATTGCTAGTTTCTTTTTACGTCTATATGATATTGTAAATCATATGAGAAATTTGGGTGAAACCATAACTGATACTACTCTGGTTGAAAATTTTTTAAGATGTAATGTTCCCAATTTTTAGCCTCAAGCTAAAAGGAACATTATAGTGGCACATTTTATTTTTGCTAAATAAAATGGGGATGGAGACACCTTAGCCCCTTTCTAATGAAGAAATAACACTCTTTATGTGAAAAGGAGGTGAATAAGCAGCTGGAATAAAACACCTAAGGGTGTGAATGGAACCTAGCTCACTTGGATTAGTCATCTTTGACTAAAGTCAACAACGCTACCCAAGGAGGAGAGGCTTCCTAGAGAAGCTGTGCAGTTTTGGAGGGAAGAAACTCATGTGAGGGTGGAAACCCTAATTGGTGGGACCATGGTGGAGAAAGAGTTCCCTTTCTTTATATGGAGGAGATGGCAGCCCATTTGCATGGATGTTTTAGAGTTTCAAATGTGGGTCTACAAAAGGCTTGCATCCCCGGGCTGTTTAGCAGGGTGATGGTGCCCTTGGGCACTAGGGTGTTCCTGGTCGGGAATCCCTTCCTCTTCCTCAAGGAAGGATGAGGATTGAGCTGATTTTCCTCAATCTGGCATTGGCCATAGCTACTACCATCATCTACAACGTTATTTCTGTAGCAGAGAGGACGTTGTGTTGCTGGGGGTAGCAAAGGAGGAATTCATGGACTCATCTTAGCTTGTTTTCTTCAGTGGTGGAGTGATATATTCATTGGAGTAGCTGCAAGGAGGATTCCTGGGCTTCATATCAGATCTGTTGGCATGGGCCAACATTCCATCATCTCCCACTACGCAGTCCCTGGAGGAAACTACGTTATTTCAGAGGAGGCAGTGAGAGAGGTGTTCTAGAGCTTGAAAGGATGAGTGTTTTTTAGATAAATGGATCAACCTTTTGCTTGAAGACATTATCAGAGGAGGGAAATCATATTTAATATTAGCCACAACCTCATTCTCATTTTGTATCAATTTCAGTGACAAGTCTCTTGTCACATTTTGGTTTCTCTGGCATTTCTAGAAATCTTTCATAGATTGGCTAGAAATCTTGTATTTCAGCCCATTTCTTGTTATTGGGCTATTCTTGTATTCCTTTAGCCACATTTTCATTTCATTCATATTCAGCAGCTCAAACCTTCATAGAGACAGCGCAGTCACTGCTCTCTGGCATTTTGTGGAGTTGCAACAACTCTTGTATTTTATTGCTCATTCATTGGAGGTTGGTTCCTAAAGCTTGAGTGACTTGTCCCTCATGAAATTTCTTGTATTTTACTACTGATATCACAATATAATGATGGTTTTATAATTTTCCCTCTTATGATGTATTTCAGATTTGCAGATTTAATGTTCATGTTCATATATTGTTGTAGCTCTCTCATTGAGCATTGTTTTAGAGACCTAGATTGGGGAGATCTGAATAACCCATCTAGAGTTATTTCTTTGAGCTCATTTTCTGCAAGGGAGTTTTAATAGATTTGTTCTAGGGCATCCCAATGTTTTTTTGCCTTATTTGCAGAGGCTTCCTTATACAGCGTCCTCAAGGACCCTGTAGCAGAAATTCCCGAAGTGGAATATTGCATATCCATAGACAGAGTCTGTGAAGGGCCAGCTAGCCTTAGGATATCTCCCTTCTTTGGAAGGATACATATCCTATAAATTCCCAAAAATCAATCTTTGAAATGGACTTGTGATGTCTCACTGAAGAAGGAATTGGAATATCTTAAGATATTCCCGCATGGAGCAGCAAGTTCCAGATTTGGAACATTACAGTGGTATCAGAGCATGATATTCGCTCAGCTTGTGCCCAAGATCTAATGCCATCAGCAAGAGGAGCTTCTCTCCAAGGAGAGGATATTGATAGAGGAAACAAGGAAAGAGGAATGATGGATGAGGAGGTTTCCCTTATTCTTTTCCAGACCATTGAAGAGATCATTGAAAATCTTGATGAAAGGGAAAAGTGGAAGATTTTATAAGAGGGTTTGTTGATGAGACAAATCCTATTTATTTTTCATGAAGGGTGTGGGCATTTAGCCACACATGCAGATCCACAGCGTAGTCCTTTGTTCACTTGCATTGCAAAGGAGTAGAGGAAGAAATGAGACCATTGGAGGAGCAGCGCTGCAACTCAAGGTATGGCTCATGATTGTTGTTTTGAAGGTTCCATTTTTCATTGTCATGCAAATGCAAAAACATGTGATCCATTCACTAAGGGTTTGATGGAAAAATTGGTCAAAATCATTGAGTCATAAACACAAACACTTTGCATACATTAGAAAGAACCAACAGCGTTGTCACATTAGGAGGAGATCCACCACCACATGGAGGAGAAAGAGGAGCCATTGCTTCCACTAGAAGAGCCCTTGTGTCTTTGCAAGGAGTTCCAAGTATTTTTACATGTGGGTACCAAGGCACAATTCCGGAGCCATATGTAGCATTTTCTGGGGATTGTGAGCTGGATAAAGAAGATAAGAAGGGTCAGCATGAAGGGATGATGAGCATTCTCCCTTATCTATTTCAGAAGTTTTATGCACAAAGGAAAGAGATTGCACTGCGTGGAGGAGAGAGGGACAAATCAGTCCACTCATACATGCAGTCTATTTCAGATCTTGATGTCTCACTTTTTGGAGGCATTCCACTTGGGAGGCCACCTGATGTAGAAATGATGAGAAGCATCATGCTTTGTGGTTCACCACTCTTAGATTCTGGAGCGGTGGAGACATTAGAGGAGTCCATCACAACGCAAAGAGTCTGGGGGTAAGCATAAGGAGGAGGGATACACTCTCTCATTTTCAGTCTCACCCATTCTCATCAGTTTTACTACGCAGATAGAGTTGCTGCAGAGATGGAGGATCGCATCTTCATGATGTAGGATGGATACTCCATATATTTAGTGAGAGAGATGATACTTCCTTTTAGGAAGGACTCTTTCATGCAGTGGAGTAGATGGAGGCCACTCATGCTTACATTGGCCAGGATCGGGAGATTCTTTGGAGGTGATAATCTCTCATGGGAGGCTCATTTTCAGAGAGCATAATTTCTATTTGAGCATGAGTAGCTGCATAATGGGCATGGCAGAAACTTTGAGGATGACTTTGGCATGAGGGGATGTCAAGGTAGCAGGCAGCAGCGTGATGGAGCACCATATTGCAGAACACCAGCGCTGTCTATGTGGAGGATTGATCCAAGATGGAAGACTCAGCTTTGGTTGAGTATTCCCCAGGATCTTGGTGCATGCATGATTTTTGGATGGCCTTGGTGGAGATGGCAGATACTTAGTGGATGATATGATCATCTATCATCATGGGAGACTCTTCTTGACTAGGGCTTCTAGTCTCAAGGAGACACTATTGCATGTAGCATATGAGGACTTCCTAGTTATGCATTTGGATGCATACTTTTCCTTGCTATAGGAGTTCACTTGGGAGGGAATTCATCATGATCTACATCATCATATGGATAGATGCAGAGCCTGGTTTTTTTTGGAGAGGTTGGCACAACCATTCCCTTACTCATTGGAGGAGAGGGAGAGCATTCAGATGAGCCATTTCAGCTCAAGGTCTCAATTACATGGTAGAGAAGATATAATTTCACATTATGTACCTCTTTACTTTATATGAGCAGCATATTGATCAAGGAGGATCATCCCTTCTTGCACTTGGTATAATGTACTTGCAGCTACTTGTAGCCTTGATTTTGGCTATTCTTATGATGGTTTGTGGGGGAAGCCACATGCTTCTTGGTGTCCACCATTGGCACCAAATTGTGATTTCATGTTTCATATTATGAGGAGATGTTGTGGAAGAAAACAAGTGGCTAGTACAACACTTGTTACTTATGATTTTGAGGCAGGCCAAGGAGGCACTGCGCAGGTTCCATGAGTGGGATTTGGAACCACTCTCCAGTTGTCATTTGGCAACTTGTTTTTATTGCATATTGCTCCATTGTATTTCTGATGTTGTAGACTCATGAGGAGCATTAATAGGAGAGTATTTTATGTACAACCCATTGGGAGCATGATTCTCCCCATTGTATATTTTTTATCTTGTAGGAGATACCATGGGAAAACCATGATTGCCACATTGCTACTTGTACCTTCTTGTGGGAGGGACCACTTGGAGAATCTGCAGAGGCATTTCATGGCTGATTTTCTTGATGGGGTAGCTTGGGCCATTCTTGGAGACCATACCATTTCAGCCCAAGGACAGAGGTAGCCCCATGTACACCAAAAATGGAGAGAGGGCCATCATGGGGAAACCAAAACAACTCTCCATTCAGCCCCAACACATTGCAGAAATCAGGGGTGAGATTTTCATTTGGATGATAGCATGGATGAGAGGATCATCATTGGGAGAAATATTTTCCCATGCATATCATCAATTCTACCTTAAGGAGGCCTAAACACAGCAAGAAGGATTCCACTACACCTTCTATCTTTCCATGAGCAACATTTTCAGGTTGCATACTTGGGAGAGAACATTGAAGGACAGGTTTACTGCAGCATATTTTGAGCAGTGGTAGAGCTTGTTGATGAGGAGGCCACAAGATAAGAAGGAGGAGAAATTTTGTTCTCTCTATGCAGTTTCTTGAGGACAAGAAACATGTGGGAGGGGAGGACTGTAATGTTCCCAATTTTTAGCCTCAAGCTAAAAGGAACATTATAGTGGCACATTTTATTTTTGCTAAATAAAATCGGGAAGGAGACACCTTAGCCCCTTTCTAATGAAGAAATAACACTCCTTATGTGAAAATGAGGTGAATAAGTAGCTGGAATAAAATAGCTAAGGGTGTGAATGGAACCCAGCTCACTTGGATTAGTCATCTTTGACTAAAGTCAACAGTGGTGCCCAAGGAGGAGAGGCTTCCTAGAGAAGCTGCACAGTTTTGGAGGGAAGACACTCATGTGAGGGTAGAAACTCTAATTGGTGGGACCATGGTGGAGAAAGATTTCCTTTCTTTATATGGAGGAGATGGCAGCCCATTTGCATGTATTTTTTAGAGTTTCATACTTGGTTCTGCAAAAGGCTTGCATCCCCGGGCTGTTTAGCAGGGTGATGGTGCCCTCGGGCACTAGGGTGTTCCCGATCAGGAATTCCTTCCTCTTCCTCAAGGAAGGATGAGGATTGAGCTTATTTTCCTCAATCCGGCATTGGCCACAGCTACTACCATCATCTACAGCGTTATTTCTGCAGCAGAGAGGACGTTGTGTTGTTGGGGGCAGCAAAGGAGGAACTCATGGAGTCATCTTAGCTTATTTTCTTCAGTGGTGGAGTGATCTATTCATTGGAGGAGCTGCAAGGAGGATTCCTAAGCTTCATATCAGATCTGTTGGCATGGGCCAACATTCCATCATCTCCCACTGTGCAGTCCCTGGAGGAAACTGCGTTATTTCAGAGGAGGCAGTGAGAGAGGGGTTCTAGAGCTTCAAAGGAGGAGTGTTTTTGAGATAAAGGGATCAGCCTTTTGCTTGAATACATTGTCAGAGGAGGGAAAGCATATTTCATATCAGCCATAGCCTCATTCTCATTTTGCATCAGTTGCAGTGACAAGTCTCTTGTCACATTTTGGTTTCTCCAGAATTTCTAGCAATATTTCATAGATTGGCTAGAAATCTTATATTTCAGCCCATTTCTTGTTATTGTGCTATTCTTGTATTCCTTCAGCCACATTTGTATTTAATTCATATTCAGCAGCTCATACCTTCATATAGAAAATGCAGTCACTGCTCTCCAGCATTTTTTGGAGTTGCAGCAACTCTTGTATTTTATTTCTCATTCATTGGAGGTTGGTTCCTAAAGCTTGAGTGGCTTGTCCCTCATGAGATTTCTTGTATTTTAATGCTGATATCATAATATAATGATGGCTGTATCATTTTCCCTCTTATGATGTATTTCATATTTGCAGAGTTAATGTTCATGTTCATATATTGCTGTAGCTCTCTCATTGAGCATTGTTTTAGAGACCTAGATTGGGGAGATTTGAATAACCCATCTAGAGTTATTCTTTGAGCTCATTTTCTAAAAGGGAGTTTTATTAGATTTTTTCTAGGGCATCCTAGTGTTGGTTTACCTTATTTTTGCAGAGGCTTCCTTATACAACATCCTCAAGGACCCTGTAGCAGAAATTCCCGAAGTGGAATATTGCATATCCATAGACCGAGTCTGTGAAGGGCCAGCTAGCCTTATGATCTCTCCCTTCTTTGGAAGGATACATATCCTGTAAATGCCCCAACAGTCAATCTCTGAAATGGACTTGTGATGTCTCATTGAAGAAGGAATTGGAATATCTTAAGATATTCCCGCATGGAGCAGCAAGTTCCAGATTTGGAACATTACATAAGATATCTAACTTCAAAATTTGAGTAAAAAATGTCTATTGTTGAAGAGAAGCAAGAACTTCAAAGTCTTACTATTGTTCAACTTCATGGCATACTAACTGCATGTGAAATGAGAAAAGGAGGATCATCTGAAGTCAAAGAAGCTGTCTTTAGAGCTTCTATAAAAGGAAAAGAAGTACAAGAAACAGAAGTATTAGGGTATGCTTCAGAAGAAGATGAGGTAAATTTTGTAAAGAAGCTCCAACTTGGCACTGGAAGGTTCAGAGGTAAGCTTCCTTTCAAATGTTTTTCTTGTGGAAGAGTTGGTCATTATGCTGCTAAGTGTCCTCATAAAGAAACACATGAAAAGGGAAAGGAAGTAGCAAGAAGAAATAAGAGTCGGTTTAACACTAGAAAAATTTATTATACTCATGAATATAATGATGGGTTATCAGACAATGAGATAGAACCTGATCAAGATCTTAGACTTATCATGGCATTTGAAAAAGAGTCTAGCGAACAAAAGGATACCTTTATGGATGCTCTAGAAGACAATGATTTTCTTGAAGAAATTAATCAACTCAAAATACATTTGGAAGAGAACAAAATATCCATAGAAACTCTAAAAAATCAGCTTGAAGACAAGGAGAGACACAATGAGAAATTAGAATGTGAAGTAGTAAGTCTAAGAAAAGAAATTGAGAAAGTAAAGACTTTGAATCTTAGATTTGCTAAAGGATCTGAAACCTTAGATGAAATTATCAAGGTACAACATTCTCCTCTTATGAAGACAAGTCTTGGATATGTCAGAGAATCTTCTCATTCTTCAGCACCAAACTATCTAAAAGAAGCTACAGCCAGCCTACAGCATTCTGCCGCTCAACAAGGAAACAATGAAACTTTACAGGTAAAGCATGATCATCTCAATACAAATAATACTATCAGGAATACCCTTCAAAGAAATATCAACCAATAGGTAATCACAAATAGAAGGTTCCATGATCGCAGAAATTTCTTCTTCAATGAACAGTGTTTCTCATGTCACAATTTTGGTCATAAAGTTGTTCAATGTGTTGCATACAAAACCATCATGACTAGACAAGCAAGAAATAAAAGAATTGATACTAGAGTAAAGAAGAATACATATAACAACTTTTCTCCTCTTCAAAATGAAATTGAATGTACTTATTGCAATAACTTTGGTCATGAAGAATCTGAATGCAGGAGCAATTTCAGCCAAAATAGCATATACCCTCAACTTCCAAAGTATGGAGAAAGAAGGAATTACAAGTTGAGAACTGTGGCATAGCTTTATTTGCAGAAGGAGAAGAAAATCAACTGTACATTGATAGCGGATGCTCAAAACACATGACAGGTGACAGAAATAAACTTTTTTCATACAATGCTCTAGAAAGAGAAAAGAATGTTACTTTTGGAAATGATACTCCTGCTGTTATTAAGGGAAAAGGTGAAGACTAACAATGTTATGTATGTGGATGGATTAAATCATAACCTGTTAAGTGTAAGTCAAATGTGTAATCAAGGAACTGAAGTTGTTTTCAGCTCAAAATAATGTGTGATACGTGATCTTGATACAAGAAAAACAATTATAAAAGGAAATAGAACACCAAGCAACTTGTATGTATTGAAAAGCTGTAAATAACAATGTTACTTGGGTAAATCTTCATAAAATTGGTTATGGCATAGAATATTGGGGCATTTGAGCTTCTCTCAAATCAACAAATCTAGCAGACTCAAAGCTGTTCCTGATCTTCCCAATATTACTCTGCCTGAGAGTACCATATGCAAATATTTCCAATTCGGTAAGCAAACCAGAGTGCAATTTAATGCCAAAGAAGGATTAGCAAGTGAGCCTCTTGAACTTATTCATACTGATATATGTGTACCTATGAGAAAATTTTCACCCCGTGGATAACAATACCATATTCTGTTTATTGATGATTTCTCTAGAATGTGTTGGATTGGGTTGCTAAAACACAAAGATGAAGCATTCGAAAAATTTCAGATCTTCAAAGCACTGGTTGAAAATGAATTAGATCTGAAAATCAAGTGTCTTAAATCTGATCGAGGAGGTGAATATATATCAAATGAATTCTTTGATTTCTATGAACAAGATGGCATAAAAAGACAGTTTTTTGTAACTGGTACCCCACAACAAAATGGCGTAGCAGAAAGAATGAATAGAACAATTCAACAGATGGCTCGAGCTCTGCTTGATGATTTAGGAACACCGGACACATTTTGGGAAGAAGCAGCACATACTGCTATAAATATTCTTAACAAAGCACGTGTTCATGTAAATAATGATAAAACTCCATATGAGCTCTGGTATGGTAATCTTCCCACTGTAAAGCATTTTAAAGTTTTTGGAAGCAAACGTTTTATCAAGAACAATGATGAAAAACTTGGCAAGTTTGAACCTAGGGCAGATGAAGGAATATTTCTTGGTTACTCTTCTAGAAGTAAAGCATATAAATGCTACAATAAAAGACTTTAGAAGATTGTTGAATGCATTGATGTCGTAATTGATGAATCTCTCTCAACTCCAAAAGGGGAAATACAAACAATAAATGAAGATGATGATGATGTATATCTTCCTGCATCAAATAGAGATAATATAGAAGGTGAACCCAATGAAGCAGCAGAAGGAGATCTATCTGAAAAGACTCCATCCAGGTATGTTCAAAAGAATCATCCAAAATCTCAAATTTTGGGAGAAAAGGGATTAGGTGTCCAAACAAGAACTCTTGTAGGGTCTACTAGCTATCTAGAATTTTTATCCACCATTGAACCACATAATGTCAATCAAGCTAGCAAATATGAATGTTGGATTCAAGCCATGAATGAAGAACTTGATCAAATTGAAAATAATCATAACTGGGAACTAGTTCCAAGACCTCATGATAAAAATGTTATTGGAACAAAATGGATATTCAAAAACAAGTTAAATGAAAATGGAGATGTTGTTAGAAACAAGGCTAGACTTGTTTGTAAAGGGTATGCTCAACAAGAAGGTATAGACTTTGAAGAAACATTTGCTCTTGTAGCTAGACTTGAAGCCATCAGAATGTTTCTTGCTTTTTGAAGCTTTCAACAAATCAAAGTTTATCAAATGGATGTTAAATCTGCTTTCCTCAATGGTGATCTAGAAGAAGAAGTTTATACAGAACAACCAGAAGGATTCATTTTGGGCAATGATGAAAAACTTGTTTGTAAACTTAAAAAGGCTTTATATGGTCTCAAACAAGCTCCAATGGCATGGTATTATCGTCTTGACAAATATATTCATCAACAAGGATTTTCAAAGGGTTCTGCTGATAGAAACTTATACAAAAAAACTGAAAATGATAAACTATTGATTGTGGTTGTATATGTTGATGATATCAATTTTGGAAGTAATGAAGATTCCATGAGTCAGAAATTTGCTTCTGTTATGCAACAAGAATTTGAAATGTCTTTACTTGGGGAACTAACATTTTTTCTTGGCTTACAAGTGCAACAAGCAACCGCAGGCATATTTTTATCTCAAGAAAAATACCTCAAGCAAATTTTGAAGAAGTATGGGATGGAAGACTGCAAACCTATAAGTACACCAATGATAATTGGGTGTACCTCAGTTCTCATGATGATTCTCCCATAGTGAATCAACCAGAATATAGATCCATTATTGGAAGTCTACTTTATCTAATAGGGACAAGACCACACATTATGTATGCAGTTGGGATTGTTGGACGATTTCAAGCTAATCCAAAAGAGTCTCACCTTTAGGTTGTCAAAATAATATTCAAATATGTACAAGGAACTCAAGACTTTGGACTATGGTATCCAAAGAATGCTGATCTCACTCTTCATGCTTGCACAGATGCAGATTGGGCTGGAAATGTTGATGATCAGAAGAGCACTAGTGGTGGTGCATTCTATATGGGGCCTCGATTAATATCTTGGTTCAGCAAGAAGCAAAGCTCTATTTCCTTATCTACAGTAGAAGCAGAATATGTGGATGTCGCATCATGTTGCACACAACTTCTTTGGATGATGCAGACCTTACAAGACATTCAAATCACATGTTCACCTCCCATATCCATTATGTGTGATAATACAAGTGCCATCAGTATCTCAAAGAATCCTGTTATGCATTCCAAGACCAAGCACATCCCTATCAAGAATCACTTCTTACGTTAACAGGTGCTTGAACAAAAGGTGAAGTTGGAGTATGTACCCTCCAAAGAACAAGTTGCTGATATATTTACTAAACCTCTTCCCAGGGAAGCCTTCAAATATCTCAGACAAAATCTGGGAATTGTCTTTGCCGCTCAAAAGACCAAATATACTTAAATTCAGAAGATTAAATTGGATACGCGGATTTTATAAAGGACAGTTGTGTATATATGCGAGTTTATATACAGAAAGCCGCGTATGGGTTTTTGCTGGCATACTTTTCTGGGTCAGCATTTTCAGAACAGTTGTGGTGCTATTGGGTATCTATGGTGATGTTCCAATTCTTACATTTCTATTTCATTCTCTAATATATGTTGATAAAGATGCCTTGATGATTTGCTGTTGAAAGTGTTCAGGATGCACAAGCTAAGGGGGAGAACTTGTCCTATGGGAAAGGATGCATTGTTGGCATTCTAAGTGTTTGTTGTGCTCTGACCTCATGATTGAGATTCATTGTTCTTGTTTATAAAAATTCATTTGATGAAAAGGTCATGTTGAGACCTATGCTCTATAATTTTTATATTATGTCTTGTAAGGACTTGGTCAAATTTGTAAACCCACTTGGTTGGGTAGTTTAGTCAAATATGTAATTCCACTTGGTTGGATCATTGATGTAAGCATGAGTCCTTGGTGATCGGAATGATCATACTTGGTTGAGTTATAGAGTCATGTACTTCATTGAAAAATTTGTCTAAAGATTCAGCATGAACTCAGGGGGAGCATGGTAAATTCAGTGCACTTCAAATCTACATAGTTCATCTCTCTACAAGGGAAGAGAAACCTTGTTTTGGTTTTGATCCATTCTTTGCCCTTGATGTCAAAGGGGGAGAGTATCAGTGTGTTTGATTAATGTATCTATCTATTGTGGTGATCAAACACCATCGTGGTTTCCATCAAGTCCAAAGGGGGAGATTGTTGGCAATATGATGTAATGTGTTGTTCTTGATGGCAACCTACTTGATGAAGTTGTCCTTGATGGAAACCTACTTGATGAGTTGCCTATTATAAGAAACCTATGTTTTAAAGATGTAAGAATGATGTAGCTACAAATTAGTTCAGATGTGACAGAGAAAATAATTTCAGTAATTTCCAGAGAAATGATAAATATAATATGTCTCAATGTATACGCTATTTTTGTGAAGGCAAACCGTGTATGGATGCAATGTATACGCTACTTTTGCGAAGGCAACCTGTGTATACATTCAGGGTTAGCATATACATAGTTTTTATGAAGAGAAGTTGTGTATACACATGGAAACGAACGCTCCAAGTCGCATATGCCTTTTGCACTCTAAAATTATAATACCATGAGGCATTACCATGGTATTAGCCCACAATATTGAGCGTTTTTTTGTCTATTTGATTCCGTCCAAGAATACCATTAGCAGTTGAGTGGTTTTGACTCATGCTGTTGGTAAAATCTAAATCTATATAAGGAGAAGGAGATCATAGTGCTAGGAGTGTATGTGTAATGGTTGTTGATGAATAAGTTTCTCTAAGGAATATCTACATGGATGAACTCTGTTCTTAATTGATAGATCTGAATCTATGATGCACCCATGGATATAATGATGGTTCTGTTAGTAACCTATAAATATAGGATTCATAATTTTGACTTAACTGAGGATAGTCTTGTAAATATGTACAAACTTTTCTTTCTGCAAGTTACTTTCCCATATTTTGTAAAAAAAATAAAAAATAAAATAAAAAAAGTCCTAAATAAAGATCAAAGGACTTAGAAAAATAATATACCCCAAAAGAAAAAAGATGAATAAAACATGAAAGTGTGAAAGTCTAAATGCCACTACTTTTACTTTTTACAGTTGATTATGGCAGAGTGTCAATAAATGTCATAATCTGTGATGAGTTGAACAATTTAATCTTGACTTGTCATCTTTCAATTTCAAATGTTGTAGATAGTGAATAAAGAATTGTCATACAGTTTAATCATGACAATTCAGTAGTTACGTAGAGAATAAAAGAATCCAACAGTTTAATTTGGATTCTTGGATGAAATAAGTGTAGAATTAGATAGTTTGTTGCTTTCAAAAAAATAATAAAAGGTTGCAAGGTTTCTAGTTCAAATGCACCTGATTAAAATAGAAGGAAAAAATGTTAGAAGATATGACTGGGTAGGTAGAAGAAGGTGGCAAACATCATTGTAAATATCTTTCACCAAGCTATAAATAACTAATTTCCCCTCCCCATAGCAATTTAATATTCTAGACTATTAGTCAAAGAGGCTCAAGGCATTTCCTTTACTTCTGTTGGGACCGGACCCAAGGCTCAGAGACTGATTAGTTGAAAATGTTAAGTTTCTATATTAACCCCAGAAATTTTCATCATTTATCCCTTCATGCACTCATCACCATTTAACTTCATAAATGAGAACTCTTTTCTTACTTAAATATTACATAAAGGCCCATTTGATTAACTTCCTCCATTTTACAAAGCATAAAACCCTAAAAAAACATGATATATTAAGTAAAAGTTAATGAGTTATGAAAATGAAACTTTACTCTAATTTTTACTTTCCTTATTTTTATTTATGAATTTTTTAGTATTCATTGTCCCTTTTCATATTAACACTTAACGTATTTTATTAACCCCCTATCAAATATCCTAGTCCTATTAATATAACTTCTTTTTATTTAATATCCCAAAAAAAAAACCCTATTATTATATGTTTTTTATGTCAAAGATATTAATCACGTGTTGAAATAATATCCCTAAATTACCCCTTTGACATAAAACTACCCTAATACAATACCCCCGCTCCCCTATAGTTTTAGAACGTTAACTAAATCTAAAACTATATAATATAATTAAATTTACAAAAAAGCGCATTTTTACATACTTTGTATTAAAAATAGCACAGAAAAATAATACTTACTCCCGTTCCTGCATTACCTTTACCCAAGGTGAAAGCTTTAACCTTATCCCTTTCCCCCGGTATATATCCCCTTACCACAGATTAAACCTTGGTTAAATCATTTATAACCTACCCCATTCACTTTAATTTATGTATAAACTCATTTTACACATAATTTTCATTAAATAATTCAGCGCCCTCGCGCTCATCCTCAACCCTCTGATCATCCTTACATTTCCAATCCAACGATCCATGCTCAACGCGATCATTTGGCTTCATGCCTCATCCTTCCCCTTCATGATTAAATCATAACTGCCCGATCACCAATGCTCGCCTTGATCCTACGGTCCAAATCTAACGCGATAAACCATTCCTTTGTCCCACCATTCCCATCGCATTAATTATTAACCGTTGATCATCTCTATCAAAATCAACGGATGATAGTGAATCTGGGTCCCACTTTCCCTTGTCCCGCAACTTCCCGATGCATCTCAACCATTCGCATCATGTGATCAAATCCAACGGCACATATTCAACATCACATCCCAAAAGTGATCGAGCAAAGTTTATGAGAAATAACGCAATAAAAGTTGTTTCGTGAAACCACCATATGCTACGTGTTTTAATTATACTGGATCACATTCCAAAAGGAAAAAACTGCTTACCACTCAGGAGCAATGCGATAACCACTAATGGTTTCACCTTCAATGCAAAAACCACTCCCGCCATTTGATTTTGACCTGTAATCAATGTCCTACATATCAATAAAACCTAAGGTTTTAACCTTAGTTTTTCATTACTTGCATACCTTTGCACCTTCGCCCTTTGAGAAATCACGCACAGACACCATTTTCGAGCCTTTACTAACCAATTTTCCCATCTGAAGCCAATTTCCCCTCTGAAATTCACTGCTAAAGACTCTCTACGCCTTCTACCAAATAGCTGCGACCAGTTTGAAGACTGGTACAACCTAAAAACCTCCTCGACTGCCATAATACCGTTAAAAAGGTATTTCTTTGAATTTCAAGCCTTCATTTCACAAATTAAGAAAATTCAAACTGTTTATGTTGTGAAATATAAACTGCCAAGTCTGAAAATGCCCAAACCTTGAAGAAACAAGGAGAACCTTGTCAAAAATTTCCCAGAATTTGCCATCTTCTCCAAATCCAGTTTTTCATTATTTTTGACCATCTAAAGGAAATTTTCACGGTTGAAATCTATTTGAATTACAGTAAAAGCCATTGAAATCCCTTTTCCAGTCCTCTACACATTGTAAATTTGCGTTTTCATTCTAAAACCCTCACCCAGATTTTGAATTGTTCCTAAAAACAGCTTAATTAGCCTTCTATTTCCCAAAAGAAACTAAGAAAACAGTCTAATATTGCTCAGTTTTATTCAAATGACAAAGAAACAAGTCACTCCTAAGACTGGAGGTCCCAAACCTCAGAAACCTGCCTCCAGCAAGCTTCCAAACCTTAAACCTTCAAGAATCAATAAACCTACTCCTGCCCTAACTATAGATTCCACTGAAATAGTTAGAACTTTGCAGCCACCTATTACATCTGAAGAAAAAAATTCATTAATTGATTTGGACTACAAAATCTCTGATCCTTCATTAGAATTCAATTTACTTGAAGTGCACAACTGGTGCTATAAGAAGTCTATAGAGAAAGTTGAAAATGATATACCTGTATGGGACTCAAACTTGCCTAAATATGTGGTTCCCATCACCCATCAAGCTCAAGATTTCATTAGGTTATGTCAATTACATTATATCCCTGATCAGAGATGTATGGAAAACAAACATAGAGAGTTCATGTTTTACATAACTGCTGAAGCCATCAATGATATACTCCAACTGAGCCACGATCCAAGAGCAGTATCATTGTCCATTGAAGATTTAACACGGCTCTATCTAGATCTAGAATTTCCTAAAATATTCATGATCTTTCAAAACTTCTGGCCCAACCATGTTGACATTCCTAAGGTAAATCTGCCTTATGACACTTTTGACTTCCCTGAGGGCTCTAGACAAATCATTTACATGCTTTCATTCATTCTAGGCTATGCTAACGATGAGTTTACAGATGCCTCCATTCTAGGTTTCCTCTCTACCTTGTCTCCAGGAAATTTTTCCAAACTCATTGCTGATAATATGCATTATCATTTGACTAAATTACCTAAGGAAGGAGTATTCATATATTCATCCTATCTGTTACATCTCTTCCTATTTTTTCAAGCAAAAAATTTCCCTATTGCATTGCAGAAGATGGATGTGGAAGGTAAACCTCTTTCAGTGATATTATGGACTTCTCTACTCGGAAAAGACAGCAGTGAATATAGCTATAAAGACTTCAATGATTTGTTTATTAAACCTGCCATGAATTTGTTGAACAAAGAAGAGCCACCAAGGACTAATGAAGACATCAAAAAAATTCTACAGTTGTCTGAAAACTGTAAGGTAGGAGACTGGTATTTGTACAAAAATCACACATAAATAAGAATATATGGTGCATTCCTAGCTCCTTACAAATTACCCAAGTTTCTAACTACCAGGATTTTTTCTTTGGATTACTTGAGATAGATCTTCAATGCAGATACAGTGAATTTCATAGCTTCCAAAAAGAAAACATTGTTCAAGCTAAAAAATCAAATTGGCCCCTTCATAGTCAATAACAGAGATGCTTTGAAAGAGATACTCAGCAAATTATCATAATTTATGTTCCAAGAAGGCTTTCACGGGAATTATGACCCTCAAGGTGTTTTAAGTAACCTCAGGGTCAAGTGTAAGTTAACTCCATTCCTCCATGACTCAAAGCCACAAATTGAAAAGTATGCTAATCAGATTGAATGGGTTGCAAACACATTAATTGATGATATTCAGGGAATGAAAATAGATAACATGCAGGGAAAAAAGATGGATAGTACACAAATGATTACAGTTGGAAAAAAAGCAAAAGTGTCCAAGAAAAGACCCAGAAAAGAAGAAGGCTATACTGCAGAAGCCATTGGAGATAATAAATTTAAAATCCCTTATAGCAATAAAGCGAAAATGACAACTACAGAGAAAGAAAAAACTATAGAGATAGATGACAATGAAGATCAAACAAACAATAATGGTTAACAAATAGATGATGAAGCAACATTGATTGTCAATGAAACACTTAAAGATATTCAGCAGGATTAGGAATCAGCTCAAAAATAGGATATAATAATGATAGAAAAAAAAACAGGTGTGCAAGTTCCTTCCTTTTCTAAATTTACAGAAGAAAGAGATTCATACATCCAGAAAAATTTCAAGCAGATCAGAGAAAGGAATGAGGAAATTAAGAATGAAGTTTATTCTAAATTCCTTAAAGAAAAGCCAGGAAACAAAGATAGGTTGCTTACTGCATTTGATTACTCCACCAACAAAATGCTCATGTCATTTATGAAACCCACAATTGATCATCCTAAGTCAATTGTTGATTATACAAAGACAGATGTAGAGGTGGACACTAACACCATACATGAATTAGATCAGATTGAGTTCCACAGAATCACAACTGAAATTCTATATTCAAAGGTAGTCCACAAAACCATGAGTGCTACCATGCTACAAAGGACTGTGTCTAATTTACAAACTCAAAATGAAATTAGATAAAGCATCTCTACATGCTAAGGATTTGAGGATCAAGTCCTTAGAAGATTTGGTGATAGAAACTGGAGTGGATCCCTCCAATATTGAAGTGGCTAAGACATTGATAAGGCAAAAGAATGAAGATATTTCTACCTTAAGAATGAAACTTAAACTTCCACAGAGTGAGCATCCACAAGCAAAGGAGATTCTTCAACAACAAAAAGAAAAGGATGAGACTATGCAGCTAGTACTAAAGATGACAGCCCAAATCAAAGAAATGGAGAATCAGACAGAAACTATGATGAAGTAAAATGAGACATTGAAAAGAGCAAATGAAGTCTCCATTCCTACAGTCATTCCAACTGTCAGTTCTGTTGTTCCTTCTACATTGGCAGAGCATTTGGCACCAAAAGGAGTATTGGCAACTGCAGTGTCAATAACATCTGTAGATACCTCTGCCACTGGATCATCTACATCATAGGTAAAGCAAGAAATAGGTGAAACAACTGACATAGTAAAGGCTATGGAAGAGATGTCCCTAAAGAATAATGAGACTATCAACTTGAAAAGCACCATTCAAACTCTTGAAACATCAAATAAAAATACATTGATTACTTCCAAGGGACATGAAAAAAGAGCAAACAGACTTCAAGAGCAAGTAAAGATTTTGTAGCAACAGGTCAATCTCAGTGAACATGTATCATATATCAAGAACTATATTTGGAACAACATAATTCAAGACATACATCTACAATGGCCTTCAATCCAAATAATTTATGAGCAGAAGAATATACTTAAGGTAGCACAAGTAGAAATTCAGAAAACCAAAGAAGAACTAGCTGACAAACCTTCTCAAGCTTTGAAACTTATTACATTTTTAAACAGCAAAAACAGAGAGGAGCTTGAAGGGATGAAAATTCAGGATAGGACTGAAACCATACTACAAATCAAAAAGGTCCTAAATAAAAGAAATATAATGAACAGTTTGGAGGAAATATGTAAAGACATGAACTTATCAATATCAAAGTTCTTGGCCAAATACACTATATTGACACAAGCAGGCCTTCCAGACATCCATGGCTTCAATGAAAAATTAATGGTTAAGACAGATTATGACAAGAATATTAGAGCATATACCAAAGAACAGGTAAACAAGCCTCTGCTATAAGGTTCCCCAACTGGCAAAGTTACTTTAGAGTACTTTGAGAACTTGTTTTTCCTACAAAATGAAATTAAGCACATCTTCATTTTCAAGCCCAACTTTGCAAAATACACAGAGGCAGATGAGAGCTACAGGAAATTGAAGAACATGAGAATTCCCAGTGCAGAACAATGGTAGGAATTCACTGATTTGATATAAAGGTTTACAAACAGAGCAGAAAATTACATGAAAAGCATAACATTACTGTTACCTAAAGGTAAAAATCAGATTCAAAGTGTATCAGGTAAATGATCAGAGTCAAAGAGTATCAGTCAAAAAAAAATTTACTGCGGGTTATTCCTCATTTTACAGCAGTCAAGCAATAAGAAAACAACGTAAATAGTATCCGAGTATAAAGTACAGGATGAAGAGTGTATTACAAGTTATCTTCCAAAGATATTTTTCCAAGTGCCAGCAAGCATTTCCAGCAGCTACAACAAAGCAATAAGTTAAGATAATTAGTCCTATATTTTATTGATAAGAGGACAACTTGCCAGTTTGTTTTGCAGCTGTCCCTCTTTCTATTGAATAATCTTTATTTTTTCCTAGAGATATTCTCATATCTCTTTGATATTTTGTAAACAATCGATTTGTTTAAATACTTCTCTTATTGAAGTATTAAGTGTGGAATAAAATTTGTCAAGACTAATATAGACATTTTTACTGAATACATTGGGAGTTTGTGTGAGTTGATTTGTAAAGCAGCAAACTGGAACTAAGTCAAATAAACATCATAACTTAGGATTCTTGTGCTGATCAGATAAGTCAAGTATTTTCCTGTTTTCACTGTTTATCTTTCTAAGTTCCATACATACATTTACATGTTTTATGTCTTAAATGATTAAATAGGAAAGCTTAAACATAATTAGTGTCAAAAGCTCCTTGTTTTTTACTGGTTATTCATTGATATGTTTTCTGCTGATAACCGGACTTAAGAATTCTTAAGTGCTCTTAGTCCCTGTTTGACCCCTTTCTTTCATCTTCTTTCTGTAACTTAAGGATCCTTCATTGCCCTTTTGTTCAGATCTTACCATTTCATCAAAAAGCCTATTTCCAAATCCTTTGAAGGTCATCTACCCTGCCCTTAGTACATTTTCTCTTTTGACCTTATTTCCTAGCTTTGCTTGCCAAGAAGTTGACTCCATATCCCAATGGTCTGGTAGATTCCTCTGTGGTTTACCTTGAAGTACCTTTTATTCCCACCAAACATTAAAAACAAACCAATTTTCCAATTATAACTAGCCTAAAATCTTATAACAAAAAACAAAGCTAAATCTTGAGGAGAGATCCCTCTTCGGAATTTAGGAAGGCTAGATCCTGAATTTCAAAAGTAGGTTCTTGGTTACCCATGGTTTTCTTCAACTATAAACCAAAATCCCACAACCTGAGAATTACTAGGGTGATAACATACTGGGGAATTAACCACTCTCCAGTTTTAAGTTTAATCTTAGAGGAATATTTTTAAAACATATCTTTTCAACTTTAAGGTTAAGTTTAAAGGTTGTGGGTATTTATACAATAATCATTTTGGCTCCCAATAAAGTCTATTATACTAGATCGAACACTAATCCCAACCCTGTAGATATAGTAGACAATCCAAACCAGATAGGAGAAAAGAAAAAAAAGATTGTTAGTTTAGAAACTGAAGTGCCCCTGAGAAAAGCTAATTCCTTACCCAAAGAATTAGTAAGCTTATCAGATATAGATTTTGATTTCAAGTTTGAAAATTCATTATTTAGAAATAAATCTAAAATTGATTTAAAGGAAACTATTATAGATCCCATTTTTACTTCTTTCGTGAATGAGAACAGAAAGTTATTTCAGCATCAATAAAATCAGACAAAACTGAAATTCAAAGTTCAGTAGAAAGGGTTAATGTTACATGAATTAAATACATTGATGAAGCTATTAAATTAGCCGATTTTTTATCTCAATTTAAACCTCCAGTTTCTCAACTATACACCACCATTTTTTTAGCAACAGATTCAACTCTGCATGCTTCCACTTCATTTATAGACACCACTATCAGTTCACCCCCAGAGCCTGTTAGTTCTGAGTTTCCTTTGCAGCCTAGGATCATATATTCATCATACCCTCAATCCACTGCAAGTTAATCCACAGAATCATTCATTCCTGAGTTGCCTTTGCAGCCTAAGATAGTATTTCCATCATTTATTCAGTCTACCATATCCATTACCACTGCATCTACTAGTGTTATAAGCACTACTTCATCAGTTGTTATAACCAGCACTATTCCTGCCACTACTACTGTACCTCCCAGTCTACCAAAAATCCAAGCCATGGCTGCCAGATATGCTCCCCTGGTTCTACCCCAACCTCTCAATGATATGCCAGATGGATATCATAAAATTGCTCCCTTATTTGATGGTCTCTCACAATATTCTGCACAACAACACGTAACCAAAATGAATGACTTTTGTGAGATCTATGAAATAGATGAAGCTGATATTCAAATGCGATTATTTGCCCAAAGTCTAACTGGAGAAGTGAAAAAATGGTTTAAGAATTTAGCTACTGGTAGTATCAGAGATTTAGCTGCATTTCATAGAGCCTTTATAAATAAATGGGAGAAAAAGAAAAATCCTTTACAAATTTTATCAGAATTTGATTCTATGAAGAGAAATCCTACTCAGTCAGTTCAGGACTTTTGCACTAGATACAATAGTATCTACAATTCTATTCCTGCAGATCTTAAACCCACTCCATATTCTGTGCTGCTCAAATTCCCTGATTGTTTTGATGTAGACATGGCCTACCAACTTAGAGAAAGAGATGCAGAGACCCTAGAACAAATGCAACTGAATGCTGTCAGTGTAGAAATTAATATCTTAGCCAGAAAAGCAAGACTAAGAAATGAAAGAAGGGTTACTATAAAAGAGGAAACATCAAATTCTGAAACAAAATTAGATCTTCTTGCCAGAACTTTAGACAGAGTGGTAGATAGATTAGATAACATGGAAAGAAAGCCTACTTGAGACAATCAACCCCAAATAAGGAATCCAAATTTTCGAAAAAACAACAATCTTGGAAAGGCTAAAGAGCCTGCTCTAGATCAGAACATAAGAACCCCATTTCAAGAGAACTATGTTGAAAGTTCTCGTGATCATGATGAGGAAGACATTAACATAGTAATGGGGATAGATGAAAGTAATACCCTTTTCCTCACAATGGAAGATTTATAAATAGTTTAGCTTCAACATCTCAGACTGGATTCTAATGAATCTTTTGATTTTAAACAAGGTTATGATTCTGCTATAAACGAAATTCATAGTTAATATAACCTTTGAAGCAAGAAAACCAATGATCCTTATAAGAAAACATCTGCTTCAAACCAGAATAAAAATAAGGATGAAACTTCAAAAAACAAGATTTTACAAATTATCCCTAGAGACAATAAACAAAAATCCAATCCCTCAAGTCCAAAGATTTTTGATATCACTGATCAAACTGTTCAATCATCTAATTCAGTGAAAACAACCATCCTAGATCCAAATAAAACTTCTACTGATTCTAAATCAGCAAGTTCTAAAAATGACACTCAAAGAAAGCCTTTGGCTGATAGTTCAAAAGCTGATAAAGTTTCTGCTTCTACTCAAACTGCCTTTGAAAAAAGAAATAAAGACAGCAATAATCAACAGACTCAAACTGGAAACAGTAAAACAACTGGTGAAACACAAGAAAAATCATCCCAAATAATAATTCCAAAAGATGAAATAATTCAAGCTATCAAATCTCAGTCAACATTTAATATTCAATCTGAAATATCTAAGTTAAAGATAGCCATTCCCTTAACTGAATTGGCTAAAAACGACTTGTATAGATCTATTATTACTGAAACATTGAATGTAAATGAAAATGAGAATACAATTAATATGAGTGATGATAGACCTGAATTAATATTTGGTCCCAATGTAGATGGTAAGCATTCAGATGGGTCAATACCTCCATTTTACTTAAGTCTTACTATCCATGATCAGATATTACATAACGCAATGCTAGATACTAGAGCTTATCATAATCTAATGCCCAAAGCAATACTGGAAACTCTGAGTCTAGACGTAACCCAACCATATAAAGATTTATTCTCTTTTGACTCAAGTAAAGTCCAATGCATAGGAATGATTAAGGATTTATGTGCGAAATTGGTCCAATATCCTGGTAAAATCATGATCATGGGTGTTGTGGTAGCTGATATCCCGCCAAAGTATGGCATGGTGCTTTCTCACTCATGGGGAGCAAAGTTTTAGAGATCTCTACAACTTGACATGAGTTATGCCACTATCTCGGTATTCAGACAGCCCAGAAAGCTTTACAGAGAAACCTTAATGAATTTTATGATCAGCAATGCCAAGAGACCTACCAATTATCCAATCTATTCAACTCTGACTGATCTCGATTCCTTTATTCTTTGTAACTCTGATCATAACAATATCCAAACTTAACTCACTGATATAAATCCTAAAATAATGGACGATTACATTGGTCATGAAGCTTTATGGCATTTAGATTTTGATGATTCAGTAAATAAATTTGGAGCTGGAGCTGGTGTGTGGATCACCAACATTGAAACTAGTCATTCCCAAGGGCATGCCTTTAGATTGAATTTCAAATGCACCAATAACATGGCTGAATATGAGGCTTTAATCTTAGGTCTCCAAATCATTAGAAAATTGGGAGGTCAAAGAATATTGATCATGGGAGATTCAGAGTTAGTTATCAAACAAATAAATGCAGAATACTCTATCCACAATCCCAGATTAGCCAGATACAGGGACACAGTAAAAGATTTGGTTGAAGATTTGTTAGAAAGCAAGTTTGCTACTATTCCTAGAAAACAGAACCTACAAGCCCATTGTTTAGCAACCTTTTCCAGCACCTGCAAACTTCCATTTTCACCGATACAAAAATATACTGTCGAAATCAAACACAAACCTATTGTCTCAGATAATGTAAAATACTGGAAAATTTTTTCAGAAGATGAACAGATCTATCACTTTTTGAAATGAAGGAGAGTTTCAAAATTTCCAAATTGATAATGATTGTAATATAGATTCACCTTGTAACATAGATTCAATTTTTTGTCAAATAGATGATTTAGATGTACATATTTTTAATAGACCCACTATATTTACTCAGAGTGACATAGATGATTTGGAACAAGTAGATATAGAGGAAATGATTGAAAATGCGATAGATTTGATAGATTTGAAACATAACATTTTACCAAAAGGTTTGACTCCCTTAGAGGACATGTTTGATTCCAACGATGTGCCCAAAAAGCCAAAGATGGAACCAATCAGGTCTGATATTGAAGAGTGTAACATAGGAACAAATGAAAAACCAAAAATGATCAAAATGTCAAAATCCTTACCATCAGAAGAAAAGGTTAAATATATAGAAATTTTGAAAGAATATCAAGATGTCTTTGCATGGGGTAATGAAGATCTAAAAACTTACAACCAAGACATAATTCAACATAAGATTCCTTTGAAAGAAAATCAAAAACCTTTCCAACAAAAATTAAGAAGGATTAATCCAATTTTGTTACCTTTAATCGAAAAAGAGTTTAAAAGAATGTTTGATGCACAAATAATTGCACCAATCAGGTATTATGATTGCGTTTCTAACTTAGTGCCCACTAGAAGAAAAAAAAGGGAGAAATTCGACTCTATATAGACTTTAGAAATCTCAATAAGGCTTATTTGAAAGACAATTACCCCTTTCATAAAATGGATCATATTTTGCAGAGGGTGGCAAGTTCTTCAAGAATTTCTTTACTGGATGGTTTCTCTGGTTATAATAAAATTCTAGTTCATGAAGATGATCAAACTAAAACTACATTTACCACTCCTTGGGGCACTTTCATGTATGTGAAAATGCCTTTTGGATTGAAAAATGCAGGAGCTACATTTCAGAGGGCCATGGATATTGCCTTTGCTAAGGAAATCCATGAATTTTTAGTTATCTATCTTGATGATATTACTTTCTTTTCAAAAACAAATGATGAACACATGGATCACCCGAGACAAGTCTTTATCAAGTGTAGAAAATATGGTATATCCCTAAATCCTAAAAATACTCTTTTCAGACTCGAAGAAGGAAAAATGTTAGGACACATAATCTCCAAGGAAGGCATTAGGATATACCCCACAAGAATTGAAGCTATTTTGAACATTCAACCACCAAGGAACATAAAAGAACTTCAAGCATTCTTGGGTAAAATAATTTTTTTAAGAATATTTATCTCTAACCTGTCTGAAATCATAAAATAACTCAACAATATGCTTAAAAAAGACTCTGTAATAAAATGAACTATAGAAGCCAACAAATATTTTGAATCCATAAAATAGGCCTTGACAAAAGCACCAGTCCTAATCAACCTAGATTATACAAAATATTTCATAATTTTTTCATTTGCCTCAGAACACCCCATAGCTGCAGTTCTACTGCAGAAAAACAACCAAGGTTTTGAACAGCCAATTGCATTTTTTAGTAAAGCCCTTAGAGATGCACCTCTGAAGTATAATATCATGGTAAAACAAGCTTTAGCCCTCGTTAAATCCATAAAGGATTTCAAAGTTTACATAATCCATTCCCACATCATTGCATATGTCCCCAATGCTGTAATTAAAGATATTCTTACACAAGATGGACATGATGGTAGGAGAGGAAAGTGGATTGCCACTATCCTTGAATATGATCTAGAAATCATACCAACAAAGCTCATTAAGGGACAGGGGTTAGCCAGATTGATGGCTGAATCCAATTGTAATACTTTAGATATAAATTTCATTGCACAGATCAATGACCAGGAGGAGATGGCGACTCAATTGATCAGTGAGGCCTATCTAGACTCACCATGGTACTCTGATATTATCTTTTTACTCACACATTTACAAGCTCCTCCTGGGTGAACTAAAACCAAAGCCAGATTCATCAAACAAAGAGCAATGAGGTTTTGTATACTAAACAATGCACTTTATTGGAAAGAAAATAATGGGATTTTACTAAATTGTTTATTAAAATCAGAGGCTGACAAAATTCTCAAGTAATTTCATGCAGGTGACTATGGAGGCCAATTATACTGAAAGAGCATAGCAGACAAAATACTCAAAGTTGGCTTTTACTGGCCAAATTTATTTTTTTATGTCAAAAATTTGTTACCTCTTGTCATAAATGTCAGATTTTTGAAGGAAAGAAGAAACTATTGCCCTTACCTCTTAAACCCATATCTACTGAAAGGCCATTTCAACAATGGGGGTTAGACTTCATTGGTGAAATCCACCCTCCATCCTTAGGCCAACATAAATGGATTTTAATTGCTATTGATTATTTTACCAAGTGGATAGAAGCCATTCCTACTAGGCAAGCCACTGATTCAGTTATAATCTCATTTATAGAAAGTAATATTTTGTCAAGATTTGGATGTCCACTTAAGATTATTACTGAAAATGCAGCTGCATTCAAATCCAAGAAAATGATTTATTTCTGTCACAAATACCATATTACCTTAGGTCATTCTACTGCTTATTACCCCCAAGGTAATGGTTTAGCTGTGTCATCAAATAAAAGCGTAATCAATATCATCAAAAAATTGCTTACTCGGTCAGCCCTTGGGTGGCTTGGGATAAAATTTCAAAACCAAAGGAGTGGGGAGGCTGGGGAATAAAAAACTTGTTTTCCTTTGCAAAATCCTTGGCGGCCAAATTAGCGTGGCGATTGATTTCTACTGACTCCCTCTGGGTTTCGGTCATTAAACGCAAATATATCAGTCAAGGCTCTGTCCTAGACTGGGTTCGGTCCCCAGTAAAATCCTCCAAAAATGCCTCTATTGTTTGGAAAGCAATTGTGGCTTCTGTTTAGCTAATTGAGAGAGGCTTGGCATGGCAGGTTGGCGATGGTAATCAAGTTCGGGTGGGATGTGATCCTTGGGTTGGTTGTTCGCCTAACTTCTCTCTGTCTCCGGAGTTGGTTAATCATCTTAATTCAGAAGGTTTCTTTTCTTTGAATCAGGTGGCAAATCCCAGGACTACCTCCCTCGTTAAGCAAGGCTGTCTGTCTGGCACGGACCTGCATCTTGATAATAGGTGGATGGACGAATGGAATCGTTATGTCGCTGATCTTTCGCATTCTTCTATTAGAATTTCGGATTCTGCTGATAAACTGCGATGGGTGAATGCACAGACAGGCATCTACACCCCAAAGTTCGGATATAAGTGGCTTATGACGCAAGAAGGATGGGGGAACCCTTGCTGGTGGTCCAAATCTCTCTGGAAACTAAAAAGCCCAGCCAAGACTAGACTTTTTTTCTGGTGCATTCTTCATAACAAGGTACCAACATGGGACTTTCTGCAAAAGAGAGGTAAACAGGGGCCGAGTTGGTGTTCTCTCTGCAAGTCTGATGAAGAAAATCTTCAACACCTTTTCCTCTATTGCCCCTTTAACTAAAGCCTTTGGGCAGAATCTTTGCGTCTGACTAATATTCCCTTGAGATGGCATGGAGAAGACCTTTCTCAAGCTTGGAATTCATGGTGGCAGGAGGCTTCAGATGATAAAATCAGGGCCTTTCCTCTTCTAATAGCTTGGGGAACCTGGATTGCTCGCAACAAGGTGGTTTTCAATGAGTCCTCTTTTCCCTTAGCTAGGCTGGCAGCAGAGGGAGCTGCAATCTTTGATAGTATTCCTTCGCCTGCAGTTGTAAGTTCCTCTCGCAATATACAGCCTGAGACTATTAATGAGTCAGTTCCGTGGGCTTACTTTGATGGGGCTTCTGGTGGTAATGATATTTGTGGTGCTGGTTTGGTCATTCATCTCTCTGCTGAAAACTCTCTTCGAGCCTCAGTCGGCCTTGGGCAAGGGTCTAATAATTATGCTGAACTTAAAGCTCTTCATTTGCTTCTCGGCTGGCTTATTTCTAAACATATGAGACAGATTTAGATTTTTGGTGATTCTCGAAATGTAGTAAACTAGTTCAATGGGACTCAGCAGTGCAGGAATTTTATTTTACTACCTTTTCTTAAGGAGATTCGTCGTCTTAAATCTTTTTTCTCTGAGATTTCTGTTGTTCACATTTACAGGGAAAGGAACTAGCAAGCAGATCTTTTATCTAAAGAAGGTGCTCAACTTGCTCTGGGGTCCTGGGCAGTAGCTGAAGTGGTGGATGGGACTGTTCATGCCCATGAATAGCCTCCTTTTGTGTAATTATGCAGTTTATTTCTGTATTGTATAGTTGACTTTAAAATTTTTTGAAAACTGCTACTATATTGAGTCCAGAACTGTTTTCCTTATGTAAGGAGGTTTTGGGCTCCCTTTTTGTTCTATGTTTGTTATACTTTATGGGGCTGGGATAGTTTCTACTGCCAGCTCCTTTTTGGTGATAGTGGAGCTATGGTTTTGTGCTTCCTCTCTTTTTGCTCTCATCTCTTTCACTAGCTGATGATGAGCTAAAAGAGATGCACTGATGATTGCTATGGCTATCTTTTGGTTTTTTAGGGCTGCTAACATATGCACAGGTGTTTAAGTAGCTATGCTTCCACTCCCTTTTGCAAAATAGAATGGCTCTTGTTTTTTCAGAAATGCTTGGCATATGTTCAGAAACTATCTATATATAATAGAAAGTTTGTTTTTTTCTGTGGAAAAAAAAAAAAAAATTGCTTCAAGAAAACAAAAAGACCTAGAACAAAAGGCTAGTCTATGCCTTATGGGCTGATAGACTTACCACAAAGAATTCTATTGGAACTTCACCTTATCAAATTGTATATGGAATGGATGCAGTTTTCTCCTCTTCCTTGGGTGTTCCAGTCATGAAGATCATTAAGGAATCACAGGTGGAAACAACTGATATTCAACGAAGAATTAATGAAACCATACATCTTCAACAAAAAAGGGAAGAAGTTTATGAAAGATCTCAAGTTCTAAATGATAAAATTAAAAATATTTTTGGCAAAAGAAGTAAAGAAGATGATTTTTTCATTGGAGATCAAGTTTTGAGATGGGATTCACGGAGAGAGGATAAAGGAAAACATGGAAATTTTGGCTTTCTATGGCAAGGAACTTATGTGATATATGGTTACAGAGGTAACAATTCTTTTTTCTTAAAGAATTTGGATGGAACTGAACTACAAGAAGGACCAGTGAATGGTAGGATGCTGAAACACTACTATTCTTATGAGTCGGTCACCAGTTAGATTCATTGAATTTTATCATTGTAAATATTCATTGCAAGTGTGTAGATTGGATTGGAGAATTTATCTACAAATTTGCAGCCCGAAGAGAAGGCCCTAAGCTTTGCAGTATAAAATATCATAAGTATGAATTGTTGCAGAAATCATAAGGCAATTACAAGATCACCAAGGTTAAAGTTGAAGGCTACTGATCCTAGAGTTCTTGACATTCCACCAGGAAATTCCATCCCCAAGTGAAGCCGATGTTAGTAACCTATAAATATAGGATTCATAATTTTGACTTGACTGAGGATAGTCTTGTAAATATGTACAAACTTTGCTTTCTGCAAGTTCCCATATTTTATAAAATAAAAATAAAAAATAAAAAAGAAGATAAAAAGTCCTAAAAGAAAGATCAAAGGACTTAGAAAAAATAATATACCCCAAAAGAAAAAAGATGAATAAAACATGAAAGTGTGCAAGTCTAAATGCCATTATTTTTACTTTTTGCAGTTGATTATGGCAGAGTGTCAATAAATGCCATAAACTGTGATGAGTTGAACAATTTAATCTTGACTTGACATCTTTCAATTTCAAATGTTGTAGATAGTGAATAAAGAATTGTCATACAGTTTAATCATGACAATTCAGTAGTTAGGTAGAGAATAAAAGAATCCAACAGTTTAATCTAGATTCTTGGATGAAATAAGTGTAGAATTAGATAGTTTATCACTTTCAAAAAAGAATAAAAAGTTGTAAGGTTGTTAGTTCAAATGCACCTAATTAAAAAAGAAGGAAAAAATGTTAGAAGATATGACTGGGTAGGTAGAAGAAGGTGGGAAACATCATTGTAAATATCTTTCACCAGGAAATAAATAACTAATTTCCCCTCCCCATAGCAATTTAATATTCTAGACTATCAGTCAAAGAGGCTCAAGGCATTTCCTTGACTTCTGTTGGGACCAGACACAAGGCTCAAAGACTGATTAGTTGAAAATGTTAATTTTCTATATTAACCCCAGAGATTTTCATCATTTATTCCTTCATGCACTCATCACCATTTAACTTCATAAGGGAGAACCCATTTGATTAACTTCCTCCATTTTACAAACCATAAAACCCTCAAAAAACATGATATACTAAGTAAAATTGAATGAATTATGAAAATGAAACTTACTCTAATTTTCGCTATCCTTGGTTTTATTTATGAATTTTTGAGTATTCATTGTCCCTTTTCATATTAATGCTTAACTTATTTTATTAACCCCATATCAAATATCCTAGTCCTATTAATATAACTTCTTATTATTTAATATCCCAAAAAAAACCCTATTATTATATGCTTTTTATGTCAAAGATATTAATCACATGTTGAAATAACATCCCTAAATTACCCCTTTGACATAAAACTACCCTAATACAATACCCCCGCTCCCATATAGTATTAGAACTTCAACTGAATCTAAAACTATATAATATAATTAAATTTGCAAAAAAGTTCATTTTTACATACTTTGTATTAAAAATATCGCAGAAAATAATACTTACTCCCGTTACCACATTACCTCTACCCAAGGTTAAAGCTTTAACCTTACCCCTTTCCCCCGGTATATATCTCTTTACTACAGATTAAACCTTGGTTAAATCATTTATAACCCGCCCCATTCACTTTACTTTATGTATAAACTCATTTTATACATAAGTTTCATTAAATAATTCAGCGCCCTCGCACTCATCCTCAACCCTCTAATCATCCTTACATTTCCAATCCGATGATCCATGCTCAACGCGATTATTTGGCTTCATGCCTCATCCTTCCCCATCGTGATTAAATCATAACTGCCCGATCACCAATGCTCACCTTGATACTACGACCCAAATCTAACGCGATAAACCATTCCTTTGTCCCACCATTCCCATCGCGTTAATTATTAACCGTTGATCATCTCTATCGAAATCAACGGATGATAGTTGTTGGGCCGTTAATATGCCATTATTATTATCACTTGTGAACGCTTATTCCACCCATTTCTACCATTCTTCATCACGTCATTTATTATAATTTATTATTTAAATCTATTTTATAATGATTTATGCTCTTATGAATGAATATTATTTATTCTCCTTTATTTATAATAAATTGAAGATTATGTATGATTTTATCAATGATAGTTTTAATAAATCAGTTGTAACATTATTCACCATTTTTAGCCTCCAAGATAATTTCCAGATTGAAGGTTTGATCATTAAAAGTGCCAACTCAGAAATTCGCTGGAATAAGAAGTGACGGTTTTGCGGTTGCGATTCTGAGCAAATGAAGCAGAATCTGGAAAATCCGAAACATGGGTTTTTTCCAGAACGGACCCAATTAACTTTATTTAAAGAACGGTTTGCCCAAATTCAGCTTGTACTAAGAGAAACGCAGGGTTCTTTGAGCACGATTTTCTCAGATTTGTTGTTGCGGCCGTCCTCCAAATCTCAGCTGCAAAGCCAAATTCGCCTTGTTCTTGTTGATCAAATGGTTAGAAGCAAACCAATTTTGTAATAGAATCATGTTGTAATTATCTCTATTGTAACCACTCTCTGCTCTCTTTGTATTTAAATCAGAACAGAGATCAGAGAGAAAAAAGGACTTTGAGGATGATTCGGGATGGATTCGAATGATGGAATTGAGGATTCAGACTTAGAGATTCAAGAATGAAGATGGATTATTCATGATAGGATAGGGATTGTTGCATTGCCATTGTAATCTTCAAAGCTTTTGCTGTTGTAATGATTTCACAATTTGAGGATGAATAAATAAAAGGGTTGTTGTTCATTCACCTGATCTGAACTAGCCCAGCAGCATCCGCTGGCGGCTAAGGGCCCAGCCTCTGGTGGAGTATGCTGCTGTTGTATCATATCTTTCCAATTTCCGCCGTGTGATGGTTTGATTTAGTTCCTATTTCTTTGAATCATATTGCCTTACAGTTTCATGTTCTTGCAGCAAGCTGTTATGATATTTTATGAAATTGTTTTATTGCACAAGTTGAGATTGAATCGTGTGGCTGTTCTTTTCCATCATAACAGAGATTATTATCCTTCTCAACGTATATTGTTATGCTGCTCATTTCAAATGTAAAGCTTCGTTGTTCATTTCAGATTGTTGGTTATTCGATTCCACTAATTAGAGTTTGTTGTCCAGATTTATTAAATATGATTCGTTGTTTAATTCCTTTAATTATAAGTTTGTTGTCCATTTACTTCATTGTTTAGTTTGGTTGATTAATTGCAAGAGTTTGCTTTTAAAGAGCTTTCCTAGTTTACTTTCAATGGCAGCTTTCCATTTCCTGTTATTTGCATTATCTTTGCTTTGGTGTGAAGAACGATCTGAAACTGTAGTGGGCATTGGCATTTGCTGTCTAGTCCCCAGATTAATGATATGTTCCTTGGTTACTTTTGGTTACATCAGTTTCCAAAGGGATGAGTTGTTGTTACTGGACCCTTGACTGATACATTGCTTATTTTTCCGAATGCATGATTTAAGTCTTAAAGTGCTTTGTTGTAAGTAGATTTTATTTCCAGCTTTCATTTACTTTTGGATTTTAAGCACTATACTGCAAAAAATTACTCTTGAGTAAATAACCGCCTCAGACTGAGTACACTCTTGAAACAAAAAGTCGTCCCCGGGTTGACAATTAATGTGAGGTAATTAGGAGTTACAAAGACACCTTTTTATCGCTCCACATTTTGGCGCCGTTGCCGGGGAGAGTGTAGCCATTTCTAAAGAGTAGTGTGAATCTGATGAGTGCATGCTAGGGAAGAGTTGGATCTTAAAAACGGAAGGTAAGAACCTACGTGCGGAGCATGTAAAAGCCCTGCTCCACTATCCGCTTTCCTAACAGATTTGTTGTTGCTTTGTTGGGTAGAAATAGATGTTTGAATTTTTGTGTGAATGATTAGGAAAAAAATAGAAATTTTGAAAAGAAAATCACATGATTTCACTCAAGTGGTGATGTAAGCACCACCCATTTCACTAACTAATTGACAGGAACATTTGAAGAAGGAGCCTCGAAGAAACACATGAAAAACATCTTATATTATGGTAAGAAATGGCTCACGTTTCTACTTTTGAATTTCCTATAAAAGATCTAGGAGGAGTGACACAAATGCACATAATTCCCCCATCTTTACCAAATTTTCATGGTTTAGCAAATGAAGATCCAGATACATTCTTATTTGAGTTCGAAATACTTTGTAGAGGATATGATTATTGTACTAATGATAAAAGATTGAAAGTGTTTCCTCTTACTCTAAAAGGAGCAACTCTCCGATGGTTCATGAGCCTAGGTGGGAATTGCATCCAATCATGGGAGGACATGAAGAACATATTCTTGAAGAAGTACCAAGACTATTGCAAATCCAATGAAGATATTTTCAGTATGATACAGGGGGAAGATGAAAGTTTGGAGGACTATGTAGATCGATTTCAATATAACCTTCAAAAATCAAAGCATAAGCATTTGGAAAAAGAGATCTTAAAAACACTCCTTCTTAAAGGAATCAAAGATGAATTTTTAGAACTCTTAAATCTGATAAGAAAAGGTGATGTTTTTCAGTTATCATATGATGATGTTTGTGAGTTGTGCATAAGGTATTCAAGAGGAATCTCCAAGGTTGGTAAGAATTCTAGAGATGTTTGTTCTTTCTTTTCCAAATCTGCTACAAGAATAGGAGACATAAGAGCTTAAATCAATGATTTATTTGAAAATTTTAAAGTTGATTTTATTAGCTCTCTAAGCTCAAAATTGGACATTTTGCAGGTTCATAAAAATGAAGAATTTGATGAAGTGTTTTTCCCTCATGACCGAAAGGAGCAGCCCATAGATGGTTACTCTTCCTTATCTAGGATGGAAGTATCATATCAAAGAGGTGAGGAAGCTGCAATAAGGTCAAAACCATGGAAATCATGGCCTACAGGTATGGTTCAAAACACTTCTTCTCCATTCTCTTACTTGCATAATCCATTATGGAATACTCATGTTCTAGGGCAGCCATGTCAATTTCAATATAACCACCAATCTTATCTACAAGTTTGGCATGGTTCACCTTCTGATTGCATGACTACTCTCCCTCATCTTGTAGCACAAGCACATTCTCCATATTCTCCACCAGCTCTTTCACAACATCCTGCTTGCATATCAAATTTATCCACTCAACCCAACCAACCACATCATCACAATGTTCCATTCCATGCACAATTTCCTGTTCAACTAATTCCACACCCTCACAACAATAAACTAGTACAACATACTTACAGTGTTGAACTGCCAAATTTACCCACCCTTCCCACCCATTCTATCTCACATGCGCCATTAGAGAAAACTTACAATGAGATTCAGAATGTTTCAAATTCAAAAATTGTAGAAGTTATGGAAGAAAATGAGCTTACTTCTAGTTTGCATCAACAAGCCATTTTAAAAGCTCAAGAACCTTATGGTATGATGGGAAATCAAGAAAGTAATGGATATATTGAAGATTGGTTTCACTCCATCACGTGTTTGCATCATCACTCCATACTTCAACAATTTTTGACAACATCTTTTCAAGGGAAGTACAACATATTTTCAAGGGAAGTTGGCTTCTCATACCCTAATTTTTATCAACATGCATTTTTCAAATTTGGGTATGTATAGAGGCCTTATTTTGGAAATGGCTCCACTAGGAATACTCTTATACATAAGCATATTCAATTTTAAAAAAAGAGTAGATTAGTGGAGAAAATAAAATAAATTAGAAAATAAAATAAACACATTTTTGTAAAAATAGTTGTTTGTTTGTTGCAACACGCTGTGGAAATCAATATTGATGATAAATATTCTAATTTATTTGTGTACGTAGATGAATTATATTGCAAATAACCATTCTAAAAACACTTATATTCATTTTTATCATCCATATGGAAAAATTGCTTGAATATCATTTTTTTGGCTTGCGAGCTGGATGAAATTCCTGAAAACACAGTTGGGACAGTCATGTTTTGGGGGACCAAAAGTGAATATTTTTAAAACTTATTTCTATCATAAGTATCCCTTTACGTCTAATTTCCAACCCAATTTTAATCTCTCCATTTGGATTTGAAACGGAAAAGTTAGAACCAAAACATTGACAGGGTGTCTAGTAGGCAGCTCAACAACAGAGTTGAGACAGTCAGTTTTTGGAGGCCTAAAGGACTATATTTTTAAAACTTGTTTCTATGGAAGATTCCTCTATGAATCAAGTTTAAAACGCAATTTGAATCACTCAATTTCAATATCGTATGAGGAATTTATGACCAAAATACTGACTGCCTATCATAAATCAACATTCTTGAAACTCTGTTTTCTTGGTTGTTCCTCAACATGTTTGACCCATCAATTCTTCTTTTCTTCAAAACCTGTTTATATTGGAGATACAAAAGGAATATAATTTAATCTCCAATTTGAATTGGTTCAATCCGCTATCAAACGAAAAATTTATGCTTGAAATATCAACTGTTGGTCTAGATTGCATTAAAAATGACTATGTTATGCAAAAGTTGTTCTAATTAAAATTGACATAATATCATTGAATTTCTAAAACTTGTTGCTACTGGAGATAAACCTCTGTGGAGATAAACCTCTTGAATTAGAACTCATTTGGCTTTGGAATCACTCATTTCATGAAAACAAAGAAGTTGTGATTAAAACACTGCAGTTAGCATGATTGGCCACCGCTCTCCGGGCAGTGATGACAAATTTTACTTTGTTATTTTCTTCAATGGATTTGTTCTATAGAGCAACTAATTGTTGTTTTTTGCATAATTCTTGGATTAGGAGCCCGCATCACCCTCTTCTCCATGATTTAATGTATTATCACAGTAGACACTCGTCGCAGTGTCCCAGAGAAAAGAAGTCAATTTACACGCAGTGATTTTGAAAGAAATTTTAAATGGAACAAAGGAATTTCATCCAACTCATTACCCAACGGATTCATAATAGAAGAAATGAAGAATTTATTTCCATTGGAAGATTCATGTCTTATCTCTGCTGCCAAAATATTTTTCAAAGAGATCATTTTTTTTGACATAACATCATAGCTGTTGTCACTTAATTTAGTTATTTACATATTGTTTTTAAATAAAACATTGTTTCTTTTCTGATATTTTTTTATATTTTGTGTTTCAGGTGTTGCTTCATTCAAACTGTGACCCATCCTCATCATCAATACAGTGAACAGCTAATTCATTCTTTGCGTGCTTGCATTTCATGCTTGTGCGTTTTTGCTGTTCATTTTTCCAAAGGAACGACATTTGCATTTTCATACTTTTTTTGTGTGTATTTTTGTTTTTTTGTGTGCATTTCCTTTAAGGAACACCACTTTTTGAGTGTTTTTTGCTGTTCATTCAAAAGAGCAACACTTTGGGATTATTTTCGAGAGCAACCCTTCCTTTTGTGGGATTATTCCTAGTTCGTCTCAACCACATTTTACTGATTCTCTTTCATGGCATGAAGTACACTACTTTTATGAGGACAAGAATTATGGATTCTTTTGAAGCGAGTTATTATCATTCAAGTTATGATCTTTAACATGACAGTTCCTTGATGATAGATTCTTTTCAAAAAGGACACAATTATTTATATACTACTTACCGCATTGTTTTCTTCGTTGAACATGATACTTCACTGGTCATCTTAATACCATGGCCGGTTCCACCCCTTCCGGATTATAATCTTCTCTGCTCCCCAATTGTGATTAATGTGATTATGGGTATATTTTTTTTTCTATTGACATGTTCAATTTCTTCCACTATCCCTACTCTTAAGGAGTACTGAGCCTCCCTCTTTTTATTATAAAATTGTGAATCACAGCAAAATTTTGTTTGCAAATGGAGGATAGGGGGTCTCATTATGAGCCAGCCTACCATGTTCATAAGGTTGTAACGAAGTGACATTCCCATTATGGCCACCACACCAGGGTTATGATCCATTGGATAGCCAAAATATCCTTGGAACAGGAGGTCTCATCATGAGTCACTTCGATCACTTACACATCCTTGTTGGAATGGCAAAGCAGGGTTATCCTGCTACTACGCTAGCACACCCACCCTTCAAAGAAGAACAACACTGAAACTCTCTAGTTATAAATTGAGGATTTTGGCTCATATGGGTTAAAAAGCAACGCTGCCGAGGCTATGGACGCCTGCTGGCAGCAGAGGCTCTGTTTATGGTATTGAAGTTATATCTTATCGTCAATTATGACTATAATACCCTTTTCTTATTTTTTCTTTTTATCAGAGAAGTTATTTCCTTATATTTTTCCCTGTTTTGAACCTTTATGCATGAGAAATTGTTTTATGATCAATCGCATCATTTTCAGCTAGCATACTATCAGTAAAGCATGTTTTTGGCATATTGTTCTTTTTCTCTTTTTCATCACCTATCATCAATTCAAAGCATCCTATCTCTTATTCATAACTATCTTTACAGACTCTGCTCTCATTATAACCATAACTCCCGCTATCCTATCATTGATATGTGTACTCTGCTTCATTCGCTGTTATATTGTTCATTCCCTTGCCTTGCCATCAGCACAACACCTCTCATATGCTTTATGGTCATGGAATTCCTTTTCCAATTGGAGGGGGGAATGTATGCATTATGGGATAGCATACGATAGGATTACTACACTCTGCCGTAACTTCTTGATTTGACAAAAGTTTTTCTGACTGAAAGTTTTCCATGCATCTTATCTATTTCTATTCAAAACTAACACTATGGATTCAAGAACATTGTATGCAAAATAGTGCTTGCTACAGGAGAACAATAAGTATGGGCATAATTCATTCACAGCGAGATCACACTACTCTAACTAATGTAGAGGCTCGAGGCCCGCGAACGTGCACAATTCTTCCGACATGATGTGCTTGCCTGGATTCTACCTTTTTGCATCAGCTTCAACACCTGCCAGTACATATATGTCATTCCACATTTTTGGAGGTAAAAACTTGAGGTAAAATCGCATAATTTTCTGATTTATTACGAATTTAGGAGAATTTCAAAAACGTCCATTTTGAGCATTATTTATCATCCTTCATTCCACATCTTTACCACTTTCCCTTTTTCACAAGACATCATTTTCAAGTATGGGGTGAGCCGTTTCCTTTCATTCATTTCTTTCTTATGACCATGTTATTCATATTCTTTATCATCCATTGCTATTCTTATTCATTCTCAACACCTCCCTTATTCCATGTTGTTTTACACCAAGCAGAGAATTCAACAGCTGGTAGCAACCACCTCAATTTTTTTCTAGCATCGCATGAGGGCATGCTAATTTTTCAGAGAGGGGGAGGAATTGCTAGGCATGATGGATGTTTTCAATTTTCTTTCTCATTTAAGGCATACAATTTCAGGGCAGAAATTGATTTCCATAATATTTTTAAAACTATGAACTCAATTCTTGTGATTTTTGGAAAACACAGACGTGTCATTAATACAAACCCAGACAATTTCAAGATAAATTGGTTCATAAAATTTCGGAAATCATGCATTCTCATACCATACCATTTTGTTTATATCTCAAGTGATCCACAACAAAATTAGTTTGGATCATAAAGGTATTCATATATTATAAATTTACTTGTACAAATTTCAACAAAATCGTTTGTAGTTTTGAGAAAATGGTTAAGTGAAGCTATTGCTATCTATATCATATTTTGTCAGTAACTTCATACATATATTTGAATGTCAATGTATAATTGTTATGCCTTCATCAAGATTGTTAAAATTGAATATTCATTAATTAAGGAAGCATTCATTTGTTCTCAAATTTTTATTGCTTGGTTAACACATGGGTTTTCTCTTGGGGTTGCATGAAGACATGCAATATATTCAGGTTTTCGTTGCATGAGGACATGCAACATATTGAGTGTGGGGGTATGTTGGGCCGTTAATATGCCATTATTATTATCACTTGTGAACGCTTATTCCACCGATTTCTACCATTCTTCATCAGGTCATTTATTATAATTTATTATTATTTGAACCATTTTATAAATGACTATGTTTTATGAATGAATATTATTTATTCTCCTTTATTTATAATAAATTGAAGATTATGTATGATTTTATCAATGATAGTTTTAATAAATCACTTGTAACATTATTCACCATTTTTAGCCTCCAAGATAATTTCCAGATTGAAGATTTGATCATTAAAAAGTGCCAACTCAGAAATGCGCTGGAATAAGGAGTGACAGTTTTGCGGTTAAGATTCTGAGCAAATGAAGACGAATCTGGAAAATCCGGAACATGGGTTTTGTTCAGAACGGACCCAATTAACTTTAGTAAGGAACGGTTTGCCCAAATTCGGCCTGTGTTGAGATATTCGCAGGGTTCTTTGAGCACGATTTTCTCAGATCTGTGGTTGCGGCCGTCCTCCAAATCTCAGCTGCAAAGCCAAATTCGCCTTGTTCTTGTTGATCAAATGAAGAAGCAAACCAATTTTGTAATAGAATCATGTTGTAATTATCTCTATTGTAACCACTCTCTGCTCTCTTTGTATTTAAATCAGAACAGAGATCAGAGAGGGGGAAGGACTTTGAGGATGATTCGGGATGGATTCGAATGATGGAATTGAGGACTCAGACTTAGAGATTCAAGAATGAAGATGGATTATTCATGATAGGATAGGGATTGTTGCATTGCCATTGTAATCTTCAAAGCTTTTATCGTTGTAATGATTTCACAATTTGAGGATGAATAAATAAAAGGGTTGTTGTTCATTCACTCGATTCGATAGCTCAAAGAAGACTGGCCAAGGGCTAAGGGCCCAAACCTCTCGTGTGGAGTATGTCATAGACTTCACATTCCACTCCAATTTCTCGCTGTGATGGTTTGATTTAGTTCCTATTTCTTTGAATCGATTTTGCCTTACGCTTTCTTCATGTTCTCGGCAGCGTCGCTATGATATTTTGCGGAAATTGTTTTACTGCACAAGCGAGATTGAATCGTGTGGCTGTTCTTTTCCATCATAACAGAGATTATTATCCTTCTCAACGTATATTGTTATGCTGCTCATTTCAAATGTAAAGCTTCGCTATTCATTTCAGATTGTTGGTTATTCGATTCCACTAATTAGAGTTTGTTGTCCAGATTTATTAAATATGATTCGTTGTTTAATTCCTTTAATTATAAGTTTGTTGTCCATTTACTTCGCTGTTTAGTTTGGTTGATTAATTGCAAGAGTTTGCTTTTAAAGAGCTTTCCTAGTTTACTTTCAATGGCAGCTTTCCATTTCCTGTTATTTGCATTATCTTTGCTTTGGTGTGAAGAATGATCTGAAATTGTAGTGGGCATTGGCATTTGCTGTCTAGTCCCCAGATTAATGATCTGTTCCTTGGTTACTTTTGGTTACATCAGTTTCCAAAGGGATGAGTTATTGTTACTGGACCCTTGACTAATACATTGCTTATTTTTCCGAATGCATGATTTAAGTCTTAAAGTGCTTTGTTGTAAGTAGATTTTATTCCCAGCTTTCATTTACTTTTGGATTTTAAGCACTATACTGCAAAACATTACTCTTGAATAAATAGCCGCCTCAGACTGAGTACACTCTTGAAACAAAAAGTCGTCCCTGGGTTGACAATTAATGTGAGGTAATTAGGAGTTACAAAGACACCTTTTTATCGCTCCACAATAATGAACCCGAGTCCCACTTTCGCTTGTCCCACAGCTTCCCAATGCATCTCAACCATTCGCATAGTGCGATCAAATCCAACGGCGTATATTCAACATCGCATCCCAAAAGTGATCGAGCAAAGTTTATAAGAACTAACGCAATAAAAGTTATTTCGTGAAACCACCATATGCTACGTGTCTCAATTCTACTGGATCGCGTTCCAAAAGGAAAAAACTGCTTACCGCTCAGGAGCAATGCGATAACCACTAATGGTTTTGCCTTCAATGAAAAAACCACTCCCGCCATTTGATTTTGACCTGTAATTAATGTCCTGCATATCAATAAAACCTAAGGTTTTAACCTTAGATTTTCATTACTTGCATACCTTTGCGCCTTCTCCCTTTGAGAAATCACTCACAGACACCATTGTCGAGCCTCTACTGACCAATTTTCCCATCTGAAGCCAATTTCCCCTCTAAAATTCACTGCCAAAGACTCTCTACGCCTTCTACCAAACAACTGCGACTAGTTTGAAGACTAGAACAACCTGAAAATCTACTTGACCGCCATAATACCGTTAAAAAGGTATTTCTCTGAATTTCAAGCCTTCATTTCACAAATTTAAGAAAATTCAATTTGGTTACGTTGTGAAATATAAACTGCCAAGTCTGAAAATGCCCAAACCTTGAAGAAACAGGGGGAACCCTGTCAAAGTTTTCCCAGAATTTACCATCTTCTCTAAATCCATTTTTTCAGTATTTTTGACCATCTAAAGGAAATTTTCACGGCTGAAATCTATTTGAATTACAGTAAAATCCATTGAAATCCCTTTTCCAGTCCTCTGCACATTTTAAATCTGCATTTTCATCATAAAACCCTCGTCCAAATTCTGAATTGTTCCTAAAAACAGCTTAATTAGTCTTCTATTCCCCAAAAGAAACTAAGCAAACAGTCTAATATTGCTCAGTTTTATTCAAATGAAAAAGAAACAAGTCACTCTTAAGACTGGAGGTCCCAAACCTCATAAACCTGCCTCCAGCAAGCTTCCAAACCTTAAACCTTCAAAAATCAATAAACCTATTCCTGCCTTAACTGCAGATTCCACTGAAGTAGTTAGACCTTTGCAACCACCTGTCACATCTGAAGAAAACAATTCATTAATTGATTTGGACTATAGAATCTCTGATCCTTCATTAGAATTCAATTTACTTGAAGTGCACAACTAGTGCTATAAGAAGTCTATAGAGAAATTTAAAAATGATATACCTGTATGGGACTCAAACTTGCGAAAATATGTGGTTCCCATCATCCATCAAGCTCAAGATTTCATTAGGTTATGTCAATTACACTATATCTCTGATCAGAGATGTATGGTAAACAAGGATAGAGAGTTCATGTTTTACATAACTGCTAAAGCCATCAATGATATGCTCCAACTGAGCCACGATCCAAGAGCAGTATCATTGTCCATTGGAGATTTAACACAGCTCTATCTAGATCTGGACTTTCCTAAAATATTCATGATCTTTCAAAACTTCTAGCCCAACGATGTTGAAATTCCTAAGGTAAATCCACGTTATGACACTTTTGACTTCCCTGAGGGCTCTAGAAAAATCATTTCCATGCTTTCATTCATTCTAGGCTATGCTAACGATGAGTTTACAGATGCCTCCATTCTAGGTTTCCTCTCAACCTTATCTCCAGGACAACATCCAGAACTAGTATTCAATTTTTCCAAACTCATTGTTGATAATATGCATTATCAGTTGACTAAATTACCCGAGGAAGGAGTATTCAGATATTCATCCTATCTGTTACATCTCTTCCCTTTTTTTTAGGCAGAAAATTTCCCTATTCCATTGCAGAAGATGGATGTGGAAGGTAAACCTATTTCAGTGATATTCTTGACTTCTCTACTCAAAAAAGACAGTAGTGAATACACCTATAAAGACTTCAATGATTTGTTTATTAAACCTGCCATTAATTTATTGAACAAAGCAGAGCCACCAAGGATTAATGAAGACATCAAAATAATTCTACAGTTGTCTAAAAACTGTAAGGTAGGAGACTGGTATTTGTACAAAAATCACACATAAATAAGAATATATGGTGCACTCCTGGCTCCTTACAAATTACCCAAGTTTCTAACTACCAGGATTTTTGCTTTGGGGTACTCGAAATAGATCTTGAATGCAGATGCGGTGAATTTCATAGCTTCCAAAAAAAAAACACAATTCAAGCTAAAAAATCAAATTGGCCCCTTCATAGTCAATAGTAGAGATGCTTTGAAAGAGATAGTTAGAAAATTATCAGAATTTAAGTTCCAAGAAAGCTTTCACTAAAACTATGACCCTCAAAGTGTTTTAAGTAAACTCAGGGTCAAGTGTAAGTTAACTCCATTCCTCCATGACTCAAAGCCACAAATTGAAAAGTTCGCTAATCAGATTGAATGGGTTGCAAACACATTGATTGATGATATTCAGGGAATGAAAACAGATAACATGAAGGGAAAACAGATGGATAGTACACAAATGATTACAGCTGGAAAACAAGCAAAAGTGTCCAATAGAATACCCAGAAAAGAAGAAGGCTATACTGCAGAAGCCATTGCAGATAATAAATTTAAAATCATTTACAGCAAGAAATCCAAAATGACAACTGCAGAGAAAGAAAAATCTATAGAGATAGATGAAAATGAAGATCAAACAAACAATAATGGTCAATAAACAGATGATGAAGCAAAATTGATTGTCAATGAAACACTTAAAGATATTCAGTAGGATCAAGAATCAGCTCAAAAACATGATATAATAATGATAGAAAAACAAATAGGTGTGGAAGTTCCTTCCTATTCTAAATTTACAGAAGAAAGAGATTCAAACATCCAGAAAAAGTTCAAGCAGATCAGAGAAAGGAATGAGGAAATTAAGAATGAAGTTTATTCTAAATTTCTTAAAGAAAAGCCAGGAAACAAAGATAGGTTGCTTACTGCATTTGATTACTCCACCAACAAAATGCTCATGTCATTTATGAAACCCACAGTTGATCATCCTAAGTCAATTGCTGATTATACAAAGACAGATGTAGAGGTGGACATTGACACCATACATGAATTAGATTAGATTGAGTTCCACAGAAGCACAACTGAAATGCTATATTCAAAGGCAGTCCACAAAACCATGAGTGCTACCATGCTACAAAGGACTGTGTCTAATTTACAATCTCAAATGAAATTAGATAAAGAATCTCTACATGCTAATGATTTGAGGATCAAGTCCTTAGAAGATTTGGTGATAGAAACTGGAGTGGATCCCTCCAATATTGAAGTTGCTAAGACATTGATAAGGCAAAAGAATGAAGATATTGCTGCCTTAAGAAAGCAACTTAAACTTCCACAGAGTGAGCATCCACAGGCAAAGGAGATTCCTCAACAACAAAAAGAAAAGGATGAGACTATGCAGCTAGTACTAAAGATTGTAGGTTTTAACCCTGAACAGAAATTATCTACACACAAATCTTATAGCAGAAAATAAATAATAGTGAGCATAAAACATAAAATAGATAAACACAAAGATTTTCCCCTGGATCCCAAATCGGGACGACCAGCTTGATTTTTCATTATATTCCTTTTAATGTTACAACACATATATATACATGCCGAAGCATACATGAACCCTAATCCATTAACCCTGGATTAGAACATAACCATAGTTCCCTTGACCGGATCTACAAAAATACCAGGGGCCAAAAACCATCGTACCCCAAAACCATGTGCAAAACCATGCACAAAACCATGGGCGCGGACTACCCACCGGAGATTAAGGACCAAAAAAATTTCACCGGGGCGCTGCCCCGAACCCCTTGCACCTGGTGCAAAGGGGGGGCTATCACGCATGCTTATTCATAGAAATAAGATAACACATACCCAACATTCTCCCACTTATTGTTTTCTTTCCGCATGGGGCCACAGGAGAGCTTAGTCATTGGCCCAATTCTTCAACACCCATTGTTTCTCTACACCAAGAGAACTTTTGAGTGCTCACAGACTTCATCAATGCATCTGCAACATTCTTCAAAGTGTCCACCTTTACTAGCAACACCCTTTTAGCCTCAACCATATCTCTAACAAAGTGATACTAAACATTAATGTGCTTTGTCTCTGAATGATAAGCAGGGTTCTTAGCCAAGAAAATTGCACTTTGGCTATCACGGTCTATCTTTATAGCTTGTTGTACCAACCCCATACTTGAACACAATCTCTGCAACAAAACTGCTTCCTTACTGGCATGAGTGGCTGCTATGTATTCTGCCTCTATAGTTGAAAGAGCCACTATAGATTGTCTTTTACTCATCCAACTGACTGTGCCTCCAAATAGGCTAAACACATGCCCACTTGTAGATCTTATTTGGTCTAGATCTCCAGCCCAGACTGCATCAACAAAACCATGAATGTCCAACATTCTTTCCAATACTGGTCTTCCCTGGTAGCACAAGCCATAATCACTAGTTCCACGTAAATATCTGAAAACCCGCTTCACTGTTGTCTAATGCTCCTTCCCTGGGTTTGACATAAACCTGCTCAATACTCCCACTGCATGTGCAATGTTTGGTCTAGTACAGACCATTGCATGCATTAGGCTACCCATTTCACTTGCATATGGAACATGGGACATATCCTCCTCTTCTTCTTGTGTCTTGGGACACTGTTCAACAGATAGCTTTACACCTACAAGAATAGGAACATTCACTGGTTTACTATCCTGCATATTGAACCTCTGCAATATAGTCTCGACATACTTCCTCTAGTTTAACCAGAGCTTCCTCTTTGCTCGATCTCTCTTAATTTCCATGCCCAAAATATAGTTTGCAGCACCAAGATTCTTTATGTCAAATTTCGAGAACAGTTGGGTCTTCAAATCTTGGATAATTTCTTTGTCATTTCCAATCAACAACATATCGTCCACATACAAGACCAAAGAAATAACATGATCACCAATTAATTTAAAATAAACATAGTGATCCTCCTTGCTTCTGGTGAAGCCAAGTCCTCGTATATAGGTATCAAATTTCTGATACCACATCCTTGGTGACTATTTTAAACCATACAGAGACTTCTTCAGCCTACATACCAGTTCTTTCTTACCCTTCACCATAAAGCCTTCGGGTTGCTTCATGTAGATCTCCTCTTCTAGATCCCCATGAAGAATTGATGTCTTCACATCCATCTGTTCTATCTCAAAATCAAATGTAATAGCAACAGATAAAAGTAATCTAATAGAAGTAACTTTGGTAACAAGAGAAAAAATATCACCAAAATTAATTCCCGGCACCTGGGAATAACCTTTTGCTACCAACCGAGCTTTGTATTTCTCCACCTTTTCTTCTACATTCATCTTCTTTTTAAACACCCATTTGCTCCCGATGGGCTTCCTTCCAGCCGACAACTCCACCAAATCCCATGCCTCATTTTTGTGCAAGGATGCCATTTCATCAACCATGGCCTCCTTCCAGAGTTTTCCATCCTCTGAATCTATTGCCTCCCTGACAGTTCTGGGATCATCATCAGTTATAGTTAAGGAAAAATTTGAACAGAAAGCAGATGGACTATACATTTCTGGTTTTATTCTTTCCCGAGCTGATCTTCTCACAGCTAGAGTTTGTGGCTCTTCCCCTTCTGAGTCTTCTTCTGTTGTAGAGTCTGATTCATCCTCCTTTAGCTCAAACTCTATCTTCTTAGGTTCCTTTGGTATGACTTCATGTTTAACAACATATTTTACCTCTCTAAACACCACTTCTCGGTTGTACACAACCTTCCTTGTTTCCGGGTTCCAAATCTTGTAACCTTTTAAACCATCCTTATACCCAATAAAGATGCACCTTTCAGATTTATTATCCAACTTGGTCCTTTTCTGCTTTGGAACATGTACATATGCATCACATCCAAATACCCTTAGATGTGAAAGAGATGGTTTCTTACCATTCCATACCTCATGTGGAGTCTTATCCTCCAACATTGATGAAGGTGATTTGTTAACCAGATAGCATGCAGTCTCTACTACCTCTGCCCAGAATTCTTGTCCTAACCTAGTACCATTGAGCATGCTTCTTGCCTTTTCCATCAGTGTTCTGTTCATTCTTTCTACAACTCCATTTTGCTGAGGTGTGTATGGAGTTGTCTTCTGTCGTGCTATACCACACTTCTTATAGAACTCTTCAAATTCCTTCTTGCAGAACTCCCCACCATTATCTGTCCTCAACGCCTTTATCTTCTTCTCTGTCTGGTTTTCCACCAGAGCCTTAAATTCTTTAAATATGTCAAAGACTTCAGATTTCTTCCTCAAGAAATATATCCATGTATTCCTTGAGAAGTCATCTATGAATGAAACATAGTACACAGACTTTCCCAGTGATGGAACTGACACAGGTCCAAACACATCACTGTGCACAAGTTCTAATATCTTGTTCGCCCTCTTAGAACCAGAAGGAAAACTCACCCGATTATACTTCCCATATACACAATGTTCACAGAAATTGAAATCCAGAGAGAAATTAGACATACCTTCTACCATACCATTTCTATGCAGTATCCGAAGGCCCTTCTCTCCAATATGTCCAAGCCTTTGATGCCATAGCATGGTCTTTTCTCTGGAGACAGCTAAGCTTTCCGCTCCACTTTCAGGAACCATAGAACTATTACACCCATCAATAACAATGCTACCTTGTATCTTGTATAGATTTCAAGTCCGAACTCCCTGCATTAATACCAGTGCTCCCTGAACCATCTTGCAGACATCTTTCTCGAACACTGTTTTTACACCTGCATCATCCATCTTGCTTACAGAAATCAGATTTCTGGCCAATTCAGGAATATGTAGAACACCAAGAAGTGTTCTAATCCTTCCACCTTGCAGCTTTAGCTTGACCTTTCCACGTCCAACGATTCTGGCCTTCCTATCATCCCCTAGGAAGACATCACCACCATCATATTTCTCATACTCGCAGAACCACTCCCGATGGGGAGTGAAGTGAAAGGATGCACCTGAGTCAATCAACCATGACTCATGATCTACATGTGTATTTGAAGAAGAAGCCAAATGCACATCCCCACCTTCATCTGAGGTGGTTTTTGCCTCTGCAGAAGGAGCATCATCATATCCCTTTCCTTTCTCAGGAGCTTTAGATCTGCACTCCCTTTTGTAGTGCCCTTCCTTTCCGCATTTCCATTATACCTTTACAAACTTTCCAGGAGATTTATATCTCCCTCTTGATTTGGATCTCCCACTCGAAACCTTATTCTTGTTCCTGTTTTGGGACCTTCCTCGTACAGATAAGGCATCTTCATTCTAGCCCTCCATATTTTTATGTCTCATTTCCTCCGACAACAAGGCTGAGACAATGTCATCAAAATTCAAGGTAGTTGTATTGCTACCTATTGCAATAACCAGACTGTCCCACGAGTTTGGTAGAGAACGCAAAAAAATCATGCACTTATCTTCATCTGAGATTTTAATATCAACAGGTGATAGCTGACTTACCACAGTATTGAAGGCATTCAGATGCTCTGTCACCGAGTCTCCATCCTTCATCCTCAAGTTATACAACTTTTTCCGCAGGAACAACTTATTCACCAGAGACTTAGATTGGTATAAAGTCCCAAGTTTTTCCCACAAATTATTTGTTGTAGCTTCCCCAGATACATTCAACAATACTGAATCTGAGACACACAACCGTATTGTGCTCTTAGCCTTCTGATCCAGTTTCTTCGAGTCTTCATCTAACATTGCCATTGGTTTAGTACCTCGATCTACCAGGATCCACTGATCTTTATCCACCAACAGATCCTCCATCTTGAGCTTCCATAACTCAAAACTCTGGCCATTAAATTTCTCGATCTTTATCTTCCCGCCGCTCGCCATCTTCTTTCACCACAAGAACCGATCCCGCAGATCTCCCACTAAACAGGGTCTACCTTAGGCCCGAGCAAAAAACCCTCAGCAGCAAAGGTGTCCACTTGAAGCCGAAACAGCTCTGATACCAAATGTAGGTTTTAACCCTGAACAGAAATTATCTACACATGAATCTTATAACAGAAAATAAAAAATAGCGAGAGCATAAAACATAAAACAGATAAACATAGATATATTCCTCTGGATCCCAAATCGGGACTACCAGCTTGATTTTTCATTATATTACTTTTGTGTTACAACACATATATATACATGTCAAAGCATACATGAACCCTAATCCATTAACCCTGGATTAGAACATAACCGTAGTTCCCCGTACCGGATCTACAAAAATACCAGGGGCCAAAAACCATTGTAGCCCAAAACCATGTGCAAAGCCATGCACAAAACCATGGGCATGGACTACCCACCGAAAATCAAAGACCAAAAAATTTTCACCAAGGCACTGCCCCCGACCCCTTGCACCCAGCGCAAAGGGAGGGCTATCGCCCCCCCCCCCCCCCCATCTTACCCCCCCTGCACATGCTTAGTCATGGAAAGAATATAACACATACCCAACAAAGATGACAGCCCAAATCAAAGAAATGGAGAATCAGACAGAAACTCTGATGAAGGAAAATGAGACATTGAAAAGAGAAAATAAGGTCTCCATTCCTATAGTCATTCCAACTGTCAGTATTGTTGTTCCTTCTACATTGGCAGAGCATTTGGCACCAAAAGGAGTATTGGAAACTGCAGTGTCAATAACATCTTTAGATACCTCTGCCACTGGATCATCTACATCACAGGTACAGCAAGAAACAGGTGAAATAGCTGACATAGTAAAGGCTATGGAAGAGATGTCCCTAAAGAATAATGAGATTATCAACTTGAAAAGCACCATTCAAATTATTGCAACATCAAATAGAAATACATTGATTACTTCCAAGGGACATGAACAAAGAGCAAAAAGAATTCAAGAGAAAGTAAAGATTTTGCAGCAACAGGTCAATCTCAATGAACAGGTATCATATATCAAGAACTATCTTTGGAACAACATAATTCAAGGCATACATCTACAGTGGCCTTTAATCCAAATAATTTATGAGCAGAAGGATCTACTTAAGGTAACACAAGTAGAAATTCATAAAACCAAAGAAGAACTGGCTGAAAAACCTTCTCAGGCTTTGAAACTTATTACATTTTTAAACAGCAAAAACAGAGAGGAGCTTGAAGGGCTGAAAATTCAGGATAGGACTGAAACCATACTACAAATCAAAAGGGTCCTAAATAAAAGAAATATAATGAACATTTTGGAGGAAAGATGTAAAGACATGAACTTATCAATAACAAAGTTCTTGGAAAAATACACTATATTGACACAAGCAGGCCTTCCAGACATTCATGGCTTCAATGAAAAATTAATGGTTCAGACAGATTATGACAAGAAGATTAGAGCATATGCCAAAGAACAAGTAAACAAGCCTCTGCCACAAGGTTCCCCAACTGGAAAAGTTATTTTAGAGTACTTTGAGAACTTATTTTTCGTACAAAATGAAATTAAGCACATCTTCATTGTCAAGCCCAACTTTGCAAAATACACAGAGGTAGATGAGAGCTACAGGAAATTGAAGAACATGAGACTTCCCAGTGTACAACAATGGCAATAATTCACTGATTTGATATAAAGGTTTGCAAACAGAGTGGAAAATTACATGAAAAGCAGAACATTACTGTTACCTAAAGGTAAAAATAATATTGAAAGTGTATCAGGTAAATGATCAGAGTCAAAGAGTATCAGTCAAAACAATTTTTACTGCGGGTTATTCCTCATTTTATAGCAGTCAAGAAGCAAGAAAACAACATAAAGAGTATTCGAGTATAAAGTACAGGATGAAGAGTGTATTACAAGTTATCTTCCAAAGATATTTTTCCAAGTGCCAGTAAGCATTTCTAGCAGCTACAACAAAGCAATAAGTTAAGATAATTAGTCCTATTTTTTATCGATAAGAGGACAGTTTGCCAGTTTGTTTTGCAGTTGTCCCTCTTTCTATGTAATAATTTTTATTATTGCCTAGATATATTCTCATATCTCTTTGATATTTTGTAAACAATCGCTTTGTATAAATACTTCTCTTATTTAAGTATTAAGTGTGGAATAAAATTTGTCAAGACTACTATAGGCATTTTTGTTGAATACATTGGGAGTTTGTGTGAGTCGATTTGTACAGCAGTAGACTGGAACTAAGTCAAACAGACATCATAACTCGGGATTCTTGTGCTAATCAGATAAGTCAAATATTTTCCTATTTTCATTGTTTATCTTTCTAAGTTCCATATATACATTTACATGTTTTCTGTCTTAAATGATTAACTAGGAAATCTTAAATAGGATTAGTATCAAAAGCTCCTTGTTTTTTATTGGTTATTCATTGATATGTTTTCTGTTGATAACCGAACTTAAGAATTCTTAAATGCTCTTAGTCCTTGTTTGACCCCTTTCTTTCATCTTCTTTCTGTAACTTAACGATCCTTCATTGCCCTTTTGTTCAGATCTTACCATTTCATCAAAAAGCCTATTTCCAAATCCTTTGAAGGTCATCTACCCTGCCCTTAGTACTTTTTCTCTTTTTACCTCATTTCCTAGCTCTGCTTGCCAAGAAGTTGACTCCATAGCCCAATGGTCTAGTAGATTCCTCCATGGTTTACCTTTAAGTACCTTTTATTCCCACCAAACATTCAAAACAAACCAATTGTCCAATTATAACTAGCCCAAAATCTTATAACAAAAAACAAAGCTAAATCTTAAGGAGAGATCCCTCTCTGGAATTTAGGAAGGCTAGATCCTGAATTTCGAAAGTAGGTTCTTGGTTACCCCTGGTTTTCTTCAACTATAAAAAAAAATCCCACAACCTGAGAATTACTAGGGTGATAACATACTGGCGACCATACTGGGGAATTAACCACTCTCCAGTTTTAAGTTTAATCTTAGAGGAAGATTTTCAAAACATATATTTTCTACTTTAAGGTTAAGTTTAAAGGTTGTGGGAATTTATACAATAATAATTTTGGCTCCCAAGAAACTTTATTATACTAGATCCAACCCTGATCCCAACCCTGCAGATATAGTAGACAATCCAAACCAGATAGGAAAAAAAAAAAACAGATTGTTAGTTTAGAAACTGAAGTGCCCCTGAGAAAAGCTAATTCCTTACCCAAAGAATTAGTAAGCTTATCAGATATAGATTTTGATTTCAAGTTTGAAAATTCATTAGTCAGAAATAAATCTAAAACTGATTTAAAGGAAATTTTTATAGATCTCGTTTTTACTTCTTTTGTGAATGAGAAACAGAAATTTATTTTAGCATCAATAAAATCAAACAAAACTGAAATTCAAAGTTCAGTAGAAAGGGTTAATGTTACACGAATTAAAGACATTGATGAAGCTATTAAATTAGCCAATTTTTTGTCTCAATTTAAACCTCCAGTTTCTCAACTATACACCATCGTTTTTCCAACAACAGATTCAACTCTGTATTTTGCCACTTCATTTATAGACACCACTATCAGTTCACCCCCAGAGCCTATTAGTCCTGAGTTTCCTTTGCAGCCTAGGATCATGTATTCATCATACCCTCAATCCACTGCAAGTTCATCCACAGAATCATTCATTCCTGAGTTGCCTTTGTAGCCTAAGATAGTATTTCCATCATTTATTCAGTCCACCATATCCATTACCACTGCATCTACTAGTGTTATAAGCACTACTTCATCAGCTCTTATAACCAACACTATTCCTACCACTACTACTGTACCTCCCAATCTAGCAAAAATCCAAGCCATGGCTGCCAGATATGCTCCCCTGGTTTTACCCCAAACTCTCAATGATATGCCAGATGGATATCAGAAAATTGTTCCCTTATTTGATGGTCTCTCACTATATTCTGCACAACAACATGTAACCAAAATGAATGACTTTTGTGAGATACATGAAATAGATGAATTTGATGTTCAAATGCAATTATTTGCCCAAAGTCTAACTGGATAGGTGAAAAAATGGTTTAAGAATTTGGCTGCTGGTAGTATCAGAGATTTAGCTGCATTTCATAGAGCCTTTATAAATAAATGGGAGAAAAAGAAAAATCCTTTACAAATTTTATCAGAATTTGATTCCATGAAGAGAAATCCTACTCAGTCAGTTCAGGACTTTTGCACTAGATACAACAGTATCTACAATTATATTCCTACAGATCTTAAACCCACTCCATATTCCATGATGCTCAAATTCCATGATTTTTTTGATGTATACATGGCCTACCAACTTAGAGAAAGAGATGCAGAGACCCTAGAAAAAATGCAACTGAATGTTGTCAGTGTAGAAATTAATATCTTAGCCAGAAAAGCAAGACTAAGAAATGAAAGAAGGGTTACAATAAAAGAGGAAACATCAAATTCTGAAACAAAATTGGATCTTCTTGCCAGAACTTTAGACAGAGTGGTAGACAGATTAGATAACATGGAAATAAAGCCTACCTGGGACAATCAACCCCAAATAAGGAATCCAAATTTTCAGAAAAACAACAATCCTGGAAAGGCTAAAGAGCCTGCTCATGATGATGATGATGATCATGATCATGATGATGAAGAGGAAGACATTAACATAGTAATGGGCATAGATGAAAGCAATACACTTTTCCTCACACAAGAAGATTTAGAAATAGTTGAGCTTCAAAAACTCAGACTAGATTCTAATGAATCTTTTGATTTTAAACAAGGTTATGATTCTGCTATAAATGAAATTCATAGTCAATATAACCTTCGAAGCAATAAAACCAATGGTCCTTCTAACAAAACATCTACTTCAAACCAGAATAAAAATAAGGATAAAACTTCAAAAAACAAGATTCTGCAAATTCTCCCTAGAGACAATAAACAAAAATCCAATCCCTCAAGTCCAAAGATTGTTGATATCACTGATCAAACTGTTCAATCATCTAATTCAGTGAAAAAAACCATCCCAGATCCAAAGAAAACTTCTACTGATTCTAAATCAGCAAGTTTTAAAAATGACAGTCAAAGAAAGCCTTTGGCTGATAGTTCAAAAACTGATAAAGTTTATGCTTCTACTCAAACTGCCTTTGAAAAAAGAAATAAAGACAACATTATTCAACAGACTCAAACTTGAAACAGTAAAACAACTGGTGAAACCTAAGAAAAATCATCCCAAACAATAATTCCAAAAGATGAAATAATTCAAGCTATCAAATCTCAGTCAACATTTAATATTCAATCTGAAATATCTAAGTTGAAGATAGCCATTCCCTTAACTAAATTGGCTAAAAACATCTTTTATAGATCTATTATTACTTAAACATTGAATGTAAATGAAAATGAGGATACAATTAATATGAGTGATTATAGGCCTGAATTAATATTTGGTCCTAATGTATATGGTAAGCATTCAGATGGGTCAGTACCTCCATTTTACTTAAGTCTTACTGTCCATGATCAAATATTACATAACACAATGCTAGATACTGGAGCTTCTCATAATCTAATGCCCAAAGAAATAATGGAAACTCTGAGTCTAGACATAACCCGACCATATAGAGATTTATTCTCTTTTGACTCAAGTAAAGTCCATTGCATAGGATTGATTAAGGATTTATGTGTGAACTTGGTCCAATATCCTGGTAAAAGCATGATCATGGATGTTGTGGTAGCTGATATCCCGCAAAAGTATGGCATGTTGCTTTCTCGCTCATGGGGAGCTAAGTTACAGGGATCTATACAACTTGACATGAGTTATGCCACTATCTCAGTATTCGGACAGCCCAAAAATCTTTACAGAGAAACCTTAATGAATTTTATGATCAGAAATGCCGAGAGACCTACCAATTACCCAATATATTCAACTCCCACTGATCTCAATTCCTTTATTCTTTGTAACTCTGATCATAATAATATCCAAACTTAACTCACTGATATAAAGCCTAAAATAATGGATGATTACATTGGTCATGAAGCTTTATGGCATTTATATTTTGATGGTTCAGTAAATAAATTTGGAGCTAGAGCTGGTGTGTGGATCACCAACATTGAAACTAGTCATTCCCAAGGGCATGCCTTTAGATTGAATTTCAAATACACCAATAACATGGCTGAATATGAGGCTTTAATCTTAGTTCTCCAAATCACTAGAAAATTGGGAGGTCAAAGAATATTTATCATGGGAGATTCAGAGTTAGCTATCAAACAAATAAACGTAGAATACTCTATCCACAATCCCAGATTATCCAGATACAGGGACACAGCAAAAGATTTGGTTGAAGATTTGTTAGAAAGCAAGTTTGCTATTATTCCTAGAAAACAGAACCTACAAGCCCATTGTTTAGAAACCTTTGCCAGCACCTGCAAACTTTCATTTTCACCAATACAAAAATACACTGGTAAAATCAAACACAGACCTATTGTCCCAGATAATGTAAAATACTAGCAAATTTTTTCAGAAGATGATCAGATCTATCACTTTTTGAACAATGAAGGAGAGTTTCAGAATTTCCAAATTGATAATGATTGTAATATAGATTCACCTTGTAACATAGATTCAAATTTTTGTCAAATAGATAATTTAGATGTACATACTTTTAATAGACCCACTATATTTACTCAAAGTTAGATAGATGATTTGGAAAAAGTAGATATAGAGGAAATTATTGAAGATGAGATAGATTTGATAGATTTGAAACATAACATTTTACCAAAATGTTTGACTCCCTTAGAGTACTTGTTTGATTCCAACGATGTGCCCAAAAAGCCAAATATGGAACCAATCAGGTCTGATATTGAAGAGTGTAACATGGGAACAAATGAAAAACCAAAAATGATCAAAATGTTAAAATCCTTACCATCTGAAGAAAAGGTTAAATATATATAACTTTTGAAAGAATATCAAGATGTCTTTGCATGGGATTATGAAGATCTAAAAACTTACAACAAAGACATAATTCAACATAATATTCCTTTGAAAGAAAATCAAAAACCTTTTCAACAAAAATTAAGAAGGATTAATCCAATTTTGTTACCTTTAATAAAAAAAAAGGTTAAAAAAATGTTTGATGCACAAATAATTGCACCAATCAGGTTTTCTAATTGGGTTTCTAACTTAGTGCCCACCAGAAAAAAACCAGGATAAATTCGACTGTGTATAGACTTTAGAAATCTCAATAAGGCTTCTTTGAAAGACAATTACCCCTTTCCTAAAATGGATCATATTTTGCAGAGGGTGGCAGGTTCTTCAAGAATTTCTTTACTGGACGGATTCTCTGGTTATAATAAAATTCTAGTTCATGAAGATGATCAAACTAAAACTGCATTTACCACTCCTTGGGGCACTTTCATGTATGTGAAAATGCCTTTTGGATTGAAAAATGTAGGAGCTACATTTCAGAGTGCCATGGATATTGCCTTTGCTAAGGAAATCCATGAATTTTTAGTTATCTATCTTGATGATATTACTGTCTTTTCAAAAAAAAATGATGAACACATGGATCACATGAGACAAGTCTTTATCAAGTGTAGAAAATATGGTATATCCCTAAATCCTAAAAAGACTCTTTTCGAACTAGAAGAAGAAAAATTGTTAGGACACATAATCTCCAAGGAAGGCATTAGGATAGACCCCACAAGAATTGAAGCTATTTTGAACATTCAACCACTAAGGAACATAAAACAACTTCAAGCATTCTTGGGTAAAATAAATTTTTTAAGAAGATTTATCTCGAACCTGGCTGAAATCATAAAAGAAATCAACAATATGCTTAAAAAAGACTCTACAATAAAATGGACTATAAAAGCCAAACAATCTTTCGAATCCATAAAACAGACCTTGACAAAAGCACCAGTCCTAATTAGCCCAGATTATACAAAATATTTCATAATATTTTCATTTGCCTCAGAACATACCATATTTGCAGTTCTACTACAGAAAAACAACCATGGTTTTGAACAGCCAATTGCATTTTTTAGTAAAGCCCTTAGAGATGCACCTCTGAAGTATAATATCATGGAAAAACAAGCTTTAGCCCTGGTTAAAGCCATAAAATATTTTAGAGTTTACATACTCCATTTCCACATGAGTGCATATGTCCCCAATGTTGTATTTAAAGATATTATTACACAAGATGGACCTGATGGTAGGAGAGGAGAGTGGATTGCCACTATCCTTGAATATGATCTAGAAATCAAACCAACAAAGCTCATTAAGGGACGGGGATTAGCCAGATTGATGGTTGAATCCAATTGTAATTATTTAGATATAAATTTCATTGAACAGATCGATGACCAAGAGGAGATGACGACTCCATTGATCAGAGGATGAAAAAATTGTTTATTAAAATCAGAGGCTGAAAAAATTCTAGAGGAATTTCATGCAGGTGACTGTGGGGGGCACTTATACTGGAAGAGCACAGCACAAAAAATACTCAGAGCTGGCTTTTACTGGCCAAATTTATTTTCTGATGTCAAAAAATCTGTTACCTCTTGTCATAAATGTCAGATTTTTGAAGGAAAGAAGAAACTATTGCCCTTACCTCTTAAGCCCATATCTACTAAAAAGCCATTTCAACAATGGGGGTTAGACTTCATTGGTGAAATCCACCCTCCATCCTCAGGCCAACATAAATGGATTTTAACTACTAATGATTATTTTACCAAGTGGATAGAAGCCTTTCCTACTAGGCAAGCCACTGATTCAGTTATAATCTCATTTATAGAAAGTAATATTTTGTCAAGATTTGGATGTCCACATAAGATTATTACTAACAATAAAGCTGCATTCAAATCCAAAAAAATGATTTCTTTCTGTCACAAATACCATATTATCTTAGGTCATTCTACTGCTTATTACCCCCAAGGTAGTGGTTTATCCGAGTCATCAAATAAAATCTTAATCAATATCATCAAAAAATTTCTTCAAGAAAACAAAAAGACTTGGAACAAAAAGCTAGTCTATGCCTTATGGGCTGATAGACTTACCACAAACAAGTCTATTGGAACTTCACCTTATCAGATTGTCTATGGAATGGATGTAGTTTTCCCCTCTTCCTTGGGTGTTCCAGTCATGAAGATCATTCAGGAATCACCAGTGGAAATAAATGATATTCAATGAAGAATTAATGAAACCATACATCTTCAACAAACAACTGAAGAAGTTTATGAAAGATCTCAAAATCTACATGATAAAATTAAAAATATTTTTGAAAAAATAAGTAAAGAAGATAAATTTTTCATTGGAGATCAAGTTTTGAGATGGGATTCACGGAGAGAGTGTTAGCCCCCTATGAATTTTTTGTCAAGCAAACAGGGGCTAATTTGTCTTGTGAAGCCTTCAAGGAATGCATCTCCCCTGAAGACACATCATCCTTGAAATCTTCTGCATACCCTTTGCCCTTTGATAAATCTCCTCTGCTATTTCCATCCCCCAAGCCTCTCTGATTGTAAAAATTGTGCTCCGAAAGACCTATTTTTTCCCCTGGTACCCCTGCAAAATACCCCACTTTCCACCCTCTTTCTCCCCTTTTTTAATTTTCCTCATTAACACTCTAATTCTCCCAAAATCCCCTCTAAATCCTACACACATCTCTTGTTTGGCTGAATTTCTCTTTTTTACCTTTATTGTTCCCCTTCATTGCCCTCAAAGTGCATTAAAAATGGGCAAAAAACCCACTTTGCAACTTACATTAGGCCTTAACCCCTTTCCGCTAGCCCCTCAACCTTTCCTCCACGTGACTCGGGCGCTGTAACCGAGCGCTGGTCTGAAAGGCGCTAATATCCAATGTATATCGGGAGCATTCCTGACCGTTGATCTTTATAGATTGGACGGTGATCGTTAACTCCACAGTGTTCGTGTTTCTCCCGTTCAAACCCCCAACCACGCAATCGCCGTCCATTTACCTGCAGATCCGACGGTTCGGAGTCTACCCACCCCGGTGGTCCCCGCAGCACACTATTTCAAAACCACCTAGTTTCTATCGCACTGCCTTCGGGCGAGGGGCGGTATTTTCTGATCGCGGGGTGATTCCATACAGCTTCTAACACGTGGCTCCTGTACGATTTCAAAACTGCTATCTCATTGCGCGTTATCGTTCGATACAGGATGCACAGCGATATGCATATCAGTTGTCCGATCCGGAGCCCTCCATCCAACGGTGATCAATCCATGAAGCTACGCACGCGATAGCCCATAGCCGTCGTACCCCTGGCCCACAATCCATCGCCCTCCGACGTGTTTTCCACCGTCGATCTCCGCCAAGATCGTACGGCCCAAATTTGACTGCCCTGCCATTAACCATCCCGCCATCGCCCAGTCCCGCCACATCAACCCCACATGTATCCGCCGTACATCCGCCCATCCCATTTCATATATTTGTGCAAAAGTCAAGTTTTTAAGATTTTTTCATTTAAATTTCCTCTGCGCTCCACCCACGTTCATCAGACCACGTCCCGCTATCAGGCTGCATTTTCCGCCATGATTCTACACTGTTCCATCTCCCCGCAGTCTGCATTGCCATTCCTGTCGCTGCATCCACCCCCCATGCATGTTTTCTTAATTTACTTGCGTGTTTTGCAGGGTTATGAGCGGCGGAAAATCGTTGTGTTTCTCAGTCTCTGTTACTGTGACAGAGAACGCAGGAAAGATCAGATGCAGAGATTGAATTAAGGAAGAAATGCCTGGGAAGGTTATGGACATGAATTCATTTAAAGAACAGGGTTGAAAAATCTATACGATCTTCCTAGGGCCAGTGAATGCACAAATTTCGTAGTCAGAGATATAAATGGAGTAGCAGAGAGCTTCAGGCACGCAAATGAAGATATATAGGCCTTAGGTTCAAAGATTTAGAGGCAAAGTACCAGATTGAAGACCCAAGGATCATGCAGAAGGTACAACACATAGAAATCAATGCATATCAGGGTTTCTACAGCAGCAGAATGTTTTTCCTCCATAAAGGACAAAGCACCCATGCAGTTTTTATTCTACATCATGCTCCTGAAGAAATTTCCACCCTGACAATAGTCCGAAGCTACCAGAGCATTTGTTTCATAAATACGGTAGACTTCTCAGTCATTTATTTATCATTTTTTTATTCCCCAAAAGTACCACAGAGTCATGCAGATCAAAGTACATCAAGAGACATACCGAAGTAAATAGAGGCCTGAAGAAGACCACTCTTCCATCCAAAGAGTGATAGGAATTGAATGCTCAGAATTTAAACAAAATGGGCTTCGGCCCTCTTCTTTTCAGAAGTTTTAATACTGCATTTAGTTCTTCATCTACCTCCTCTGCTTCCCTTTAGCTATAAAACTCACGAGATAATATTGTAAAGGTTGTTGATCAGTTATCATAGAATTGAAAGTAGTTTCTTTTGAGACACAGTCTCTGTGTAAAGTTGTAAGATAGGTTGAGAGAGATGTCTTCAGACTGAGTATTCAGCTATTGGCAATGTTGTACTTGACTGGTATTGCTATTTAATATGACAAGCACATTTCTTTGGATCCTGATCTAAAGCAGCGGTGATGTTTTCCTATCTCTGTGTTTCAATTCATTTCATTTCGTTTCTGCTGGATTGCATCAGAATATTGGCATAGGATTTACCCTTGTTAGGTACCCTATGTTTCTACTCTCCTTTCCTTCAATGTTTTTCTTCTGAATGTGTTATCTAAGAATTGATTTCAGTTGATTTAACCAGTGTAGTGGATGACATTGCCTGCTCTCTGATGTATGAATTGAATGTATCTGTTCTTAGATGTTTCTTGTTAAGGATTTAGTATGGAAGATTTTGGAACACTGGGGATTAGAGTTAGCCCTGTCCACTAGGATCCTTGTGCAACCAGCTGATCTTTAACTTTGTGCCCTTAATCTGCGTTGTCTCCTCCTCTCCTACCTTTCCATATCACACTGTCATCTTTAAGATCCAATGTTTTAGATGACTAGCCCAATTGAAAGCCTGCCTATTGATTAGCAAGCAAACCCTTTCCTGACTCCATTGCCCAATGGTTTTGAATACTCCCTGGAATACTTCACCTCTTCCCAAAACTTTTTACTCATCTTTGTCTTACATTGAACCCTTCCTTCCTGATAACCAGCAACCAAACAAACAATCAAACAAACAAACACCGAGCCTTATAACTAGCCTAATATCTTTACTTTGAGCTTCAAAGACATATACCTTCGAAAATCATAGAGAGATCCCTCTCTGGACCCAGGAGGGCTAGATCCTGAGGTCTGAAAGTGGTTTTATGTTGTCTCATCTTTTGGTATTGCCAACCTTGCCAAAACATGGGAACCCCAACATAATGGCGACTCCGCTGGGGAAAAAATCTGAGAGCCTATCACTGCTAAACATTAATCTGTCTCCCAGTTTCGTCACCAACATAATGGCGACTCCGCTAGGGAATTCTGAGTGCATCACACCTTAAACATCCTTAGGCATTCAAGAAACCTACCATCTCTGGTTAGGTTGGTAGATTAAACACGCCTATCCACACATCAACCTCTATACCATTTCTTGTTGTTTCGGGGAAAATCACCCTAGAGGTTTGTTGGGTCAAAACCTCCACAGATCAGGGCATGCCATTCAGAAGGACTCACACACAACCATACTTGAATGCAAAAAACTAGATAACAACGATAGCAGAACTAACTCGTAGTCCTACGTTCGATGTAGATCCCGCGGGGTCCAAACCCCAAGCAACCTTTCTTCCTCCTTCAACCTGGAAAACAAGAAAGAACATGCACGGAAACCTAGTTGTACAACATATACTTCTTCTAAACGTTAGTGTAATCCATGTGAAACATTATATAAACCATAATAAATGCTTAATAATCAATCTTCTCACATATACAAATAGATATTAACACGTAAGTTCAGGAACAAGATGGTTCTTCATTATTGATCTTCGAGTAGACCGTCGTCCGAATTCGTCCCACCCTTGCCTCACTAAGATTCTTTCAAGACTTGTGCACTCGAGATGGCATATAAATGGATGAACATCTCCAAGAAACAAGGGTTTCCTGTTATAAATCTAGGAAAGTGTAGGAGGCACGGGGATTCAGACTTGAACTGGGATTCCAACAGAGTATAATGTCTATAAAATTTCTCTCTCCCTTAGGCCATGCACATGAGGGGCTTTTATACTCCCTCAAAGTAGTTTCAATCAGCTGTAAACAGTTGGCCACGTGCTGCAGTGGTTGAACTACAAGAGTAACCATCAACCCAACTCGAAAAAAGGGATTTTTTATATATTTTTTAATGATTTTAATGGCATACGCGGGAAAGTACATTTGGACTCACGTATACACGTGGAAAAGTCTGGGCATACCCGCGTATGGGAATTTTAACACTGTTTTTTAATGAATTTTGTTCAAGTTTCTAGGAATGGGTGCCCAAAGCCATAAAGACAATCATGAATCACCTGAAGGTGAAAAATGATGCTATAACAGATGCCCCCTAATATATGAGGTCAGAAGGGGTACATGATGGCCGAAATGTATTATGCACATAGAAAGAACTTCGCAAGGACAAGAGAGGACTTCACCAAATTTCAGCCTGCCAAAAACCAATGAAATAAAACAGAGAGTCAACTCATGCTGAGGCGGGCATACACATGCTCAGTCAAAAAATACATTATATGGAAAGTGCATAATAGATCCAAAATGTATACAAGTATAGCTGAACTGAAAGTACACAATGAATCATCTGAGCATGGCCCGAAAATATAAGTCTGAATCAATGTCCAAGTATCACATATAGAAAGCTGATCAATGATGCTAAAACTGGATGTCTGATCAGATAAGTAACTGAATCTCCATGTACCAAATCATAAGGGGTGGAACAAACGGTACAATCACGAAACTCGGGAGCCAACATATAAGATGTTGTTGTACTGAACTGCAACATATAAGGGTGAATGGCATCACTGGCAGAAACTGAATGGACTGTCAAAAGTGAATCGAGAAATGTTGATGCAACCCGAGGTCTTCACCGATCACTATGGCACAATTCTACACAATGGGAATAAATGAGCTGAAGTCGACCATGTGAGAAATCGTTGGATTACCGGTCAATGATGTATACCGTTAACCAACGCGAGACAACCCACCAATAATGAAAATGAGTGTCAAGGTGCCCCGGTACAATCTAACAAGTGCGAATGAATGAGTTGAAGTCGAACACTTGAAAGAATCTACCAATCAGGAGGCAATGATGAATCCCCACTGTCGATAGCAAAGAGTCTGCCACTGATGACTGCAAACCCTAAGGTACTGACAAAAATACTCTAGACCTTATTCCCAGAGCAATGAGTCGGAGTCGATGGGAAAAGATCTGTTGGAAGGAAGGCATTAAGGCATCCCACATCAGTCCAGCGCGAGTGTAACCCGCAGGCCAAGATTTGGAAGGAATCGGACGAAGTAGAGTGACGGAACCAAACCGAAGTACGTTTCCGACATGCACAAGATGAAGCTAGCACACGGAAGAATCCCTCTGAACCAACCAATAATGAAAGCTAACACAGAGGCGAGAAATCCACCGATAGGGTCAAATGGAAATCAAGGTACTGCATTAATCCCAAGTGTGATTATGTATGCTGACGTCGAACACAGGGGAAACCACTCAGTCAAAGACCCATAATGATGATCAAATGCTGAGCACAAGGTCACCTATCAATGATGGAAATAGGGCCAGGGTGCGGCTCTAGGTTTGCTCTCAGAGCAATGTGTCGTAGTTGATAAGAGACAAACCCGCCAGAAAGAATTCAATGGAGACCTTCTCAAACCAGCACGAGCAGAGGACCAAAACATCTGATGTGATAGAACAGGATACTGACCAGACCAGGAAGGCCGACTGAATAATGAGTCAAGAGACACCGCAGAATGGCCGACTCTAGTTAGACTTCCCTTGAAAAAAAGCATTACTTGTGATGACCATGGCAGTAAAAAGTGACCCTGTATAAGTCTGTTATGCAGGAGGCAGAACAAACTCTCCATATGATTGGAAGAGATAACCAACCGGGGTAGAACTGACCAGTGAAACAAGGTAAAGGTTGAACCTAAGTCAAAACTAAAACCATCCCAAATGGAGGAAAGATATATAAGTGTATATGCTTTTTTCAAGGGTGACAAACTGACACAATACTGCCATAAAAGTATGAAGTTACATCCCGTTCCCGCTCTTTTCGTTATATTTGATTTTTTTGTCTTTTTCATATAATAAGCCTGAAAAAGAATAAAAGAATGCTATGGTACAATGGATAGAACGAGTATCAAGCAACAGATGCACTAGTTCCTGGGATTGGAATGATCCTATGCTCAATGCAAGGTGGCGAAAACTGGTAAGCGATACTCAGAGGAATGTTCCATCCATGGGTAAAAGGGTGTTAAGTCACGATAGCCAAGTGCATGCAATGGTTAACTTGTACAAATAGACAAGGTCAAAAGTTGGATTAAACATTGACTCCAAAATGAAGTCGGCTAAAGGCCAGGATAAACAAGTAGCCAATATGCAATGCAGTAATACAACTCAAAAACACCAGGGAGCCTCTAGGGTAATAGCCAGAAAAATGATAGTGAGGAAGAAGAAAAATGAAGCTTCAACACATAAGTCATGGCGAGACTAAAGAGGACTCCCGAGCCTACATAAAACGCAGCATGGGCAACAAGTGATAGCGAGGAACTAACTAGGAAGCCCATGTAAAGGAAGGCTCTACCACCAAGTCATGATTAAATAATCGGCGAGTGAAATGGGTGTAATACTCATGACATGATGGGATTGACCCTATGGCAAGTGATCAGAATGGAGGCTAGTATGCAAAATGCAATGGAAAGTGGATTCCCTAACCTATATGCCAGTGAAGATCATATACCTGCCATGACGGGTCAGCAGTCATGGATCAAAAACCGGGAAAAATCTCAAATTCGTCAAAATGTACCTGAAAATATACCAATCTGGGCACTTCCAAGCATCCGGGTTATGCAGCTTAAGATAGATTGAAAAAATAAGCATAACAATTTTTTGCGAAAATTTTCAACTTTTTGGGCATAAATAGACAAATTACCTCATATTTGGTTCATTGTTACATTGTTGATTTGGGAAAAAGTGCTCTGGAGAAAAAGCCTCTTTCATCAGAACAGGAGCAACCGACCGTCAATCTTCACTGAATTTGTCAGGTAAGCTCATCAACCATCCTTGCTATTCATTTTGTCTGTTCATAAATTAAAATTTAGGAATTTTCACCGTATAATATCTTGCTAAAAATCACGGGTTTACGCATTCGTGGGTTGGTAATGACCAAGCCACATATACACGTGACTGTGCACAAAGAAAGTCGCGTATGCGCGACCCAAAATCAAAAAATGCGTGGCTAATGAACGAATTATTGAAATTTTGCAGGATGACCATATCATGGAGAGAGCGTGAACACAGTGCTATTGATCAAGAAGTCATGCAGAACCAAGCATCACTAAATATTCTCCGAAATTGTGGATTACTCAAGTTTTTCAAATTTCCAAATATGAAGAGTAATGTCTGATTGCTGGAAATGCTTGTGAACTATTGGGAACCGGAAGAGGACTGCTTCATCATAGATCAGATGTCCATACGCATTGAAGTGGAAGATATATATTTTATCACTGGACTCTCCCGGAGGGGGGAGCCAGTAGACTTGCATGGTAAGCCTTTGGGAGGGCTCACCATGGAAGATTACGTCCACGTGTACTGCGTAGAGGGTTCCAAGAAAGTTGGAACTCAAATTGCAATCAAAGATTTAAGGGATTTGCACATGAAAATCCTCCTTTTTACCATTGGCAGGGTAGCAGGATCTGCTTCCCTACACCAAGCATCCAGGACGCAAATGAGCATAGCAGTGGAATGCTTAACTCATGTATATGATTGGTGCGCAGCCCTACTGATGAACATGAAGCAACAATTGACCTCTATCCGCCAAGCAAAGACAAAACATTTTGGATATGGTACAATTTTGATGACATTCTTCTTTGAGAAGATTCCAGCATTGAGACCCAGAGTGATTTCTACCATCAGCAGCCCGAGAGACCCAAGAATTGCCCGCTGGGCAGACATGATGAAGAGATTGTGGGGAAGTGAAGTTCCCCGAACCACTTGGGATGATGAGTTCTTCCTTTGGTGGGGAGAAAAAATCATCGTTGTGGACGACTATCCCTATGCCGGGATGGACTTTTGTGGTGATCCAGATCTTGTCCTTCCACCAGGCGCAGCATGGGGTACAGTCGGTAAGTTTACAATTTTTTTAACTTATATAATTTTTTTGGATTTTTTCAATATGTATGAAAAAATGTGAAAAACAAACATGTTTTTAATTGGATTCAATATGTCTTACAATTTAAAATGATCATGAAACAGATATTGGACCAATTCGACCTGAGGGATGCCCACGACATAAGTGTCGCAGAGGCGAAGCGGATATAGTAGATCCAGACAGAACCCTCCAGGCTGTACAGAGGAACTTGGAGGGATTAACCCACCAAGTACCTATGGCTACAGTGGAAGATCTGCCTGAAGCCATCCAGAGACAGGTGGTAGGAGTACCCCGTGACTGGGTACGGTTATTCTGCCGTGTTTCCACTGCGATCGTGTTCTATAGGAACACAACTTCTGGGCAGGGACCTCAGGAGTAGATAGATATGATGTATCAGATGACTGTATATTTTTTGAGACTGAACATGATCGGGCATAAGCCCAGATTTTTGTATGACCTATGGATCCAAATTTTTGTATAGTTTTTTGAACACTCTGATGATATATATACATCGATGTTTGATGTGATGTAACAAATGTATGAAAATGTATGATTTTTTTGATGATTAAATTTTATTGTATGGAATGATTAATATGTCAATCAATTGCTTGATTAGCTAATGAGTCTGCCAACCAATTGTCAGCTCGAGGAATATGAATGAAAGTTAAAAATTGAAATGATCTTTGTAACAAACGTACCCTCAAGAACAACCGGAGTAAAAATGGATCTCGAACTCGATAAGTATTGTTCAACTGCGACACCACCAGCTGAGAGTCCAAGAAAACTACCAACGAATCAACACCCAAAGATATTGCCTCCGAGAGTAGATAAACAACTGCAGTGTATTCTGCTATATTATTGGAAGCAGGACCAATGTAGACCCCTCTTGATACTAACAGCTGACCAGATGGATAATGAAGCACCCAAGCCACGGAAGCTAAGTTCCAGGTGTGTCTACTAGCACCATCGGCGAAACCAAAATGACTCATGACATCCGACACAACCCGCCAAAGCAGATCAAAAACATCACCAACCCATCAAAGATCGAAAAACCAGATATGTACAAAACAAAACTACTATATACTAAAGCAACATGCCAGGCCGAAGCCTAGGCATAATACTTCTTCAAATAGAGCCCATTTCTGGGCTCCGGAAACTCGTTCCCTTAAAAATCAACCAAGGTATATGCTCCTTTCTTAAGGACTTTTTTAACGATAAAGGGGCCATACCACATAGACTTAAACTTTCCTGCCCCCAGGGCATATTTTTCTTGGGCATAGACCAAAACAAGGTCACCTTCCGAAAAAACCCTAGGCTTGACCACCTTATTGTACTAAACTTTAACTCGATTTTTATGCGCTTCATTCATTGTGGCGGCATCTCGACGCTGCTCATCGAGATGTTCCAGATGAAGGAGCCATTCTTCAAGACTAGAAGTGTCAGGAAGAAGTTCAACAGCTAATTTAAGGGAAGGAATCTCACATTCAATGGGAAATACAGATTCCAACCCGTGAACTAGCTGAAACGGAGTAAAGCCAATTGCAGTTTTCACTGACGTCCTGTATGCCCAAAGTGCAGGATATAGCATAATATGCCAGTTGGATCGAGCTTTATCAATTGTCCTTTGAAGAATTCTCTTCAAGGATTTATTCACGGCTTCCACTTGCCCATTGGCTTGAGGATAATACGGAGATGAATGCTCCTGCCGGAAACCTAATTTTAGAGCCAACTCAGCCATCATGCTATTCTGAAAATGACTGCCATGATCAGTGACAATCTCTCTAGGAATATCAAAACGAGCAATAACCTGGTTGAAAAGAAAAAGAGCTGCAGTCTCACCATCATTCCCAAAAGTAGGCATAGCCTCAACCCACTTCGTAAAGTAGTCTACTTCTACAATAATGTACTTGTGACCTTTAGCCGAAGGCGGGTTACAAGTAGTATAATCAATACCCCACTTTGTAAAGGGAGCGACAATAATGACTGGAAAAAGCGGAGCTGGATGAGCGCGCATTTTTCGAGTATAAACTTGACACGGATGACACTTTTTGACCGACTCCATACAATCCTTGAAAATCGAAGGCCAAAAGTACCCAGCACGCAAGATCTTTTGGGCTTTAGCAAGCCCAGATAAATGACCACCACAAGCTCCACTGTGGCAATCATTCAGCACAGCCTCAGCTTCTTCGAGAGTTAAGCAACGTCTCAGGATTGAATCAACCCCTCGACGGTATAAAGCATCACCAATGATCAAGTAACTCTTAGCCAAGTGACACAACTTACGACGCTCATCCTTCGAAAAAGTAGAGGGAAAATTCGCAGTCTGAAGATACACAATTATATCTCCATACCAAGGATCCTGTGGAGAGATCAGAAACAAATGTTCATCCGAGAAGGATTCATCATATACTATTTCATCTCCACAGGGCAACTCGGAGATCAATTCCGTGAAAACCAATGATTTCTTGGACTTGGCAGACATAAACTCAAGATCAAATTCCTGCAAAATCACAATCCATCTATTGTATTTTCCCCCAATCACTCGCCTACTAAGGACAAACTGAAATGGATTGGCTGCTGCCAAAACATAAGTTTTTCGAAGAATAATGTAATGCCGGAGTCGCTGCACAGCATGAACTGCTGCTAAAGCTAACTTTTCTATCGGAGTGTATCGGAGTTCAGGTCCTACCAAGCCTCGACTAAGGTAGTAAATAACATGCTCTGCAAGAGCATCATCCTCCTGAACCAGAACCATACCAATGGTAGATTCTGCTGCTGCCAGATACAAAAGGAAATCCCTGCTATAATCGGGTGGACTCAATAAAGGAGCAGAGGTCAATGCTTTTTTCAAAGCATCGAATGAGTGTTGAGCGAAGTCATCCCAAAGAAATGGAACTCCTTTCTTCAACAATCTCATAAATCCCTTGGTAACTTCGGCATAATTTACGATAAATCTCCGAAGAAAATTAGACTTTCCTTGTAGACTTTGAAGCTGACGGATAGAGGACGGGGGAGGCAACCGAAGTATTGCCTCAACCTTGAAGGGATCTACCCTAATCCCTTCCCTAGACACAATGAATCCCAATAACCGACCGGATGTAACCGCGAAAACGCACTTGTTCGGATTCAACCTAATCTTATAGAAACAACATCGTTCAAATATTTGACGGAGGTGAGCAGGATGATCCATCCTCTTTCGAGAATGAGCAGCTAAATCATCCAAATACGCCTCGATAATATTTTTGATGTCATGGAAGGCATATGACATGGCCCGCTGAAAGGTAGCCCCAGCATTTTTAAGACCAAAAGGCATCTTCTTGTATGCAAAAGTACCCCAAGGACAAATAAAGGCAGTCTTATGCTGATCTTCAAGACGAATAGTAATCTGATTATATCCGGAGAAACCGTCCATGAAGGAGAAAATCTCATCACCGGCACACTCATCAATGATCTGATCTATAAATGGTGTGGGGTAATTATCTTTAGGACATGCTTTATTGAGGTCTCTGAAATCAATGCAAACTCGAATTGTTCCTTGTTTTTTATCTATAGGAACAGGGTTTGAAACCCATTCAGTCAAAGGAACAGGAAAAATGAATCCCGCCTTAAGCAGCTTCTCCACCTCAGCTTTGATAACTGCTGCCTTCCTAGGATTGACTGGATGAAGTTTTTGCCTCACAGGCTTAGCGTTTTCATAAGTCTTGATCTCATGCTGGACAATAGATGGATCTATACCAGGCATTTCCTCATAAGACCAAGCGAATACATCCCTATACTCCTTAAAGAGCTTGGTGTAAATATGAATCTCTTCAGGGGAACATTCAGCTCCAATGAAGACATTCTCAATAATATTGGGATCCCTGGAAATGTTCACCGAGATAGTAGGAGAAATCACATCCATGTTCCCTTCAGCATAAACTTGTGTTGGTGCTAAAGGGCTCAAGACTGGGCGAACAGGACCAGGAGACGGAGGACTTGGAAAACTCGTTTAAACTTCGCTTAAATCAGGGAAAAAGTAAGACCGATGATGCAAATCATCCCACAGTCTATCTATACCAGTCATAGCTTCTAGGATGGCCTCTTCAGATTGAAGAGTGGTATCAAGGCAATCCTGGGCAGAAGAAGAACTAAGTGTCCAAGCCGGAGCCACATCTCCATCCAACTCTTCCGGTGAAAGAGGAGCTGTGATGGATTCTGCAGAGTCAACAATAGACTGATAAGAAATCTTAGCTGCAGACATTGGAAATGCCATTCCACCCACTTGACCTTTTGCTAATGTGGCTGTAGGGGAAGGTAAGGTCCAAGGGTCTGAAAAATAATGAGTTCTGAAGAACTCTCTTCGAAGAGGAGCCTTGGAGGATGAAATTGCATTTATATGAACCGTAGGAGGAGGAATATCGAAGGTACCCATCAAGGAAGAATACATTCCAACCCCTAAATTCTCAATAGGCGCCTTAGTATTATCCAACTTTGGAACAGATGAGTCAGTAGACGCATTCAGGTCTACAGGAGGACAGTCCAGTTGATCCACTGTAACGATCCTCCCTTCATGAGGGAAACAAATAATCCGAAATAATGAGGGTGCAATGGCATCCATCTCATAAATCCAGTTTCTCCCCAACAGAAGGTTGTAGTCCAAGCTTGCATCAACTACCTCAACCTCTATATTCACAGTTTTTCCCCCAACACAGATAGGCAAAGCTGGGACAATACCATGCAGTATGTGAGAATGACCATCAAACGCAGTCAGAAGAGTGGTAGATGGAACAGCTTTGGGAGATCCAATCATCTTCCAACATGTGAGAGACATCACACATGTGGAAGCACCCTCATCAACAACTGTCCGAAAGATATTGCACTTCTGGTACGATGATTTAATATGAAAAGCCATATGATGGGGGAGTCTCTTCTTAAAATTAGTCATATCAAATGTAATCATAAGAGAATTTTTTGGATCAATAGCCCCAATGGCAGTGAGCAAGGCACTGCGCTGAGCCGGACAAGACTGGAGCACCTCTAAAGCTGACATAGCACAAGGGCTCTGCGCCAGATCTTCCACAATAGAGTAGTTCTGGGTAGCCCTAGCATTTGGATTAATCGTCGAACGCTTAGTCGATGCTTTGGGCATCCGAGGCATAGGCTCAACAGTAGGACTTGTAATGTGAAGCGGCTCAGTAGCATCAGGAGCATCCTTAGCTTTCAAAGACTCTTCTCCACCATAATCACGGGATCTCGTAGCGACATCCACGTGAGCACTCATCATGAATATGTTTTATGGAATTTCCCCTTCCTGGGTGCCCCCAGAGGAAGCCCCAGGATTTTGATTCGCGCCAACAACTAGTTGTTGCCTTTGGGGAAAAGGGTTTGTTAACACAGCCTGGGAACTAGAAGAACCCTGCTGAGCTAACAAGCGCTGCGCATCTTGAATTTTAGGGCAAAGGTGTGTAAGATGGTCTCCAGTGCATAACTTGCATGCAAACTTCACTTTCTTTTTCTCCTTTGGACCCACACCAACATGCTCGTTGGTTTTATTCGCATTACCCTTCCCATTCTTGCTCTTTTTCTTATTATTCCGTCCTTTCTTATTCCGTTCGGATTTTTGATTTCCTTTGGGATCAGAAGTTTGGACAAAATTTATCGACAAAGATTGGGAAGGCGATGACTCAGCTGGTACAGCCTGACCAGAAGGAGCAGTTTGCAAAGACAACTGCTGCAATTGAGTAAGCAGGCTAGCTACACCACCATTGATCAATCCAATCAATCCGTCACCATGAGGACCAGGCTTAGTTTTGGATAAATCTAATTTGGAGTGAGGAGCATTGGGCAAATACTTATGAAGGACCCCAGACTGAGAATATATCAATTCCAGCTGCTGGGCCCTAAAAATGGCCTGCTCCTCAAAAAATACCCCGGAGAGGGATACATCTTTCGAAATATCTGACTGTAGAGATTTCAGAAACCATTCCAAAAGGAATTCTCCTGGAATATGAGCTTTAATAAGCCTCTTCATTCTTCGCCATTCCTGAATATGGTCAGAAATGTGGGTTGCGTCGTCCTGTTTAAAATTAGCTAGGAATTCAGTCCCGGCGTCATAACGGACCGGAAACTGGAAATGGTTTAGAAATGTAACAGCCAGTTCTCCAAATGTAGCAAAACTGCCCCTAGTCAGCTCAATATACCATTTGGCAGCATTTCCAGTTAGGGTGCATTGAAACAATCTCAACCTAATCGAATCATCGATCAGGGAGTTAGAAGAACACCATAAATAAAAGATGGTGTGATCAACCGGATCCTCGCCATTCTTGCCTTCAAACTTCGGAATGTCTGAAGGAAGTTTGGTCGGGACCGGAGGCCACCCCGGACTGTACCGGATCGGATCATTCGTCAATTTCGACAGATCTGGCAAGTTTAACGTTGCCAGAAAAGGTAAACGAGATGGAGCCTGAGGATTCCATCCTTGATGGGATGGATTCCCAACATTCTGAAAAGAATACCCTAGATTTGATGAGGCACCAGGTTGCCAGAAAGAACTCATAGAAAAAGGAGAAGAACCTCCTCCCAACGCAAAGTTACCAAAGCCCAGACCAGTTCCCCCCGCCGAAGTATTAAATGAAGAGGAAAGCCCCTGATAGGGGTTCCAGACATTCGAAGGAGGAGAAAAGGTCTGATAAGCACTCGACGAAGGGAAATAAGCATTCCCTTGGTGACCAGCGTAAAACTGATTTCCTGCCCCCATTGTAGTAAATACAGGGTTCCAACCTGTAAAAGTGGTCGAATTCTTACCTCCAGACCAAGGGTTGAAACTCTGGGTCTGAGAAGTAAATGGAAAGGACCCTAAAGAAGGATTGGAACTAGGAATGTGCCCAGTTCCAAAGGGGAACCCTTGAAAAGAAGTTGATCCACTAGCCATGGAAGACATGGGTGTAGAACCAGCTGCAGCAGCGGAAAAGGAAAAATAAGGAATCCCACTAGTGGGCATTCCAAAACAGAAGGGACCAGAACTAGAAGCATGTGCTTGGGTGAAACCAGAGCCAAACACAGCAGTTCTAGAAGCAATCGAAGATATAGCAATAGTGCCCCCTCCTTCAACAGAAGCAGGAGTTTGAATGCCTGCAGCACTCACAGCAGAAGTCGCGTTCCCAGTCGTGGCCATCGAAAGGTATGTATAATACGGAGGATCTTCCAGTCTCTCTGACTCAGGTCCGATGTATTCAACAACGAACGGATAATCAGGATGAAGAGGAGATGGAAGTGACACAGAGGGTTCAGGTACTTCCTCTATTTGAAAATCTTCTTCCTGCGGAAATAAAACTCGCGAGGTGAGCGGAACGCTCCTCTCGGAACCAACACCAGAATCAGCTACGAAACCTTCATACCCTTGTGGAGGATCTCTCTCCACTGCGTCAGACATCACAGAATGATACTCACCTGCTAAACTACTCCTACGCCTTCTTGAAGAAGGCTCTGAACTCGCGGAAGATAACCCCCGGATTCTCCTTGATCGACGAGGCGCTTGATCAGCCACTTTAACAAATTTTAATTAGACTCAAAAAATATAAAGCTAGGTGTTTCGGGGAATTAACACCCTAGAGGTTGGTTGGGATTCAACCTCCACAGAGCAGGGGCGTACTACTTAACAGAGACTCACACGATCATGCACATTCATAAAAACGAAATCGAGTAGAATGAGAGGTTTACCCGTTGGTCCTACGTTTGAAGTAGATCCACGTGGAGTTCAAACTCCCTGCAACCGTCCTTCCTCCTTAACCTGAAATACAAGAAGAAACCAACACAAAGGACAAGTTGTACAGCATATTTCTACTCTATATGTTAGTGAGATTCATATAAAACATTAAATAAATCATAATGAATGCTTGTATAACAAATATTCCTCATACATTAAAGCATACACTAACACGTTTATTTCGGGAACAGCATGATACTTCTGTATTATAAAAATAGTACGTACAAAAGTAAGTGGAGAGATCACCTGATCCTTCCAAGGCCTTCACAGACCGTCGTCCGGATCCGTCCAGCCCTTGCCTCGCTAAGACTCCTTCCAAACAGGTGCATACGAGATAACATATAAAGGGATGTATACCTCAAGGAAACAAGGGTTTCCTGAAATGAACTGGGAAAGTGCAGGAGGCACGGGGAATCAGACTTGGATAGAGAATACCAACAGAGTATAACAATAATAATTCTCTCTCTCCCTTAGGCCATACACATGAGGTCTTTTTATAGTCCCTCCAAGTAGTTTCAGCAGTTGGAAACAGTTGGCCACGGGCTGGGGTGGTTGAACTACCTGAGTAACTATCAACCCAGCGCGAAATTAGGGATTTTTTATATATATTTTTAATCATTAAAATGGCATACGCGGAAAAGTCTAGCTGTACTAGCGTATACACGCGGAAAAACACGGGCATAGTCGCGTATGAAGGATTTTCCACTGTTTTTAAGTGAATTTGTCCAAGTATGTAGGAATGGGTGCCCATAAAGCCATGAAGCAATCATGAATCATGTCAAGGTGAGAAATGATGCTATAACAGATGCCCCCTAATATATGAGGTCAGAAGGGGTACATGATGGCAGAAATGTATTATGCACATAGAAAGAACTTCGCAAGGACAAGAGAAGACTTCACCAGATTTCAGCCTGCCAAAAACCAATGAAAGAAACCAGAGAGTCAACTCATGCTGAGGCGGGCATACCCATGCTCAGTCAAAAATACATCATATAGATAGAAAGTACTGAATAGATCCAACATGTATACAAGTATAACTGAACTGAAAGTACATAGTGAATCATCTGAGCAGGGCCCGGAAATATAAGTCTGAATCAATGTCCAAGTATCACATATATCAAGGCGATCAAAGATGGTGCAAGCTGGATGTACGATCGAGTGGCCAGATCTCCAAGTCTTAGGATCATAAGAGGAGGATAAACAGTAAATCACGCGACTCGGGGATCAACATATAAGATCTTTAACGTCTTCGGCGCAACATATAAGGGTGACGGCAACAGCTGGCTGAAATTTTAACCCCAGTGAGCAGAAATCTTGATGACTTGATACAACTAGGTCTTCACACCGTCTAGCGGCTGAATTCTACACACTGGGAATAAATGAGCTGAAGTCGACCATGTGAGAAATCGTTGGATTACCGGGCAATGATGTTTCCCGTTAACCAACGCGGGACAACCCACCGATAATGATAATGAGTGTCAAGGTGCCCCAGTACAATCTGACAAGTGTGAATGAATGAGTTGAAGTCGAACACTTGAAAGAATCTACCAATCAGGAGGCAATGATGAATCCCCACTGTCGATAGCGAAGAGTCTGCCACTGATGACTGCAAACCCTAAGGTACTGACAAAAATACTCTAGACCTTATTCCCATCTCAATGAGTCGGAGTCGATGGGAAAAAATCTGCTGGAAGGAAGGCATTAAGGCATCCCACATCAGGCCAGCGCGAGTGTAACCCGCAGGCCAAAATTTGGAAGGAATCGGACGAAGCAGAGTGATGGAACCAAAACCGAAGTACGTTTCCGACGTGCACAAGATGAAGCTAGCGCACGGAAGAAACCTTCTGAACCAACCAATAATGAAAGCTGACACAGAGGCGAGAAATCCACCGATAGGGTCAAATGGAAATCCAGGTACTGCACGAATCCCAAGTGTGATAATGTGTGCTGACGTCGAACACAGGGGAAACCACTCGGTCAAAGACCCATGATGATGATCAAATGCTGAGCACGAGGTCACCTATCAATGATGGAAATAGGCCCAAGGTGCGGCTCTAGGCTTGCTCTCAGAGCAATATGTCGTAGTCGATAAGAGACAAACCCGCCGGCAAGAAGTCAATGGGGACCTTCTCAAACCAGCACGAGCGGAAGATCAAAACATCTGATGTGATAGAACATGATACTGACAAGACCGGGAAGGTCGACTGAATAATAAGTCAAGAGACACCGCAGAATGGCCGACTCAGGCTAGACTTCCCTTGAACAAAAGCACGACTCTGTGATGACCATGGCAGTAAAAAGTGACACTGTATAAGTCTGTCTTGCAGGAGGCAAAACAAACTCTCCATATGATTGGAAGAGATAACCAATCGGGGGAGAACTGACAAGTGAAACATGGTAAAGGCTGAACCTAGGTCAAACTAGAACCATCCCAAATGAAGGAAATATATATAAGTATATGTGCTTTGTTCAAAGGCGACAAACTGACTCTGTACTGCCATCGAAATAACGAAGATACATCCCGTTCCCGCTCTTTTTGTTATATTTGATTTTTTTGTCTTTTTCATAATAAGCCTGAAAAAGAATAAAAGAATGCTATGGTACAATGGATAGAACGAGTATCAAGAAAGCAGATGCACTAGTTCCTGGGGTTGGAACAATCCTATGCGCAATGCAAGGCTGCGAAAACTGGTCAGTGATACTCAGAGGAACGTTCCATCCATGGGTACAAAGGTGTCAAGTCGTGATAGCTAAGTGCATGCAATGGTTAACTTGTACAGAAAGTCAAGGTCAAAAGTTGGCTTAAACATCGAGTCCAAATGAAGCCGGCTAAAGGCCGGGATAAACAAGTAGCCAATATGCAATGCAGTAATACAACTTAACGACACCAGGGAGCCTCTAGGGTATAAGCCAGAAAAATGATAAGTGATGAAGAGAAGAATGAAGCTTCAACACAGAAGACATGGCGGGACTAAAGAGGACTCCCGAGCCTACATAAAAAGCAGCATGGGCAACAAGTGATAGCAAGGAACTAACTAGGAAGCCCATGTAAAGGAAGGCTCTACCATCAAGTCATGATTAAATAATCGGCGAGTGAAATGGGTGTAATACTCATGACCTGATGGGATTGACCCTAAGGCAAGTGATCAGTATGGAGGCTAGAATGCAAGATGCAACGGAAAGTGATTCCCTAACCTATATGCCAGTGAAGATCATATACCTGCCGTGAAGAGTCTAAAATCATGGGTCAAAAACCGGGAAAAGTCTCGAAATCGTCAAAATGTACCTGAAACATACCAAACTAGGCACTTCCAAGCAATCAAGTTATACAGCATAAGACAGATCGAAAAAATAAGCATAAGGAAACTTTTGCAAAAATTTTCAATACAACTAACCTCTATCCGGAAAGTGAAAGCATTTAAGGTATGGTACGATTCTGATGACATCCTTCTCTGAGAAGATTCCTGAGCTCCGACCCCAAAGATTGCAATTTTTAAACTTATATTATTTTTTGGATTTTTTCAATATATGTGAAAAATACAAAAACAAGCTATATACAAAAGCAAAATGCCAGGCCGAAGCCTAGGCATAATACTTCTTCAAATAGAGCCCATTACGGGGCTCCGCCAACGGGGGAGGCAACCAAAGTATCGCCTCAACCTTAAAGGGATCTACCCCTAACCCTTCCGAAGGCACAATGAATCCCAATAACCGATCGGATGTGATCGAACGAAGCTTCTGCCTCACCGGCTTAGCGTTTTCATACGTCTTGATCTCATGCTGAACGATAGACGGGTCTATGCCAGGCATTTCCTCATAAGACCAAGCAAAAACATCCCTATACTCTTTGAAGAGCTCGGTATAGATTTGAACTTCTTCATGGGAACATTCAGCTCCAATGAAAACGTTCTCGATAATGTTGGGATTCCTGGAGATGTTCACCGGGATAGTCGGAGAGATCACAACCATGTTCCCTTCAGCATAAACCTGTGCTGGTGCTAAGGGGCTCAAGACTGGGTGAACAGGTCCAGGAGACTGAGGACTTGGAAAACTAGCTTCGACTTCGCTCGAGTCAGGTAGGAAGTAAGACCGATGATGCAAGTCATCCCACGGTCTCTCTATACCTGTCATTGCTTCCAGGATGGCCTCTTCAGATGGAAGAGTGGTATCTAGACAATCTTGGGCAGAAGAAGAAGTAAGCGTCCAAGCCGGAGCCACATCACCATCCAACTCTTCCGGCGAAAGAGGAGCTGGATCAGACTCTGCAGTGTCAACAACAGACTGATATGCAATCTCAGCTGCAGAAATCGGGAATGCCATTCCACCCACTTGCCCTTCCTCCAAAGTGGCGGTTGGGGAAGGTAAGGTCCAAGGGTCCGAAAAATAATGAGTTCGGAAGAACTCTCTTCGAAGGGGAGCCTTGGAGGATGAAATAGCATTAATAGACACCTTAGGAGGAGGAAGATCAAAAGAACCCATCAGGGAAGAATACATTCCCACTCCTAAATTCTCGACGGGCGCCTTGGTATTATCCAACTTAGGAACAGATGAGTCAGGAGGCGCATCCAGGTCTACAGGAGGACAGTCCAGTTGATCCACCGTGACTATCCTCCCTTCGTGGGGGAAACATACTATTCGAAATAGTGAGGATGCAATAGCATCCATATCATATATCCAGTTCCTCCCCAACAGAAGGTTGTAGTCCAAGGCTGCATCTACTACCTCAACCTCTATGTTAACGGTTTTGCCCCCAACACGGATGGGCAAAGCCGGGACAATACCATGGGGCCTATGAGAATGGCCATCGAATGCAGTAAGAATAGTGCTAGATGGAACAGCTTTGGGAGATCCTAGTGTCTTCCAGCATGCGAGAGACATCACGCAAGTAGAAGCACCCTCATCAACAACCGTGCGAAAGATATTAGTCTTCCGATACGATGATTTAATATGGAAAGCCATATGATGAGAAAGTCTCTTCTTGAAATTCTTCATATCAAAGGTAATCAGAAGAGAATCTTTCAGATCAATAGCCCCAATGGCAGTGAGCAAAGCACTGCGCTGAGCCGGACAAGACTGGAGTACCTCTAAAGCTGACATAGCACAAGGACTCTGCGCCAGATCTTCTACAATCGAGTAGTTCTGAGCAGCCCTCATGTTCGGATTAATCGTTGACCGCTTAGAAGATGCTTTTGGCATCCGAGGCATAGACTCGACAGTTGGCTTCGTGATGTGAAGCGGCTCAGTAGCATCAGGAACTTCCTTAGCTTTCGAAGATTCCTCTCCGCCATAATCACGGGATCTCGTAGCGACATCCACGTGAGCACTCATCATAAAGATATTCGATGGAATTTCCCCTTCTTGGGCACCTCCAGAGGAAGCCCCAGGATTTTGATTCGCGCCAGCAATTAATTGCTGCCCTTGGGGAAAAGGGTTTGTTAGCACAGCCTGGGAACTAGAAGAACCCTGCTGAGATAACAGGCGTTGAGCATCCTGAATTTTCGGGCAAAGGTGTGTGAGATGGTCTCCAGCACAAAGCTTGCATGGAAAATTCACTTTCTTTTTCTCCTTTTGGCCCTCACCAACACGCTCGTTGGTTTTATTTGCATTGCCCTTCCCATTCTTGCCCTTCTTCTTGTTATTACGTCCCTTCTTCTTCCCATCGGATTGTTGATTTCCTTTGGGTTCGGAAGATTGGACAGCATTTATGGACAAAGACTGGGAAGGTGATGAATCAGCAGGCACAGCCTGACCAGAAGGAGCAGATTGTAAAGACAACTGCTGCAATTGAGAAAGCAGGCTGGCTGCACTACTACTGACCGATCCGACAAGTCCGTCACCATGCGGACCAGGTTTGGGTTTCGATAGATCCAATTTGGAGCGAGGAGCATTAGGCAAATACTTATAAAGCATGCCAGACTGAGAATAGATCAATTCTAACTGCTGGGCCCTAAAGATGGCCTGCTCCTCGGAATATACCCCTGACATGGATACATCCTTTGAAATATCTGACTGAAGAGATTTTAAAAACCATTCGAGAAGGAACTCACCTAGAATATGGGCTTTGATAAGCCTTTTCCTTCTCCTCCATTCCTGAATATGATCAGAAATGTGAGTTGCCTCATCCTGCTTAAAATTAGCCAGGAGTTCGGTCCCAGCCTCATATCTGACAGGCAACTGGAAATGGTTAAGAAAAGTGACAGCCAGTTCTCCAAATGTGGCGAAACTGCCCCCAGTGAGCTCTATATACCACTTGGCTGCATTCCCAGTTAAGGTACGCTGAAATAATCTCAATCTAATCGAGTCGTCGATCAGAGAGTTGGAAGAGCACCATAAATGGAATGTGGTGACGTGGTCCGCCGGATCTTCACCATTCTTACCTTCAAACTTAGGAATGTCTGAAGGAAGGTTGGTTGGAACCGGAGGCCACCCCGGACTATACCGAATCGGGTCATTAGTTAACTTCGACAAGTCTGGCAAGTTTAACGTTGCCAGAAATGGTAATCGAGGCGGAGCCTGAGAATTCCATCCTTGATGGGATGGATTTCCAACATTCTGAAAAGAATAGCCTGGATTTGATGAGGCACCAGGCTGCCAGAAAGGACCCGTAGAAAACGGAGAAGAACCTCCTCCCACGCCGAGTTACCATAACCCAGGCTAGTTCCCCCCGCTGAAGTATTGACTGAAGAGGAAAGCCCCTGATAGGGGTTCCATGCATGAGATAGAGGGGAAAAAGACTGATAAGCACTCGATGCAGGGAAAGAAGCATTCCCTGGATGACTCGCGATGAACTGATTCCCTGCCCCCGACGTTGCAAACATAGGATTCCATCCCATAAAAGCAGTCGAACTTGGCCCCTGAGCCCAAGGGTTGAAACTTTGGGTCTGGGACGTAAAAGGAAACGACCCTAAAGAAGGATTGGGACTAGGAATATGCCCAGTCCCAAAGGGGAAACCCTGAAAAGAAGCTGATCCACTAGCCATGTTGAACATGGGCGTAGATCCAGCTGCACCGGCGGTAAAGGAAAAAGAGGGATTTCCAGCAATGGACATCCCTGAAACAAACAATGGACATCCCTGAAACGAAGGGACCAGATTGAGAAGCATATGCTTGGGTGAACCCAGAGCCAAACATAGCAGTGCTAGAAGCACTCGAAGATAGAGCAAGAGTGCCCCCTGCCTCGACAGAAGCAGGGGTCTGAATGCCCGCAGCACTCACGGTAGAAGCCGCGTTCCCAGCCGTGGCCATCGAAAGATAAGAAAGATAAGGAAGATCCGTGTCTCTACTCCCGGTCCGACGATCGAATAACAAACGATGATCACAGAAAGAGGAGAGCGGGACCCGTAGCGTGTGCCTGTATACTTATCCGAAAATCTTCTTCCCGAGGAAAACAATACTTCGAGGTGAGCGACCCATTCTCCCGAACCTACACCTAATCTCAAGAAGAAACCTTCTGCACCTTAGTGATCTCTCTGCAGGTCACGACTCAACAGTAAGGGAAACCACCGCTAACTGCCACGCCTCTTCAGAAGGTTCTGACCACGAGATAACTCTAATTTCCTAGAATGGCCGAGGTTGATCAGCCACTTTTACAAATTTATTATATTAGACTCAATAAAAGTGAAAAGCTAGGCAAGCTAGGAGCAAAGAGCACTCACTAAAATCAAAAATCCCTGAGAAACAGCAAGCAAACAGCCTCCAAGTATTTCCGCTCCGGGTGATGAGGACCGGACACCAAAATACAAGAAAGCGAAGTATAGGGCCTTCCGAAAGCAGTCTGGGATGATTAGGGCCCAGAACAACTAGCGAAGGTATCAGAAACAGTTACGCCGACCTCCTAACGACGGCCTTTGCCGGCTCAAGCACCCAAGCTTCGCAAGGGCACCCCCCAGAAGTACTGCTGAAAGTGATGCGACGTCTGCCTCAGGTACCACGGGTATTCCCCCCCGCAGTCACCTGTGTGGAACCTAGGAACGACAACTATGGACACCAATCCGTATCAGAAGCTGGGCGGAACGGTCTTGAGGTCAGATTCAGCTAATCGGAGGGGGGGTATCCCTCTTCTTAACCTTCACTTCCCCTCGCGCTTGACTCTCGGATGAGAGCTTTCCCAGTCCACTTCACGGAGTTGGATTTCGCTCAATTAATAAACTTCTATGTTTGTTTGAGCGGCCTTGGAGAGTTAACTCTCCTCTCTCCTATTCCAAGGCCCTGCAACCTAGCTAGTTGGTGATTGACACTTAATAAAACTTGCTAGTTGATTTTAGATTAAATCGCTTATTTTAAGGGCTGTTGTATTAAGTCACAAGGATATGGAGTTGAAACCAATGATGTTCTGACGCGAAAGAAATTAATAAAAACCTGACTACATGCACATGCAGTTCTTTGTCTTTCGATGAAGAGCAATTTCTATGTAAGTTCTACGAGACTAAAAATGTATTTTTCTTTTCGAATTACAAACTCACACGCACAAAAATTAAGAAGCTAACTAAATGATTCAATGCACCTAATGCAAATGACCACTAGCATGTAAATTCTAAGATGCAAAAAGCCCCTTGAAACAAGGTGAAATTTCCCAAAAGGCTCCTTCAGTTTTAACTCATCTTTTGACGTCCAGAAAGCAAATTCTTGAAAACAAGAACTCTTAGTATAAGACACCAAAATACTCAACAAGAAGAAGAAGAAACGAAAAGACAACCTCTCCTCAAAATCAAGCTAAAAGCTAGAAGCAAGAAACTTCACTAAACTCTCAAAAGATGAAGCCAAATGAAAATGAAAAAGGCAACAACAAAAAAAAAAACAAGAAACAATGTTTTTTGAGTTTTTGATATGCAAAAACAAAAAGCAAAACAAATGTTTTTGGGCTTCTCAGTTTTATAAAACAGGAGCTTCAAGAAAACCAAGAACAACTATCCCAATCCAAGCCAAAACGAGACCGAATTTCAAGCATAAACTTCAACTATGCCCCCAAACCTTATAAAGCTAATGATAGCAAGATCAACAAGAGCAATGGAAGACCAAAAACTCAATCAAACAGCCTAGAGAAATAGTGCAAATTCGTTGCAACACAAAACTCCAAAGAAACAAGAAAAGATCTTCGAAAATTGCAACAAAACCCTAGCCTATGAAACTCAAGAAAACCAATCGAAAACTAAGCAAAGAACGCAATGCAAAGCACAACACAAAGATGGAAGCGAGTCAGTGAGCAGAAGCTCTCTGTTCTGGTAAATCAGAACAGCCAAGAACGCTCAGAAAGCGATCTTGGAACTCAATCCAGGAGTGCTAGCACACAAGAACACTTCGCCAAAAAAATCAGTTTTCGAACAAACGAAAGAGAACCAAGACTTGAAACCACTTCTGTCACACTCCAGTAAGTATAGAGACTCTGCAGACACAGGCCTCCACAGCCAGAAAAGACCAAAAACACCAGAATCTTAAAATTTCAAACTCAGCCTAGGTATACGCGACCTTGCAGTTATGCAACAAGCGTGTATACGCGTCTGTGTTGAGGGAAACTCGCGTATACGCGGTTCCTTCTACACAAACTCGCGGGTATACGCGACTGTGTGCAAACAAAAAAGCGTGTACCAAGAAAGATAATGAAAAACAAAAAAAAACAAGTCTGGGGAAGACACCAAGACTTCAGACTGACTGCAAGAAAGCAAACTGGACTGTAAAAGACAGAAAAACTATTGGTAACCTACCAAAAGCTGACAAAACCCAACAGGAGAATCACAAAAGTGTGATCCCCAGCGGAGTCGCCAGTTCTGTTTCGGGGAATTAACACCCTAGAGGTTGGTTGGGATTCAACCTCCACAGAGCAGGGGCGTACTACTTAACAGAGACTCACACGATCATGCACATTCATAAAAACGAAATCGAGTAGAATGAGAGGTTTACCCGTTGGTCCTACGTTTGAAGTAGATCCACGTGGAGTTCAAACTCCCTGCAACCGTCCTTCCTCCTTAACCTGAATTACAAGAAGAAACCAGCACAAAGGACAAGTTGTACAGCATATTTCTACTCTATATGTTAGTGAGATTCATATAAAACGTTAAATAAATCATACTGAATGCTTGTATAACAAATATTCCTCATACATTAAAGCATACACTAACACGTTTATTTCGGGAACAGCATGATACTTCTGTATTATAAAAATAGTACGTACAAAAGTAAGTGGAGAGATCACCTGATCCTTCCAAGGCCTTCGCAGACCGTCGTCCGGATCCGTCCAGCCCTTGCCTCACTAAGACTCCTTCCAAACAGGTGCATACGAGATAACATATAAAGGGATGTATACCTCAAGGAAACAAGGGTTTCCTGAAATGAACTGGGAAAGTGCAGGAGGCATGGGGAATCAGACTTGGATAAGGAATACCAGCAGAGTATAACAATAATAATTCTCTCTCTCCCTTAGGCCATACACATGAGGTCTTTTTATAGTTCCTCCAAGTAGTTTCAGAAGTTGGAAACAGTTGGCCACGGGCTGGGGTGGTTGAACTACCTGAGTAACCATCAACCCAGCGCGAAATTAGGGATTTTTATATATTTTTTAATCATTAAAATGGCATACGCGGAAAAGTATAGCTGTACTCGCGTATACACGCGGAAAAACACGGGCATAGTCGCGTATGAAGGATTTTCCACTGTTTTTAAGTGAATTTGTCCAAGTCTGTAGGAATGGGTGCCCATAAAGCCATGAAGCAATCATGAATCATGTCAAGGTGAGAAATGATGCTATAACACTAGGTGAGCTAGGAGCAAAGAGCAATCACTACAAAAAGAAATCCCTGAGATACAATCAAGCAAACAGCCTCAGGTATTTCCGCTCCGGGTGATTAGGACCGGACACCAAAATACAAGAAAGCGAAATATAGGACCTTCCGAAAGTAGTCTGGGATAATTACGGCCCAGGCCTACTAGCAAAGGTAACAGAAACAGTTACGCCGACCTCCTAACAACAGCCTTTGCCGGCACAAGTACCCAAGCTTCGCAAGGGCACCCCCCAGAAGTACTGTTGGAAGTGATACGACGTCTGCCTCAGGTACCATGGGTATTCCCCCCCGCAGTCACCTATGTGGAACCTAGGAGTGGCAACTATGGGCACCAATCCGTGTAAGAAACTGGGCGGAACGGTCTTGAGGTCAGATTCAACAAATCACAGAGGGGGTATCTCTCTTCTCAGCCTTCACTTCCCCTCGTGCTTGACTCTCTGGAGGAGAGCTTTCCCGGTCCACCTAACGGAGTTGGATTTCGCTCAATCAATCAACTTCTATGTTTTGTTTGAGCGGCCTTGGAGAGTTAACTCTCCACTCACCTAATCCAAGGCCCTACAACCTAGCTAGTTGGTGTATGACACTTAAAAAATTTGCTAGTTCCTTTTAAATTATAGCGCTTATTTTAATCCGCTGTTATGTTAAGTCAAAGGGATACAGAAATGAAACTTGTGGTGTTTTGACGCAGAAAAGAAATTAATAAAAACAAAACTACATGCAAATGCAGTTATTGTCTTTCGATGAAAAGCAACTTCTACACAGGTTCTACGAGACTAAAAAATTTTATTTTTCTTTTCAGATAACAAACTTCACACTCACAAAAACTATGAAAATGACTAAATGCTTAAGTGCACCTGATGCAAATCACTAAGAGCATGCAAATTCTAAGATGCAAAATCTACTAAAGCAGAGAGAAATTTCCCAGAAATCCTTCAGTTTTATCTCTTTTTGGTTGTCCAGAAAGCTAGTTCCCAAAATCAGAAACTCTTAATATAAAGACACCAAAAATGCTTGAAACAAGAGGAAGAAACCAATGGCAATTCATTTCCAAAATCAAGTCAAAAACCAAAGGCAAGAAACCTCAACAAAGCTTCAAAAGATGTAACAAAACAAAAAACAAAAATTCAAAACAAAAGCAAATGACAAAACAAAATGTTTTTTGAGCTTTTGAGTTTTATAAAAAGGAAGAGCTCGAAAAGACCAAGAAAAACTATCAAATCCCAAGCCAAACAACTCTGAATTTCAAGCAAAAACTTCAAAAATGCTCTAAACCTTATAGAGCTAGCTAGTAGCAAGATTTCTATGAGCAAAAGAAGACAAGAAACTCAATCACTCAGCCTAGAAGAATAGTACAACCTTGCAGCAAACAAAAACTTCAAAGAACCAAGAAAGACTCTTCAAAAATTGCAACAAGACCTAGTCAACTGAACTCAAGAAAACCAACCAAGAAATGGGCAAAAATCGAAGCGCAAAGCAAGACAAAAAGGTAGGAAAGAGTAAATGAGCAGAAGCTCTCTATTCTGATGAAGCAGAACAGCCAAGAATCCCCAGGAAGAGATCTTGGTACTCGAACCAGAAATGCCAGCACAAGAAACAAGATTTGCCAGATAAGCTAGTTTTCAACCAGACAAGAGAGAGAAAAGACCAAAGACCACTTTCTACACAATCCAGAGAATACAAAGACACTGCAGGAACAGGTCTCCACGGGCAGACAAGACTAAAAAGCCAAGAAATCAAAAATTTCAAAATTGAACCAGATATACGCGACTTGACAATTTTCAAATAAGCGTGCATACGCGACTGTGCTAAAGGAAACCAGCGTATACGCGACTCCCTTTAACAAAAAATGCATGTATACACGTCTGTGTGCAGACAAACTCGTGTATGCAAAGGTAAATAATGAAAAATGAAAAAGATCAAGCCTGGATAAGGAACCAGGACTTCAGTCTGACTGAGAAAGAGTTAACTGGACTGGAAATAAAAGTTAAAACTATTGGAAACCTATCAAACAGCTGAAACCACCCAACAGGGGAATCACAAGAATGTGGTCCCCAGCGGAGTCGCCAGTTCTGTTTCGGGGAAAATCACCCTAGAGGTTTGTTGGGTCAAAAACTCCACAGATCAGGGCATGCCATTCAGAAGGACTCACACACAACCATACTTGAATGCAAAAAACTAGATAACAACGATAGCAGAACTAACCCGTAGTCCTACGTTCGATGTAGATCCCGTGGGGTCCAAACCCCAAGCAACCTTTCTTCCTCCTTCAACCTAGAAAAAAAGAAAGAACATGCACATAAACCTAGTTGTACAGCATATAGTTCTTCTAAACGTTAGTGTAATCTATGTGAAACATTATATAAACCATAATAAATGCTTAATAATCAATCTTCTCACATATACAAATAGATATTAACACGTAAGTTCAGGAACAAGATGGTTCTTCATTATTACTAACAGCATGTACAGAAATAAAGAGTGGAGAGATCACCTAAATCCTTCCACGATCTTCGAGCAGACCGTCGTCCGAATTCGTCCTGCCCTTGCCTCACTAAGATTCTTTCAAGACTTGTGCACTCGAGATGGCATATAAATGGATGAACATCTCCAGGAAACAAGGGTTTCCTGTTATAAATCTGGGAAAGTGCAGGAGGCACGGGGATTCAGACTTGAACTGGGATTCCAACAGAGTATAATGTCTATAAAATTTCTCTCTCCCTTAGGCCATGCACATGAGGGGCTTTTATACTCCCTCAAAGTAGTTTCAATCAGTTGGAAACAATTGGCCACCTGCTGGGGTGGTTGAACTACTAGAGTAACCATCAACCCAACTCGAAAAAAGGGATTTTTTATATATTTTTTAATGATTTTAATGGCATACACGGGAAAGTACATTTGGACTCGCATATACACGCGGAAAAGTCTGGGCATACCCGCGTATGGGAATTTTAACACTGTTTTTTAATGAATTTTGTTCAAGTCTGTAGGAATGGGTGCCCAAAGCCATAAAGACAATCATGAATCACCCGAGGGTGAAAAATGATGCTATAACACTTGTGTTCTCCCACACTCTTAGAAAGATTCTGGAAAGGGCCAGGTAGCCTCCGGATCTCACTCTCTTTCAGAGGTGACATATCTGGTAAATTCCCTCCCAATCAATCTCTGGTTGGAGTTTGTTGTGTTTTCAAGATATCATTGAAAAGGGGGACATCTCATGAACACTGTGGTGGATAGTGTACCCTTCATAAACATCCTAAACCTTCCACCTGGCGACTCCATAATTCCTAAACAATTAAAAGACTCCACTGGGAGACCAGCCTCCAAAACAAAATCAAACCACAATAGAAGAAACCAGTAGGGTTAAGCTGCTTGGTTAGAAAATAACATTCTGGCTTCAAGAACCATTCACACAAGAGCTTACCCCAACCCAAACCTGCCTGAAATAGTTGATAACCCTGAGAGAATCCTTAAGAGATCTCTCGCACCTGAAAAACCAACTATTTCCAGCTGTATCCATAGAGCTAACTCTGCACCAGAAGACCTTACAGCGCTATTAGACCCATTTCTTGACCTAGACCTTCCAAAAAACTTACCAAGAACTAGGTCATTTAGTGTCCTAGACTAGCCAGACCTTGGATTCCCCGGTTCACCATCCCATAGTGGTCAACACATTAGGGATAAGCAGACCCCTCCATCTACACCCCCTGATATTCACTTCATTCAAAACTTGGGGCTCAGTCATTCTAAATCTGCTCTACGGACTTCTGCTTGTCCTAGCATCCCTATCATCCATATACCAGCTGCCCAAGTGAACCCTTTACCTCATCAAAAAATCATCATGGCAGCCTGGTATGCACCTCTGGTTTTACCTCAGCCTCTAGTACCCCTACCAAATGATTATCAATCAAAGATCCTACATTTCACTTCTAAAGAGTCCATCACAGCCCAACAACATGTAGATAAGATGGAAGATTCCTTTGACTACATGGAAATAGATGATGATACAGTCAAAATGAGAATCTTTTCCCAAAGCCTAGGAAGTGATGTGAAGAAATGGTTTAAAGGCCTACCTCCTAATAGCATCCAGGACCTTCCTGCTTTATATCAGAATTTCATTAACAAATGGGAAGTTAGGGAAAATCCTCGCCAACTCCTAGCAGAGTACATGAACCTTAAAAGAAACGTAGGAGAGAGTGTCCATGATTACTCAACAAGATTTAATAGCATTTACAATTCTCTCCCTCCACATTTGAAACCTCCCCAAGGTATGGCCCTAGCGAAATATCCTGAAGGCTTTGATGCTGACATGGCCTATCAGCTTAGGGATAAAGAGTACAACACATTGGAGGACATGCAGAAAGGAGCAGTGAATATAGAGGCCAACCTGATTGAGAAAAGAGCAAGACTGAGAGCTGAAAAAAGGGTAACATATAGAGATGACACTGTAGCTTCCACATCTAATCCAAATTATGATAGATTATCTAAAAACGTGGAAAGACTACAGCAGATGGTCGAAAAAATGGTTGTCACAGTTGGAAATCAGAACAAAAACCAGAACCAAAATCAGAATCAAAACTTTAGAAGAAACAATAACACTCCCAACAGACAAAGAGAGTCAGATCAGAAATTTATTCCCCCTTTTCAAGAAAAATTCCTAGATGAAGATGAAGGAATCATAGAAGAGTCTGAGGGAGACACAATAAACATGTTTGAAACAGAGGACTCAATCCATAACTTTTACACAGAAGAAGATCAGCCCTCACCTTCATATTGGGATGAGGAAAGATTAGAATCTGAAGATTACAGACTTGGATTGAAAAATGCTATTATGAAGGTCAGAGAACAATATGAGCTCAGAAGCAAAAAGAACCCAGACAATTCCAAACCCAAATCTTCTGAGATTACCATCAAGAAAATACCGGAGAAATCTTCTAAAGTGACTGCTGAAAGTAACAAATCAACAACTGAGAGTTCTGGGAAGAACAAAGAAAAAGACAACCAAAACACTGAGAAACAGGGTCAACCAACCAACAGTACTAGCACCGCAGTTATTACCCCTGATGAAACTGTTACAAACACTGTACATAATGAAAATCAGCACACAAATTCAGCCACTAAGGCAGTGGCTAACAAAACAGAGTTGAACATTCCAAAGAGTCATTCCACTTTCAATTTGGAGAGTGAGATTGAAAAAATTAAAATCTCTATCCCACTCTCTGAGCTGGCCACTCGGGATGTATATAAAGGCCAAATTTTGAAAGCATTAAATTTAGGTGAGAACAGTGACACTGTAAATCTGAGTGATGATCAACCTGCCCTTCTGTTTGGTCCAAAGATAGAAGGAAAGTTTCAAGAAGGGGTAGTGCCCCCTTTTTATATCAGTCTTAATTTCCATGATAAGATTCTCCACAATGCAATGCATGATTTTGGGGCATCACACAACCTGATGCCTAAAGTAGTAATGGAAAGATTAGGCCTAGAGATAACCCGTCCCTATAAAGACCTATATTCATTTGACTCTAGTAGAGTAAAGTGTCTTTGCCTGATCAAAGATTTATGTGTGAGCCTTACTCAGATTCCTGCCAAGTGTATGGTCATGGATGTTTTTGTGGCAGATGTGCCACCCAAGTATGGCATGTTATTATCAAGATCATGGTGAGCCAAGCTGCAAGGAACAATGCAGATGGATGGGGCTTATGCCACAATCCCAATCTTTGGCCAACTTAGAAGACTGTACAGGGAAGCACAAATGAAATTCCTGGTTAGTAGCCCTGAAAAGCCTGAAAATTTTCCTCTATACTCTGTACATACAGACCTGGATTCCTTTATCTTCTGCAATGATGAATCTTTGGGAGGACCAGAGTCTAAAAACGTAGATACGAGCAAAGGTACACCTGATGAAAAAGAGCCAATGGACTTTAACATAATGGCTACCCTAGACTCAGAAGTGGAAGATGTAGAAAACTTTGAGCAGTGCACTGAAACAACAATGCAAAGTGAACCAGAAACATGATGCGATCAGCCAACTAGTCACCCCTCTGATTTCCACACACATGATGAAAAACAAAACAACCCACAGGCTAGTGCAGCCCCTATAATGCAACACAATGGCAAACACAGCTGTAAGGAAGAAAGTGATGATAAAACGAAAAATGAACCCTTGTGGGAGATGAATTTTGATGGGTCATGCACCAAGAGAACTGCTGGAGCAGGAGTGTGGATACATAACACAGAGAGTGATTATGCAGAGAGCCATGCCTGCAACCTGCACTTCAAATGTACAAACAATATTGTAGAATATGAGGCTCTGATCCTAGGCCTGCATTTGTTGAGAAAATTGGGAGCCCGTAGGATAACTGTGCGTGGGGATTCTGAGTTGATCATTAAACAGGTGAATGGTGACTACACAGCAAAACATCCTAGGATGAGAGCATACAGGAACGATGCAATGGATATATTAAAAACCTTTATAGAATACAATTTGGTGTTTGTCCCTAGGGGTCAGAATGTAATTGCAAATGGATTAGCTTGCCTAGCTAGTTCATATCCTAAGACCCCAAGTGATCAACAAATCATCATTCAGGCTAAATTCAGACCTGCAGTGCCAGACAATGAAAAATATTGGCAGGTCTTTGAAGGTGACAAACAGATTAAGGATTTCCTGATAGGCAGAAATGAGTTTGAATTTTCTGATTCAGACTCTGAATCTGAGGACAACTGCCTAAGTGAAGAATCCTCTGACGAAGAAACCCCACCCTGTAACATAGAAATGAACACTCTAACTGAAGAAATTGGAATTCCAACCGGAAAATGTGAAAATGCAGAAAATGAGGAGATGGAGGTGCTGCGGGCCAAAGATAAGAATATACCCAGAGGCCTGGCACCCTTAGAGGACCTCTTTGACTTTGATGATGTAGCAAAAAATCCCGCTATAGAACATGCAGACTCTGACGTGGAAGAATGCAACATAGGCACTGAAGATAAGCCCAAAATGATTAAAATGGCTAAGTCTTTACCTACGGACATGAAGAAAAAATACATTGACCTTTTCAAGGAATTCATTGATGTGTTTGCTTGGAGTTATGAAGACTTAAAGGCCTATGACACAAACATCATTCAACACAAAATACCCTTGAAAGAAAATCAGAAGCCCTTCAGACAAAAACTTCGCAGAATCAATCCAAAACAATTGCCTGCAGTTGAAAAGGAGATTAAGAAGATGTATGATGCGGGCATAATAGTTCCTGTGAGGTTCTCTGATTGGGTATCGAACTTAGTGGTTGTGAGAAAGAAAACAGGGGAGATCAGATTATGCATAGACTTCAAAAATGTTAATAGAGCCTCACTCAAAGACAACTATCCTTTGCCAAGCATGGAACACATCCTTTAGAAAGTAGTAGGCTCTAAAAGGATCTCCTTGCTAGATGGATTTTCAGGTTATAACCAAGTCTTAGTAATCCCAGAAGACCAACTCAAGGACAGCCTTTACCACTCCATGGGGTACCTTTATGTATGTAAATATGCCTTTTGGATTAATGAACGTTGGTGCAACCGTCCAAAGAGCAATGGATATAGATTTTTTGGATGAAATAGGACACTTCATTGTCATCTATCTGGATGACATAACGGTCTACTCCAAGACTGAGGAAGAACACCTAGGACACTTGAGAAAAGTGTTTGAAAAATGTAGAAGGTTTGGTATGTCACTGAATCCTAAAAAGACTGTATTTGGGTTGCAAGAAGGTAAGCTTCTTGGCCACATTATATCTGAGAAAGGGATTAGGATAGACCCACAAAGAGTTGAGGGAATACTACAAATCACACACCCGAGAAATATCAAAGAGTTACAGTCCTTCATTGGGAAAATTAACTTCCTTAGGAGGTGTATTCCCAACCTAGATGAACAAATTAGGAATATGACTAACATGCTGAAGAAAGGTGCAGGAGTTAAGTGGACTGTCGAAGCCAAGAAATCTTTTGAATCAGTTAAACTTGCACTCACCCAGGTTCCTGTCCTAATCAACCCATATTTCTCAAAGGATTTCCTGATCTTTTCATTTTTCTCCAAGCATACAATAGCTGCAGTTATATTGCAGAAAAATTCAGAGGGAATGGAACAGCCCATTTATTTCTTCAGCAAATCACTCAGAGACGCACCCTTGAAATCAAACATTATGGAAAAACAGGCCTATGCTCTGATTAAGGCCTTAAAAGACTTTAGGGTGTACATACTGCATTCCCACACCATAGCCTATGTACCAAATATAGTGGTAAAGGATATTTTGTCCCAAGACCCAGATGGGAAGAGGGGCAAATGGATTTTTGTGATCTTAGAATACGATCTTGAGATAAAACCCACCAAACTGATCAAAGGTCAGGGCTTAGCACAGCTAATGGCTGAATCAAATCTACAAGCCCTAGACATTAACATGATAGATACCTTGGGTGAGTAGCAGGGATTGCCTGATCCCACTGTTGAGGAGAAGTTTCAGAGCTCTCCTTGGTATTCTGACATTCTGTATGTGCTTACACACCTCAATGCTCCTCCTGAACTATCAAAGACCAAGGCCAGATTCTTAAAGCTAAAAGCAAAAAACTATTGCATTCTGAATGAAGGTTTATACTGGAAAAACCCAAATGGCCTATTGCTTAAATGTTTGCCTGAGTCTGAAGCAGAAAGGATTAAACAAGAATTCCATGCACGAGAGTGTGGAGGTCACCTGAACTGGAAAGCTACTACAAATAAAATACTCAGAGCTGGCTACTATTGGCCTACACTCTTCAATGATATCCATAAGATGATAATTGCCTGCCACAAGTGCCAGATTTTTTAAGGCAAAAGAAAACTCCTTCCCTTACCCCTACAACCCATCAGTGTTGAAGGTCCCTTTCTTCAATGGGGCCTAGATTTCATAGGGGAAATTCACCCTGCTTCTTCTGCACAACAAAAATGGATCCTAACAGCCACAGACTACTTCACCAAGTGGATAGAGGCCACACCCACTAGGAATGCCACAGATTCAGTCATCATTAGTTTCCTTGAAGGTCATATCCTCTCTCAGTTTGGTTGCCCAAGGAAAATAATCACTGATAATGCTGCTGCTTTCGGATCCAAGAAAATGGTTGATTTTTGTCACAGGTATCAAATAGCACTTAGTCATTCAACTGCCTATTACCCTCAAGGTAATGGATTAGCTGAATCATCTAACAAGAGCCTAGTGACCATCATCAAAAAGCTGTTGGAAGAGAAAAAAAAGTCATGGCATAACAAGTTAGTGCATGCCTTGTGGGTTGATAGGCTTACAACAAAGAAATCCATTGGTGTGTCACCATATCAGCTTGTCTATGGGACAGAAGTAGTGTTTCCTACCAGCCTTGGTATACTAGTGATTAGGCTTGTCCAAGAAATCTAGGCAGAAGAAGACAGTATGGTGAGGAGAATGAATCAAACAATTCATCTTCAGCAAACAAGAGAAGAGGTCTATAACAGATCTGTCAAAGTTTAGGAAAATATAAAGAAATTATTTGAAAAACGAACCAAAGCCTCTAATTTCAAAATTGGAGATAAAGTTCTGAAATGGGACTCAAGGAGAGAGGACAAAGGAAAACATGGAAAGTTTGACAGTTTGTGGCAAGGTCCATACATCATCCAAGCCATTGTGGGTCCCAATGCATTTTTTCTGCAAGAATTAGATGGCACAGAGCTGTTTGGGGGTCCTGTCAATGGCAAGATGCTCAAACACTACTTCTGCTAATTTCCAGTTTCCATTTCCAGTGTACATACCATTGCAGTGTTTGTTTTCCAAAAAAAAAAGAAAGAAACAGGAGAGGTTCAGACATGCTCAAAGCATGAACCTCTAAAGTACAAAATATTGGCTCTAGTATGATCAAAACCTGAGCCAAAGAAGTAAAGCATCTGGTCCTAACATGCCCAAAATCTGGACCAGCAAAGAAGAAAGAGGAATCAGCTCAAACATGCCCGAAACCAGAGCTGAAATGAAGAAAAAGGAAGTGACTCTAACAAGCTCAAAACCTGAGTCACAAAGAAATAAGGATGCTTCAAACTCCAGATTTCAAGCCTTCAAGTTTTGTTTCCAGTTTTCTGCAAGTTTCTGTCCATGTGCAACTATCTTTATGCCTTGGATCCACAACAAACTAGACTGTCTAACCCTAGTTAAATTGTTTTTAAATTTCTTTTGTAGAATATAGAGAAGAAATCTGCTGGACAGTTTAATCCCAGTAGATATTAGATTAGGTAGAGAAACATATGAGACCAATAGTCTAATCTGGTCTCATGGAGCAATAAGGGTAGAATTAGGATAGGTTTATTTTCTTTCTTGTAAAAATAAATGATGTAAAGGGTTTTCAAGTTCAAATGCACCCTAGAAGAAAAAATGCTAGGATTGTAGGAAGGGTAGGTAGATTGTTGGGAAAAATGTTTCTGCTGATTAATATCTCTATCATGTTGTGGCAGCTGAAAATCAAAGAAAGAAAGGGATGTGCCAAGCAGTAGGCGTCTGGCCTACTCCAAAGATCATTTCTGGATTCTTGCCTCCTTCAAGAAGAAGCCATCCCCATGTGGAGCCATTGTTAGCCCCCTATGAATTTTTTGTCAAGCAAACAGGGGCTAATTTGTCTTGTGAAGCCTTCAAGGAGTGCATCTCCCCTGAAGACACATCATTCTTGAAATCTTCTGCATACCCTTTTCCCTTTGATAAATCTCCTCTGCTATTTCCATCCCCCAAGCCTCTCTGATTGTAAAAATTGTGCTCCGAAAGGCCTATTTTTTCCCCTGGTACCCCTGCAAAATACTCCACTTTCCACCCTCTTTATCCCCTTTTTTAATTTTCCTCATTAACACTCTAATTCTCCCAAAATCCCCTCTAAATCCTACACACATCTCTTGTTTGGCCGAATTTCTCTTTTTTACCTTTATTGTTTCCCTTCATTGCCCTCAAATTGCAGTAAAAATGGGCAAAAAACCCACTTTTCAACTTACATTAGGCCTTAGCCCCTTTCCACTAGCCCCTCAGCCTTTCCTCCACATGACCCGAGCGCTGTAACCGAGCGCTGGCCTGAAAGGCGCTAATCTCCAATGTATATCGGGAGTGTTCCTGACCATTGATCTTTATAGATCGGACGGCGATCGTTAACTCCACAGTGTCCGCGTTTCTCCCGTTCAAACCCCCGACTGCGTAATCGCCGTCCATTTACTCGCAGATCCGACGGTTCGGAGTCTACCCACCCCGGTGGTCCCCGCAGCACACTATTTCAAAACCACCTAGTTTCTATCGCACTGCCTTCGGGCGAGGGGCGGTATTTTCTGATCACGGGGCGATTCCATACAGCTTCTAACACGTGGCTCCTGTACGATTTCAAAACCGCTATCTCATTGCGCGTTATCGTTCGATACAGGATGCACAGCGATATGCATATCAGCTGTCCGATCCGGAGCCCTCCATCCAACGGTGATCAATCCATGAAGCTACGCACGCGATAGCCCATAGCCGTCGTACCCCTGGCCCACAATCCATCGCCCTCCGACGTGTTTTCCACCGTCGATCTCTGCCAAGATCGAATGGCCCAGATTTGATTGCCCCGCCGTTGACCATCCTGCGATCGCTCGGTCCTGCCACGTCAACCCCACGTGTATCCGTCGTACATCCGCCCATCCCGTTGCATATATTTGTGCAAAAGTCGTGTTTTTAAGGTTTTTTCATTAAATTTCCTCTGCGCTCCACCCACATTCATCAGACCACGTCCCACTGTCAGGTTGCATTTTCCGCCATGATTCTACATTGTTCCATCTCCCCGCAGTCTGCATTTCCATTCCCGTCGTTGCGTCCACCCCCCATGCATGTTTTATTAATTTACTTGCGTGTTTTGTAGGGTTATGAGCGGCGGAAAACCGTCGTGTTTCTCAGTCTCTGTTACCGTGACAGAGAACGCAGGAAAGATCAGATGCAGAGATTGAATTAAGGAAGCAAGGCCTGGCAAGGTTATGGACATGACTTCATTTAAATAATAGGGTTGAAAAATCCGTACGATCTTCCCAGGGCCAGTGAATGCACAGATTTCGTAGTCAGAGATATAAATGGAACAGTAGAGAGCTTCAGGCACGCAAATGAAGATATATAAGCCTTAGTTTCAAAGATTTAGAGGCAAAGTACCAGATTGAAGACCCAGGGATCACGCAGAAGGTACAACACACAGAAATAAATGCATATCAAGGTTTCTACAGCAGCAGAATGTTTTTCCTCCATAAAGGACAAAGCGCCCATGCATTTTTTATTCTACGCTATGCTCCTAAAGAAATTTCCACCCTGACAACAGTCCGAAGCTACCAGAGCATTTGTTTCATAAATACAGCAGACTTCTCAGTCGTTTATTTATCATTTGTTTATTCACCAAAAGTACCACAGAGTCATGTAGATCAAAGTACATCAAGAGACATACCGAAGTAAATAGAGGCCTGAAGAAGACCACTCTTCCATCCAAAGAGTGACAGGAATTGAATGCTCAGAATTTAAACAAAATGGGCTTCGGCCCTCTTTCTTTTCAGAAGTTTTAATACTGCATTTAGTTCTTCACCTACCTCCTCTGCTTCCCTTCAGCTATAAAACTCACGAGATAATATTGTAAAGGTTGTTGATCAGTTATCAGAGAATTTCAAGTAGTTTCTTTTGAGACACAGTCTCTGTGTAAAGTTGTAAGATAGGCTGAGAGAGATGTCTTCAGACTGAGTATTCATCTATTGGCAATGTTGTACTTGACTATTATTGTTATTTAATATGACAAGCACATTTCTTTGGATCCTGATCTAAAGCAGCGGTGATGTTTTCCTATCTCTGTGTTTCAATTCATTTCATTTCGTTTCTGCTGGCTTGCATCAGAATATTGGCATAGGATTTACCCTTGTTAGGTACACTATGTTTCTACTCTCCTTGCCTTCAATGTTTTCCTTCTGAATGTGTTATCTAAGAATTGATTTCAGTTGATTTAACCAGTGTAGTGGATGACATTGCCTGCTCTCTGATGTATGAATTGAATGTATATGTTATTAGATGTTTCATGTTAAGGATTTAGTATGGAAGATTTGGGAACACTGGGGATTAGAGTTAGCCCTGTCCACTAGGATCCTTGTGCGACCAGCTGATCTTTAACTTTGTGCCCTTAATCTGCGTTGTCTCCTCCTCTCCTACCTTTCCATATCACACTGTCATCTTTAAGATCCAATGTTTTAGATGACTAGCCCAATTAAAAGCCTGCCTATTGATTAGCAAGCAAACCCTTTCCTGACTCCATTGCCCAATGGTTTTGAATACTCCCTGGAATACTTCACCTCTGCCCAAAACTTTTTACTCATCTTTGTCTTACATTGAACCCTTCCTTCCTGATAACCAGCAACCAAACGAACAATCAAACAAACAAACCCCGAGCCTTATAACTAGCCTAATATCTTTACTTTGAGCTTCAAAGACATATACCTTCGAAAATCATAGAGAGATCCCTCTCTGGACCCAGGAGGGCTAGATCCTGAGGTCTGAAAGTGCTTTTATGTTGTCTCATCTTTTGGTATTTCTAACCTTGCCAAAACATGGGAACCCCAACAGAGAGGATAAAGGCAAACATGGAAAGTTTGGCTTTCTATGGCAAGGACCTTATTTGATATATGGTTATAGAGGTAAAAATTCTTTTTTCATCAAGAATTTGGATGGAACTGAACTACAAGAAGGACCAGTGAATGGTAGGATGTTGAAACACTACTATTCTTCTAAGTCGATCACCAGTTATATTCATTGACTTTTATCATTGTAAATATTCATTGCAAGTGTGTAGATTAGATTGGAGACTTTATCTACAAAGTTGAAGCCCGAAGAGAAGGCCCTAAGCTTTGCAGTATAAAATATCATAAGCATGAATTGTTGCAGAAATCAGAAGGCAATTACATGATCACCAAGTTAAAGTTGAAGGCTATTGATCTTAGAGTTCTTGACATTCCACCAGGAAATGCCATCCCCAAGTGAAGCTGATGGTACTAACCTATAAATATAGGATTCATAATTTTGACTTGACTGAGGATAGTCTTGTAAATATGTACAAACTTTTCTTTCTGCAAGTTACTTTCCCATATTTTGTAAAAAAAAAAAAAATCAAAAAGAGGGTAAAAAGTCCTAAAAGAAAGATCAAAGGACTTAGAAAAAATAATATACCCCAAAAGAAAAAATATGAATAAAACATGAAAGTGTGAAAGTCTAAATGCCACTACTTTTAATTTTTGCAGTTGATTATGGCAAAGTGTCAATAAATGCCATAATCTGTGATGAGTTGAACAATTTAATCTTGACTTGTCATCTTTCAATTTCAAATGTTGTAGATAGTGAATAAAGAATTGTCATACAGTTTAATCATGACAATTCAGTAGTTACGTAGAGAATAAAAGAATCCAACAGTTTAATCTGGATTCTTGGATGAAATAAGTGTAGAATTAGATAGTTTACTGCTTTCAAAAAAGAATAAAAGGTTGTAAGGTGGCTAGTTCAAATGCACCTGATTAAAATAGAAGGAAAAAATGTTAGAAGATATGACTGGGTAGGTAGAAGAAGGTGGGAAACATCATTGTAAATATCTTTCACCAAGATATAAATAACTAATTTCCCCTCCCCATAGCAATTTAATATTCTAGAATATCAGTCAAAGAGGCTCAAGGCATTTCCTTGACTATTGTTGGGACTAGACCCAAGGCTCAAAGACTGATTAGTTAAAAATGTTAAGTTTCTATATTAACCCCAAAAAATTTCATCATTTATCCCTTCATGCACTCATCACCATTTAACTTCATAAGTCAGAACTCTTTTCTTACTTAAATATTACATAAAGGCCCACTTGATTAACTTCCTCCATTTTACAAAGCATAAAACCCTAAAAAAACATGATATATTAAGTAAAAGTGAATGAGTTATGAAAATGAAAGTTTACTCTAATTTTCACTTTCCTTAGTTTTATTTATGAATTTTTGAGTATTCATTGTCCCTTTTCATATTAACACTTAACCTATTTTATTAACCCCCTATCAAATATCCTAGTCCTATTAATATGACTTCTTTTTATTTAATATCCCAAAAAAAACCCTATTATTATATGCTTTTTATGTCAAAGATATTAATCACATGTTTAAATAACATCCCTAGATTACCCCTTTGACATAAAACTACACTAATACAATACCCCTGCTCCCTTATAGTTTTAGAACTTTAACTAAATATAAAACTATATAATATAATAAATTTTCAAAAAAGTACATGTTTACATACTTTTTATTAAAAATAGCGTAGAAAAATAATACTTGCTCCCGTTCCTGCATTACCTCTACCCAAGGTTAAAGCTTTAACGTTACCCCTTTCCCCCAGTATATATCTCCTTACCACAGATTAAACTTTGGTTAAATCATTTATAACCCGCCCCATTCACTTTACTTTATGTATAAAATCATTTTATACATAAGTTTCGTTATATAATTCAGCGCCCTCGCGGTCATCCTCAACCCTCCGATCATCCTTACGTTTCCAATCCGACGATCCACGCTCAACGCGATCATTTGGCTTCATGCGTCATCCTTCCCCGTCGTGATTAAATCATAACCACCCACTCACCTATGCTCGCCTTGATCCTACGGTCCAAATCTAACACGATAAACCATTCCTTTGTCCCACCATTCCCATCACGTTAATTATTAACCGTTGATCATCTCTATCGAAATCAACAAATGATAGTGAAACCGGGTCCCACTTTCCCTTGTCCTGCAGCTTCCTGATGCATCTCAACCATTCGCATCGTGCGATCAAATCCAACGGCGCATATTCAACATCGCATCACAAAAGTGATCGAGCAAAGTTTATGAGAAATAACGTGATAAAAGTTGTTTCGTGAAACCACCATATGCTACATGTCTCAATTCTACTGGATCGCGTTCCAAAAGGAAAAAACTGCTTACCGCTCAGGAGTAATGCGATAACCACTAATGGTTTCACCTTCAATGCAAAAACCACTCCCACCATTTGATTTTGACCTGTAATTAATGTCCTGCATATGAATAAAACCTAAGGTTTTAACCTTAGTTTTTCATTACTTGCATACCTTTGTGCCTTCGCCCTTTGATAAATCATTCACAGACACCATTTCCAAGCCTCTACTGACCAATTTGCCGATCTGAAGCCAATTTCCCCTCTGAAATTAACCACCGAAGACTCTCTACGCCTTCTACCAAATAGCTACAACCAGTTTGAAGACTAGTACAACCTGAAAACCTCCTCGACCGCCATAATACCATTAAAAAGGTATTTCTCTGAATTTCAATCCTTCATTTCACAAATTTAAGAAAATTCAAACTCATTATGTTGTGAAATATAAACTGCCAAGTTTGAAAATGCCCAAACCTTGAAGAAACAGGGGGAACCCTGTCAAAATTTTCCCAGAATTTGCCATCTTCTCCAAATCCAGTTTTTCAATATTTTTAACCATCTAAAGGAAAATTTCACAATTGAAATCTATTTGAATTACAGTAAAATCCATTGAAATCCCATTTCTAGTCCTCTGCACATTGTAAATCTTTGTTCTCATCCTAAAACACTCGCCTAGATTCTAAATTGTTCCTAAAAACAACTTAATTAGCCTTCTATTTCCTAAAAGAAACTAAGAAAACAGCCTAATCTTGCTCAGTTTTATTCAAATGACAAAGAAACAAGTCACTCCTAATACTGGAGGTCCCAAACCTTAGAAACCTACCTCTAGCAAGCTTCCAAACCCTAAACCTTAAAAAATCAATAAACCTACTCCTGCCCTAACTGCAGATTCCACTAAAGTAGTTAGACCTTTGCAGCCACCTGTCACACCTAAAGAAAACAGTTCATTAATTGATTTGGACTACAAAATCTCTGATCCTTAATTAGAATTCAATTTACTTGAGGTGCACAGCTGGTGCTATAAGAAGTCTATAGAGAAAGTTGAAAATGATATACCTGTATGGGACTCAAACTTGCCTAAATATGTAGTTCCCATCACCCATCAAGCTCAAGATTTCATTAGGTTATGTCAATTACACTATATCCCTGATCAAAGATGTATAGTAAACAAAGATAGAGAGTTCATGTTTTACATAACTGCTGAAGCCATCAATGATAAGCTCCAACTGAGCCATGATCCAAGAGCAGTATCATTGTCCATTGAAGATTTAACACAGCTCTATCTAGATCTAGACTTTCCTAAAAGATTCACGATCTTTCAAAACTTCTGGCCCAACCATGTTGACATTCCTAAGGTAAATCCACCTTATGACACTTTTGACTTCCCTGAGGGCTCTAGACAAATCATTTCCATGCTTTCATTCATTCTAGGCTATGCTAACGATGAGTTTATAGATGCCTCCATTCTAGGTTTCCTCTCTACCTTGTCTCCAGGACAACATCCAAAACTGGTCTTCAATTTTGCCAAACTCATTGTTGATAATATGCATTATCAGTTGACTAAATTACCTGAGGAAGGAGTATTCAGATATTCATCCTATCTGTTACATCTCTTCCTATTTTTAGGCAGAAAATTTCCCTATTGCATTGCAGAAGATGGATGCGGAAGATAAACCTCTTTTAGTGATATTATGGACTTCTCTACTTAGAAAGGACAGCAATGAATACAGCTATAAAGACTTCAATGATTTGTTAATTAAACCTGCCATGAATTTGTTGAACAAAGCAAAGCCACCAAGGATTAATGAAGACATCAAAAGAATTCTATAGCTGTATGAAAACTGTAAGGTAGGATACTAGTATTTGTACAAAAATCACACAGAAATAATAATATATGGTGCATGCCTGGCTCCTTACAAATTACCCATGTTTCTAACTACCAGGATTTTTTCTTTGGAGTACTTGAGACAGATCTTGAATGCAGGTGCAGTGAATTTCATAGCTTCCAAAAAGAAAACACAGTTCAAGCTAAAAAATCAAATTGGCCCCTTCATAGTCAATAACAAAGATGCTTTGAAAGAGATAGCCAAAAAATTATCAGAATTTAAGTTCCAAGAAAGCTTTCACTGGAACTATGACCCTCAAGGTGTTTTAAGTAACCTCTGTTGGGTGTGGAGCCTGATTATCTTGTTTATTTTGTATCACAGCGTTGGATCCCTGTACCTTAATGGTGCGGCAACGCCGCCCGTAATTAAACATTGCCTGGGGGGGTCCAGGGGGGATGGCTGTGACTTTGTGGAGCCCCCCCCCCAGGCGGGGGTTTCGGGGGTAGTGCCCCTGAAGCTAAGAACAGATGTAAAATTGCCTTGTAAAAGTATAGTAATTTCTAGTCAATCTGGGCCATTCATTAGGCAGATGATCTGACAGTAGAATTTATGTTTAGTTTAGGGTTTTTTGCCCTAGAAGGCAACCCCTCGCTTTTATGAGGGTATTGTAGTGTGTGTGTGTATGGCATGTGTATTCTCGGAGCGAGAAACAAAGAGGGAGACTGTGAGAGAGAACAAAGGATATTGCAGTAGATCTGATGTAGGTTGTGTCTCTTCATTTTGCTGGATAATAAAAAGGAAGGATTGGCTGTTCGGGGTGGACGTAGCCCAAACTAGGTGAACCACATATCTGTGTCTCTCTGGTTTTATGTGTTTTGTGTGCTTGTCTTTTCTGCATATTTTATGTGTTTCATTGCTCTGTAATATTTAATTTTCTAACAACCTTAGCGTCAAGTGTAAGGTAACTCCATTCCTCCATGACTCAAAGCCACAAATTGAAAAGTATGCTAATTGTATTGAATGGGTTGCAAACACATTGATTGATGATATTCAGGGAATGCAAACAGATAACATGCAGGGAAAACAGATGGATAGTGCATAGATGATTACAGTTGGAAAACAAGAAAAAGTGTCCAATAAAAGACCCAAAAAAGAAGAAGGCTATACTGCAGAAGCCATTGAAGATAATAAATTTAAAATCCTTTATAGCAAGAAAGACAAAATGATAACTGCAGAGAAATAAAAAGCTATAGAGATACATGACAATGAAGATCAAAAAAACAATAATGGTCAACAAACAGATGATGAAGCAACATTGATTGTCAATGAAACACTTAAAGATATTCAGTAGGATCAGGAATCAGCACAAAAACAGGATATAATAATGATAGAAAAACAAACAAGTGTGGAAGTTCCTTCCTCTTCTAAATTTACAAAATAAAGAGATTCAGACATCCAGAAAAAGTTCAAGCAGATCAGAGAAAGGAATGAGGAAATTAAGAATGAATTTTATTCTAAACTCCTTAAAGAAAAGCCAGGAAACAAAGATAGGTTGCTTACTACATTTTATTACTCCACCAACAAAATGCTCATGTCATTTCTGAAACCCATAGTTGATGATCCTAAGTCAATTGTTGATTATACAAAGACAGATGTAGAGGTGGACACTGACACCATACATGAATTAGATCAAATTGAGTTCCACAGAAGCACAACTGAAATGCTATATTCAAAGGTAGTCCACCAAACCATGAGTGCTACCATGCTACAAAGGATTGTCTCTAATTAACATATCAAATTAAATTAGATAAAGCATCTCTACATGCTAAGGATTTGAGGATCAAGTCCTTAGAAGATTTGGTGATAGAAACTGGAGTGGATCCCTCCAATATTGAAGTTGCTAAGACATTGATAAGGCAAAAGAATGAAGATATTGTTGCCTTAAGAAAGCAACTTAAACTTCCACAGAGTAAGCATCCAGAGGCAAAGGAAATTCTTCAACAACAAAAAGAAAAGGATGAGACTATGCAGCTAGTACTAAAGATGACAGCCCAAATCAAAGAAATGGAGAATCAGACAGAAACTCTCATGAAGGAAAATGGGACATTGAAAAGAGCAAATGATGTCTCCATTTCTACAGTCATTCCAACTGTTAGTACTGATGTTCCTTCTACACTGGCAGAGCATTTGGCACCAAAAGGAGTATTGGCAACTGTAGTATCAATAACATCTGTAGATACCTCTGCTACTGGATCATCTACATCACAGGTACAACAAGCAACAGGTGAAACAACTGACATATTAAAGGCCATGGAAGAGATGTCCCTAAAGAATAATGAGATTATCAACTTGAAAAGCACCATTCAAACTCTTGAAACATCAAATAGAAATACATTGATTACTTCCAATGGACATGAACAAAGAGAAAACAGACTTCAAGATCAAGTAAAGATTTTGTAGCAACAGTTCAATCTCAGTGAACAGGTATCATATATCAAGAACTATCTTTGGAACAACATAATTCAAGGCATACATCTACAGTGGCCTTCAATCCAAATAATTTATGAGCAGAATGATCTAATTAAGGTAGCACAAGTAGAAATTCAGAAAACCAAAGAAGAACTGGCTGACAAACCTTCTCAAGCTTTGAAACTTATTACATTTTTAAACAGCAAAAACAGAGAGGATATTGAAGGGCTGAAAATTCAAGATAGGACTGAAACCATACTACAAATCAAAAAGGTCCTAAATAAAAGAAATATAATGAACAGTTTGGAGGAAAGATGTAAAGACATGAACTTATCAATAACAAATTTCTTGGCCAAAGACACTATATTGACACAAGAAGGCCTTCCAGACGTTCATGGCTTCAATGAAAAATTAATGGTTCAGACAAATTATGACAAGAAGATTAGAGCATATGCCAAAGAACAGGTAAACAAGCCTCTACCACAAGGTTCCCCAACTGGAAAAGTTATTTTAGAGTACTTTGAGAACTTATTTTTCCTACAAAATTAAATTATGCACATTTTCATTGTCAAGCCCAACTTTGCAAAATACATAGAGGCAGATGGGAGCTACAGGAAATTGAAGAACATGATAATTCCCAAAGCAGAACAATGGCAGGAATTCACTAATTTTATATAAAGGTTTGAAAAAAGAGCAAAAAATTACATGAAAAGTAGAACATTACTGTTACCTAAAGGTAAAAATCACATTGAAAGTGTATCAGGTAAATGATTCGAGTCAAAGAGTATTAGTCAAAACAATTTTTACTGCAGGTTATTCCTCATTTTACAGCAGTCAAGCAGTAAGAAAACAGCATAAAGAGTATCCGAGTATAAAGTACAGGATGAAGAGTGTATTACAAGTTATCTTCCAAAGATCTTTTTCCAAGTGCCAGCAAGCATTTCCAGCAGCTACAACAAAGAAATAAGTTAAGATAATTAGTCCTATTTTTTATTGATAAGAGGACAGCTTGCCAGTTTGTTTTGCAGCTGTCCCTCTTTCTATGTAATAATCTTTATTTTTGCCTAGAGATATTCTCATATCTCTTAGAAATTTTTCAAACAATCGATTTGTATAAATACTTCTCTTATTGAAGTATTAAGTTTGGAATAAAATTTGTCAAAACTACTATAGACATTTTTGCTAAATACATTGGGAGTTTGTGTGAGTCGATTTGTAAAGCAGCAGACTGGAACTAAGTCAAACAAACATAATAACTCAGGATTCTTGTGTTGATCAGATAAGTCAAGTATTTTCCTATTTTCACTGTTTATCTTTCTAAGTTCCATACATACATTTACATGTTTTCTGTCTTAAATGATTAACTAGGAAAGCTTAAATAGAATTAGTGTCAAAAGCTCCTTGTTTTTTACTAGTTATTCATTGATATGTTTTCTGTTGATAATTGGACTTAAGAATTCTTAAATGCTCTTAGTCCCTGTTTGACCCCTTTCTTTCATATTATTTCTATAACTTAAGGATCCTTCATTTCCCTTTTGTTCAGATCTTACCATTTCATCAAAAAGCCTATTTCCAAATCCTTTGAAGGTCATCTACCCTACCCTTAGTACATTTGCTATTTTGACCTTATTTCCTAGCTCTGCTTTCCAAGAAGTTGACTCCATAGCCCAATGGTCTGGTAGATTCCTCTATGGTTTACCTTGAGGTACCTTTTATTCCCACCAAACATTCAAAACAAACCAATTGTCCAATTATAACTAGCCTAAAATCTTATAACAAAAAACAAAGCTAAATCTTGAGGAGAGATCCCTCTCCGGAATTTAGGAAGGCTAGATCCTGAATTTCGAAAGTAGGTTCTAGGTTACCCCTGGTTTTCTTCAACTATAAACCAAAATCCCACAACCTGAGAATTACTAAGGTGATAACAGGTTCAAGATCTCTAGATCTGATGATGATGAATCTCTAGAATGACCTACTGAAGGAATGATGAAGAAATGGCGCAAGTCTGCTGAAGAAAATGAATAAATCTGGGTAAGTTTTATAGATCTAGTTTGTTCTAAAAAATTATTTTTTTACAGATCTATATGCTAGTTGGTTTCAACAAAAGCACGTATATACGCGGGTTCACTTGATGAAAAGCGTGTATGGCAGTTAAGGTTTTTCTGAAGAATAAAACACAAAGAAGTATATGCAGGTTGATGTGCAGGAAAGCGCGTATGTATGCGGATTCAGTGAAGCAAAGTAGCGTATGCCCTTTGAATCAATGACTGTTCAAGGTCGAGTTTGTATCTGCATATCTATTCTGAAGTCTGGGTTATTTCTGAATTTCTGGTCACAATGTTTTCACTGTTCTAATTTAAGTGTTGAGCAAAATTTATGATTGTTGATAAAGGGTTGTGTTGAAGCTGTTTGATCCAGTATGAAAATTGATGAAATGTGGTCTGCAATGGGTCTGAGGGTTAAATCCTTCAGTATGGAAGTAGAAGCTTCATACCAGTAGAAGCTGGTGTTATGTTCAAGGGGTTGAAGCTCCCTTCCAAGAGTGGCTGGTAAACGAGATCAGGGGGTTGGAGCTCCCTTCTAGTAGCAGCTAGTAAATGAGTGAAGGTTGCAACCTTCTGCAGGTAGAAGCCTACGTACAGATATGAGTCTGCATCAGTACAATGTTGTAAACAGTTTTCCATATAATAAATATTGAAGACAGAGATGACAGCAGCGGTGGTTTTCTCCTGAATTGGGTTTCCACCTTAAATACTGGTGTTCATGTGTGTTCCACTTGTGTGATGTTTTATGCTACTGTTACTGCACATATTTCCTGTTTATCTAACCTGATGCATAACTGGTAAATATGTTTTAAAGTATGTTTCTGAGATACTTTATAAACTAGAAATTTATATCAGTATACGTGAGTTTCTTTTAGCATATTCGCGTGTATACGCAAGTTTAGTTCATAAAATCCGCGTATGCAATTCTGCAAAAGAAAAATTTAAAGTCAAGATATAAGCTCTAATATTGATTCACCCCCCCCACCCCCCTCACAGTATTTTTCCCAACATTTGTTTTTGTATCTCTCAGAGAACCTTCTGTTTCAATCAAGACCGAGTTTAGAAATTGTGCACATAAGCGAATTGAATTGGTCCATTCTACACAAAACCCATGTCTCTTATTTTCTAGATTTATTCTCATTTTCCCGAAATATCCAACGCAAAATCGTCACTTTTTATTCCAACAAATTTCTGCGTTCTCTGTTTTTGTATCTCCTTGTTCGGTACGTAATGTATTCTCTATCTTCCAGTGTCATAGACCACTTTTTCCACAGGCCGAGCCAATTCTATTAGCTCTGATACCATTGTAATATTCCACATAGGAAAAGACAGTAATACAAAACACAATAAACTCAAAACTACTACAATATGGAAATAAACTGAAAAACACCATAAAAATAGATAGAACAACTGGGCCATTTTATTAATATGGAGGTGAAAACAATACAACAATTCCTCAAAGTATATGGCACTTGAGATGGAAAAAGTAGGCTGGAATGGCGTCAAGCTATCATACTAAAAACATTGCTCTCTACTGCCCTGCTAGAACTCTTCCTCTGCACTACCTTGCTGGAAATGTTGTTGCTGGCTGAATAGGAATGCATAGATGAGGGTGCTATGGTGCTCAGAAAAATCAAGGATTTAGAATCCAGACTCTATGGAAAAATCCCATAATAAACCATAAATTATTTCCGGATTGGTTGACCTTGGAAAATCACCCTCCTAGGGTTTGCAATGCATAACTATTGGGTATGCAGTACAATGGGTTGAACTGAGAGATATAATAGTTACAATTACTCCGAAGCCCATTTATTGAAGGGATGATCCCTTCAATGGATTCCAAGCAGAAATGCTATGGAATTTCACCCTCTTCTTATGAACTCTTCTACTGGACTACGTAAGTCACTAAGTGACGATGCAACACTAAAGGGTCTACAAGTGGCCTGAATTTCGGATGATGAGATCAACTCACATAGACAACAAGAATCCTCTCCTGAGTAGGCACTCAAAGTCCCCCGAGGATGAGGTTGGGATCTCCAATCAGAGACACTCTCGTGCTAAACAACATTGCAGACTCAGCTAAACATCTCAAGTGTGCTCAGGTCGTGAACGACAACAAAATAATAATAATCTAGAATTCTCTCTATGGTCGTCCTCATCTCTTTATTATACTTTTGGAACCCTCACACCTCTGGGCCCACATCATAACTGTGCTTCTCTCGTGGTCCATATCCTCCTCCTTAACTTCATTATTCACATGATCTCTTGGCCCCCTCCACTACTATGTTGTTCCACTTTCAGACTAGTGAAGTGGTTCTATTCTACTAAAGCAATTTATGGGTTCCTCTACCCTCTTATTCATCTATTAATTAAGGAAGAAAAAATTTAATATTCTAATTAGCTAAACGCTAAATTAGGAATATTACAGAGATAGAGAGAGATGGTTGATATGTCAAATTAGACTTGCAGGCCAAAGGTGGCACACCCATCGAACTAGGCTCGCAGTTCGATATATTTTCATCAAATTTTACAACTCTTCTAATGATTACATTTTTTTATTTGGGTTGAAGAATTCTATATCCTTTTACATCTTTAGAATATCCAACAAAAATACATGTTTCACTCTTAGGCTCCATGGCTTTATGTTTCTCATCTGGAACATGGGCCCAAGCTTCACTTCCAAAAATAGGAAAGTGACTTACATATGGTTTGATTGAGCTCCAGGCTTCTTCTGGAGTGATATTCCTTAAAAAATTAGTAGGAGTCTGATTTACTATGTAAGTTTTAGAGTTAATTGCTTCTGCCTAAAAATTAAGACTAAGTCCTTTAGATCGAAGCATACAATTAGCCATTTCTTTTAGAGTTTGATTCTTCCTTTAAACTACACCATTTTGTTGTGGAGTATACGGAACAATATGTTGCAATTGAATGCCATGCTCAGTGGAAAATTTGATAAATTTGTTGTTAACCTATTCTCCTCCATTGTTAGATCTTAACTTAAGAATTTGATGTTGAGATTGTTTCTCAACAAAGGGCTTAAAGGCCAAGAACTGTTGGAAATACTGAGAGGGGGGGGGGGGCGTGAATCAGTATTCCTTTCAATTAGAGCATTATTTAATCTTCAATTATTATTAATGTTTGTACAATGATAGAAGCAAACAAGAGGAACACAAATGCACACATATTTTAAGGTGGAAACCCACTCCAAGACAAAAACCACCTAATGCTTTTTTAATAATTCTTTAATATTCAACTCCAATTGAAAATAAAGCTCCAACTTCCTAGAATCTAGAAAAGCATTCTTCTTCAGCTCCCACTGGATGGATGCTCCAATGCCTGAGATTCTTCAGTAGTCAACTGAACGGATGCCCCAACACCCAATGAGCTACAACTCACCCTACCACCCTATAGAAGAATAAAAGAAGAATGGACTCTCGTACCAGGGAAAATGGTCCAATTTACAATGATATAGAATGATGTAGAAGAAGAATATATACTAGACCATAACCCCAACTTTGACACAACCACCTAATGATTATCCTATACCTCCCAACACTGCCTCTTCAACCCTTGGCAGACACTAGTACAATTTGTACAATAATGTATTTACAATGACTAAGTACAATGATACCTTTACAATGATTGTATGCAGTGCTGCCCACTTGAAGACTTCATATGATGAACTTCTTGCTGCTTTTATGCACCTTGGTTGTTGATCTTGTCATGCTACCCTCTGCTGGACCTTGCTTTGCTTTGCTTCCGTAGAAATGATGGTCCTTTGCAACCCTTGACAACACATGATCTAGCTTTTTCTTGTCTTCTAGGAGCTCGATATTGAATCTGGTGTATCTATGTTATTTTAGATCCTCAATATCTCATTTTCGGTCTTGTGGTATTCCTCTAAGTATTATTTCCAATGCCATAGTTCTAACCCAATTTTGATTCTTCAAGAGATAGTTATACCCAATCTCTCACAATGCCCTAATTATGGGCTGTTTCAGAAGAGCGCACTTGTATGGCATGCCACGTGTCACTGTTTCTTCATTTGGCTCTAAAATTGATAGAGAGAAAATTAAATAATGTGTGATATCTGCCACCTTTTATGGAATTCCAATCTGATACTTAGAGAGAGAGTTATGACGAATTTACCAAGGTCACTTCTTTGAGATGAATTTCAGGATCCTGGAAAAACCCTGACTTCCACAAATCATATCTCCAAACATATTGCGCACCTTGATCTGAAATTTTTACAACAACTTCCTTAGGAGTTTTGCTTCTCCTCATAAAAATTTCAGCTTCTGAAACTTCATATAAAAAACGTTAGAGCACAAATTCCACGATGACCTATTTGAGATGGCGAAATCCCTTGCCTAAGGAGAAAATGAAGATCACAATTTATATAAATGCTTAGGTTGAGAGGGGCTTCAACAAGTGAACATGGGAGGGATTTTAGGAGCTTAAAAAATATTAATTATGACTTTTCAATGACCCATGCCCCAACCCCATGGGGTTTTAGCCAACTAACTGGTGGTACAAACTTCAAACATGAATATCTCTCAAACCGTGAAGAATTACATGGTGTGCCATATATCAACGGAAACATATCGACAAGTAGAAACCATCAAAAGAATTATTGACCCAGAATATATTAATTTGGTAGGTCAAAATTCCCATGCAATATTGGGTTAGCCCCTGGTGCTGCTTGGGTTGACATCAATGACAACCGTTGATCAACAAGAACATGTTAAGAAAATCACTCTTGAGTTTTAAGAAGTATACCCAAGTCAGTCTGGAAAAATCATCAATTAAAGTTATGAAGTACTTGTAGCCAGAGAAAGAAACAACTAGAAGTGGACCACATAAATCACTATGCACAAGCTGTAAAGGGGTTGAAGCGTGATGTTGGCTCGAGGGTTCCTGACCCAAGTTCGAAGGTTAAGGTTTGCCAACAAACCCCTATACTACTGGCCCTTTCAGCAATGACCTGCTTTCGTAGGCCAAGGTCGCACCTGAAGTAGTATGGGTGGGTGCTGGAACCAGGTTTCTGCACCCTTAGAGAGATTAGGTAATGGAGCAAGTCTGCAATTATCAGATCTACACAGCAAGAGGCTATTCGTAGGGTTTTCAATATATAACCAGAATGCAGCTTTTCAGATCTAGTTTGTAGGTTCGCATCCACGCGCGTATTATCAACTATGATCACAGAACATTATATTCACAACAATTAACATATCACAGATACATATACCAGAAACATAGATTGTTCGCAACTATTTAAACAGATAATTTCATATATAATCCAAGTCTGCATCAATCATAACATAATAGATCCAGATAACACCAAATGTCCAACAACACTTTCGCGTATGTATTACTACCAAAAATCCTCTTACATTCCCAGAATATCACCTGCGCACACATCCAGCAAGGTCCGCACATAGCAGGACAGAGGATCTCTACGCACATAGCTAGCAGGAGTCCTAACCCAAAACAACCCGACCAAAGATCTAATAATTCATGCTTTGCATCAATCTCTATTCCTGCCTACTAAATACTCAAAAAGGTTCATCTATTTATACTGATTTAGCCTATGCATCCAATGGTTTGCAAACCGTGGTTTGCAGAATCTTGGTCTATAATTGACCCGTTAAAATACATTCGAGGCTTTGACCCACCATAAAACCCCTGCGTTAGACTAAATATAACCAAAAATATACAAAAATGGACAAAAATTGCAGCTTTTTAGGAGACGTTGTCCCAACAGTCCCCCAACACAATCTTGTGACTTGTCCCGAGTCACTGCGATGGTGGGGTCTCCACTTGTGCCTGCAACAATCTGATCACTTCAGCCAATGGGGGCAACACGCCTTCACTCTGAGAAGTAGCATTTTGTACAATGTCGACCAACTTCTATGAAATCGTGCCTTCCATCGCAGTGGTGACACTCTCTAGAGTCTGGTTTAGTTGCTTAACAGCTACATCGACATCTTGTGAAATTTTGAGGGCTTTGGCAGCCCAAGGCTTCAGTCGATCACCAAGGATCTTCTTCTTTTTCCAGAGTTCATCAATATCAGCTTGAAGCACTTGGTTGGTGCATAGCCATGTCAAGTGCTGAGCAGGAATCAAAGTGGGTAGGGTGGCTTCTAATGTCTTGAACTCTTCTTCTTTCTACCGCAGATACTGGTTTATTCCTCACAGGATCGGGTTGTGATAGACCTTGGTCCATGGCTGCATGTTTGTTTCTAGTAATTGGGTACCCTATGCGATCTGCCTTGTGATGAAGTTTGTAGCCACGGTGACCAGCGCAGTGCATTAGGCCCGTACCTCCGTAGGTGTTTCGAGCTGCAACTTCGCCTACAGATCTGCGATCTGTTCCTCCATATGTGCCTTGACCTCCTAAACCTCCATCCTGGAGGCCTTCAATGCGGTGACCAGTCCCTCAACCTTAGCCTGGGGGGTGGTTGTGGCTGGAATTTCTGCTGGAACATCTACGCAGAGCTAGTGGATTAAATTTTCGAGCTCTTTCTATTGCGCAGTGGCGAGGGATACTTCAGCATTTTTGTTTGCGATCATCTACTCAGCCAGACCAAGCTTTTGATGAACCTGTAGGTCCAGATGCTGAATCTCCTAAAATACACAGGTGTGGAGCCTCTGTAAGGCATCTGGTGGCAGCCTCGCTAAGTCCAGCTACACATCCCTGCAAGTAAGGACCTGCATGCCCAGGTCGAGTGGACTAATCATAAGAGCGGCTCCAGACAAGGGGTAGAGGTGGCTCTCTGTTGTCACTAGCGCAACACTATTGGTCATCCAGGGCTTCCGAACCGGAGTCACACTGGTGTGCAGTGTGTCTATCTTTAGCTGCAGCGCACGGAGCTTAGCCTAGATTGTGTCTACCGTAGCCTTCTGCTGAGCTTCTAGGGCTAGCCATCAGTCCTCCATGGCCAAGGTGACTGCATCAGCAATTTGTTCGAGGTCTCCCTCCGTGAGTGTGAATGTTTCATCTCGTTTCGTCCGCTAAGATCCCTGCTTCTTTCGGGGTCCTTGGCAGGCTCGCTTGTTCACTTCGTCCAGCAGGGGGAGGTAGTTCCCACTACATCCACTCCCTTTGTCCTTATTTCTGGATGCGAATCTACTTGAGTCGCTGCTTCGACGTCCTTCTCGTTAGTCTGCTTCTGCTACACATCCTTTTGTGCTGCCACACCTGTGTCCTTCCCTGTACTCTTGTTTGGCCCTCCAGTATCCTTTATGATGATAGGCGAGGTCACTTGCGTTGTGCTGGTACCTTTGGTGCCCTGCACACTGGTCTTGAAGCCGATCTTCCAGTTAGGAGGCCAGAGCGTAATGATCTTGTCAATTTCTTCATTCGCTACCATATAGGGGAGCAAGGTCCAAGCTTTTTCTTTGTAGCTCCGAGTTTGTACTTTGTGCATAGTCACCTGAAAGGCTGCAATGCTCTTGTACTTGTCATATACTGTGGGCGACAAGCATGGTCGAGAGTTGATGCCTGCTGCCACGCTGCTCTGGAAGAGGACCCAGAAGACATGGTTGTCCTCAATGTGTTGCACATCCTTGGAGTCCCACAAGTGTACATAACGAGCTCCCTCACACATTTCTAGGGTGAGCTCATGGAGGACAGAATTTGCAGGGGCTTCCCAGGCGACCAACGCTATGAGGAATAGCAACCAGGAATAACAAAAGGGTCATCCCTACTCCTGAGATTCTCACACATTAGTCAATAACTCATCACACAAGTACTGGGCCGAGTTGAAACAAACCCCTTTTCCACACTGGCCTGCTAATTGAATGACATATGCGGGAATAGAGGCGACTTGGAATTTTCTCATCATTTTGTACACCAACAACATGGTGCCTAACTACATACCTTGGTCACTGATGGACTTGATTATGAAGCCCCGAGTATTTCACTCCACATGATATTTTTGGCGCACGTATTCAGTAGTCTCCCCCTCATATTTCTTACCCACACACTCCAGAGGGTTCGGTCCATTCATGGGAAGACCAGTAATCCGATGAAAAAGTGCAACATCAAAGGGGATCTTGTCATGGATCCACAGGTAGCCATCATGAATCAAGGTGAGAAATTGTCGTGCCAGCCGGTCCGTAACATTGTAGTGACCGAAGTGTGGCATCCTGAGTAGATTCAGGAGCCCGGATCCGGCCAACCACACACCCAACGTTGGGGGACAAATTTGACCCCATTGGCACCATGAACTGTGTCAAGGTATAACTCAAGTGCCAGCTCAGGGAATGCCTCGAAGTTGGCCAAGTCGTGATCATCAAACTTGATCTCATGAAGCCTTCCAAAAGGTTCACCAATGACAGGGACCTCTCCCGGGATCAGTGGCATTTGCAGGTAGGTGATCAAGCCATCGAGGTTCTTCGGTGTGCGCGTTGAGGTCCTACACGGTCGAACGAAGGGAGGTAACCAATTGATCGGTTCGGCGGGCTAGGCGTCCTCCTGAGCAGCATGCGGGGATTTTATGGTTCGCAGGGAAGTACGGGGCTTCCATGCAGCCCATCGTGGGTTTCGGGGGCTTCCCTGAGCCATGTGCTTTCTCTTTTCCTTTCCTCTTGGTTGGGCTCGGCGTGGAGAGAACCTCTTCAACTTCGGACTCGTTGTCCACCAATTCCTGAGTTTCTTGTTCTTACAGAGGTCATCGGTTCCGAAGGCTCAGCAGGATTCGTGGTCATAATCCTGGCGCGAAAGACAAACTTGGGATTGCTACTATCAGAGGGAGTAGATTGCTCAGACATGAAAGGGACACTATAGGCACAAAAATTCTTACAGCTCAAATTCATCAAGGACAAGTAGGCCAAGTACAAGCTATACAACTAATACGGAACCCTTGTACGATCTACTTGGCCCCTTTTATAGCTTATGCGAGCACTCAACAGTTGGGTAAACTGCACTTGGAACTTACCATCAAGTAAATGGTAAAAAATCTCTAGCAATCGCCTTATTAAAAGTCGTCTGCCCGCTCCTTCCAATGGTAACTTTCTCTTTTTACCTAATTTGACTATTCCGATGGCTAGTTTTCGTACCCCTGGTGCGCTCATCGCACCCGTGCACTCACAGCGCATCCCTGCGCTTTTGGCATACCTCCTGCGCTCCCAGTGCGCCTACTATATTTTGATTTTATTCCTATGCTTTCGGCGCACCCTGCCAGGCTTCCAATTTGGTGACTGCCTCCTGCGCGACACATGGGACCCGCGGTGCTTACCTTCCTTGATGGGTCTACCCCCCTTTATACAGCTACTCCGGCCATATATTCAATTTATCTAATACGGTTTGAGCCGACTGCCATTGATATAGCTGGGTAACATATCACCGCGTAGGTTAGCTAGCTGCACAGCTCCACCATTTGTGATTTCCTCAACTGTATATGTTCCAAGCCAGTGTCGTCGGAACTTCCCTAGGTCACGCAAATTGGCTATTATAAAGGAGCACTAAGTCACCCCTTTCAAAGGCCTTTTGTCAAATATATCGGTCATGCCACGCCTTCTCCCGTGCCTTCTGGACCTGCTGATGCAATTTAGTAATAAAACGATCCTTCTCCAAAGCCACAAGTTGTGCTAAATGCTCCTCCATGATATCAGGATCTACCATATTCGTAAAGGCTGTGATGCGAAGACTAGGAATAATATATTCCATGGGCATAATGGCCTCGTTACCATAAACCATCCTAAACGGTGTTCTCCCTGTCAACTTTTTACAGGTGGTTCGATAGGCCCAAATAATAGAGGAGATGCGTACATCCCAGTTGTCGCAATCAGCATTACAGACCTTAGTTAGTGCATTCTCCAAGACTTTATTGAATGCTTCAACCACGCCATTTTCATGAGGATGATACGTGGTGCTCTTCGCGTGATGGATCTGGAACTCCTTCGTTAAGGCCTGTATTGTTTCATTAACAAATTCCATGCCTCTATTGCTCATCAAGATTTTCAGACACCCAAATCTGGTCAGAATCTACTCAAAGATGAAGTGCACAACAATATTTGTAGTGCAATCCTTTACCTCTTTTGATTTAGCCCACCTGGTCACATAGTCAGTGGCATTGATAATGTAATGCACACCTGTCTTCTTTCCATGAGGGTTGATGGTTCTGACAAAATCAATAGCCCATTTGTCAAAAGCCTATAGGGATATTTACAGTTGAAGAGGCATTTCATCTCTTTGATATGGACGTCGATTTCGTTGGCATGTATTGCAGGCCTTACAGTAGTTATGAGAGTCAGTATGCAGGGTGGGCCACCATAATCCAACTCGCAAGATTTTCTGCACCATTGCTTTCCCTGTGTAATGACCTCCTGCTACTCCGTCATGGGATTCTGCCAAGATATCATGTCGTTCATGCTCTAGGACATACCTGTACAGTACTTCATCTGTGCCCATTTTATATAGATGTCCAGTGATGATAGTAATATCTGCCACATGGGCTACCAGCTCTTTCTTCTGCTGCACCGAATACTCCATAGGTGCCATGCCTGTAGTTAGGAACTGAATAATGTCAGCAAAGTGCACATCGACTACCTTAATAGCAAACATTTGCGCATTGGGCAATCCTTCCTCTAGGTTGGTTGGTTCCTCACCACTCTCAATTCGGGACAAGTGATCTAGTCCAGCATTCAACCTTGCTGGCTTGAAAATGATCTCCAAGTCATATTCCTAAAACAACAGAAGCCATCGGTAGATTTTCCCCCCCAAAATAGGCTTATTCATCAGGTACTTCAAATCTGAATGATCTGTAAACAATTTGAAGTGCCCCCCTAGCAGACAGTGCCGATATTTCTGTAATGCATAGACCATGGCCAATCCTTCCCTCTCTATGGTGGCATAATTGTGCTCCGCTCCTGAGAGTTTCCGACAAGAAAATGCAATTGGGTGATCAATGTCCCCCTCTCCAGGCTATGTAAGTACCTCTCCCAGGGTGATTCCTGAAGCATCAACGTGAACCTGGAATACCTTCGCCCAATTAGGAAAAATAAGGATAGGTGCAGATACCATCTTCTCCTTTAGTAGCTCAAAGCTCTTCTGACACTCGTCATCCCAAAAAAATGAAACATCCTTCTTAAGAAGCTTTTATAGAGGTGCTGTGATCATCGCGCATCCCTGAATGAACTTCCGATAGTAGCCTGTATGGCCCAGGATCGAATGCAGTTGTTTCTCAGTTGTTGGTATGGCCAGATTGATGATAACTGCAACTTTTGCAGGATCAACCATCAGCCCTTGTTGACACACTATATGTCCAAGCAGGATTCCGAAGGGTATGCAAAAGATACATTTCTTGATATTCAGGGATATTTGGTGCTTTCTACATGCATCCAACATCACGCATAGGTTCGAAACGTGCATTTTTACTAAGCCGAAGATAGTCCAATCATCAAAGTATACTTCCAAAAATTTTTGGATGAACTCTTTGAACACTGCGACTACCACTCATGAGAAGATGGCAGAGGCATTCTTGAGTCCAAATGGCATGACTATATACTGGAAGGATCCCCATTAAGTGGCAAATGTAGGTTTGTTGCGATCTTCTGGTGCGATTCTGATCTGATGGTATCCTGAAAACCCATCAATAAAGGAGTAAGCTTCCTGCCCCCCGACGCTATCAAGGATTTCATCTGAGAAAGGTGTGGGAAAAGGATCGTGTACATAGGCATCATTAAATTTACGTAGGTCCACACAAATTTGTATTTCTTCCTTTGTCTTTTTCTCTTGTACCACGATCAGACTTACCTAGTCCGACTGTTCCAATGGTTCGATGATACCTGCGATGAGCATTTTATCAATCTCCTCCTTACCTTTTGCTTATACTTTGGGTTCAGCTGATAAGGACACTGCTTCACAAGGTGCACATCAGGTTTGAGCATGATGCACATGACCTTGAGGTCCCCTGTGATCCCTTTGAGCTCTGAAAATTTTGTCGGAAATAAATCTTGGTACTCTGTGAGTAGTTCTACGACCTTGCTTTCTGTATTGTCATCCCAGTAATCTCCAATTTTATCCAACTTAGGTTGCTCTTCTGTGCCAATGTTAATTTCACGTAGCTTCAGAGGCTTTGTAATATCAACAGTTTGTAATGTGGGTCCTGCAACTGCGTGCTCTCCTTATGATTCTGGGATGGATACATTGCTTGGGTCCTCATCGCATTATTCTATGGTGATGGAGCAGTAGTTGATAATATCCTGCATTTTTGTTTCCCACATTGGTGCCCCAAATGTTGCATTCATGCATGATTCACCAAACACAAAGGTATCTATATCCTACAGAGCTTTGTCAAGTGCCTCAGTCCCCCCTGTTAACCCAAATGACCCTAGAAACTCATCCTTTAATGTCTCCTAGTAGCGGGTACGTCGATGGAGCTCCGCATCTAAGTATCACATGGTAGGGATTGCTCCCAACGAATGGATAAATAGGAGAACCCACTCTTCTAGAGCCTGGTCGCACCACTTTTCCATCCATGCGAATATATGCTTGCGCGGATCCCATGGGCCAAGGAATGGCTTCACGCGCGAGTGGGCTGGAGGTTCGAATCGCAAGATCATCACATCCCAGCATGCTTCCCAATCTTTGAATGCTTCTTTATGTGCATCCCACCACCTCGCAAGTGTGGCGTGCATAGCTATATTAAGGGCCCATAACCTTCGCTCGTTTGGGATATCTACCTCAAATGCTCGTAAAAACTCCTTAAGACTACCAGAACCATCAAAATAAGGTAATTTTCTTACCTCCGAAGATATGAATCATAAGTTCTTGGTGATTATAAAACATCATAATGAAGATACATCATGCAACTGATTCTGCCATTTTTCCATCTCCCCATCTGAATCAGAGAAGCATTCTTTGTCCCTTTCCCAACCGAGTACACCATCGGCCGTGGGGTTAATCCAGTATTCCTCTCCCGTAGTCAGCCTACAGATATGATCCACATTCTCCTCTTTGCACACTGGCTCCATGTATCATTCTCCTTCCGCGAAATTTAACGGTACTATTACTCGTGTGCCTTCTATTTCAAATATCATATTTCTTTTCTTTAAGTTGATAATACCTCTCGTATTGATGGCCTATTCCAATCCTAGGAGCACAGGGTAGGGGTCTACGTCTTCTACGATTTGAATGACTTCAAAGTCAACCCAAACCTTGACCCCTGAAATATCGACCACGATTTTTTACAACCTGCCCAATGGTATGATATTCTGCTGATTGGCCATGCGAAGCTAGATGGTAGACCATTCCAGCTTTGGTTCTCCCATGTGTTGCCAGGTCTGCTTAGGCAGGACGTTCACATCCGATCCTAGGTCCAAGATGACCTGGTCCATTTCATAGTCACCAATCTCCACCGTAAGCCGTATTTCTCATCCTGTGCGCTTTTTATACTTATATAGCTTATGAACATCCTTAACTTCTGTGGGAGGGCTAGTCTTCTCTACGCAGTTATCAATCAGGGTCTGAAGATTTTATACTTCCTTCTGGTTGCACAACAACTTCATACAGGCTTGTAGGAATGGTTTAACTTCATCATCGGATGCTAGGTGCGTCGGAACCTTAGACGTGGATGCTCCTTCTTTTGTAAATTCATTCTGGGCTGTGACAAAGGCTTCCTTCTCCTTCTGTAGGTCTAAGCCCTCTTGCTTGACTGCTTCTTTTTGGATGAGTGATTCAGCCACAGCCTTTTCCTCAGTCCCTCCAGTGGCCATACCACTGTGTGTGCTGACATTAATGCTGGGTCCCTCTTCACACAGCTCAGCCTTGACCCTTTGCACATTATGTGTAGGTTTCTACTATTTTTCCTGCATTTTGGCTATTAAAATCAGACAATCTTCAATTACATGGTACAAATGTCTACAGTACCTGCATGACTATCTTGCGGGATTAATGCAGTCTCTTGCAAAATTCCCTACTTCTACATAGTTATAACAAACCAGTTGGCCTTGTCCCCGACCTACGTTGCTGCCTCTTCCCCCTCCTCGGCCTCTAGTTGGGGAGCCACCTATATCCGAGGGAGATCTTGGTGAAGAGGGGTCAGCCTACACCCGGTAGATGTTTCCTCAATCAACCGTTAAATCAAGAGTCCAACAATTTTTTTCATCATGTCCAACTGATCGACAAAACCTACACCATTGTTGCTTTACTTCTGGAACATATGCACCAATATGAGGGCAATGGTTGGTATCATGCAGTCTAGCTACCCAGCAGTCATCGCACAATAAGGTCGGCCCACTTGGCCCCTCAACTTCTTTAGGACGTAAGGTGTTGGGCCCCCCAGCCATCATGCAATCTGTTAGCAATGGCAGTTATCCTTAGTGTGGTCATTCACCCTACATCGTATGCACCATTTTTCGAGGCTAGCCTCCTTTCCTCGCTCTTTTCGCAGGTTCTGAATCTCAACATGCATAGCCTCCAATTTCCCTTGTATCTGTTGGACTCCAAACTGAGTCTCATCTCTCGGCGCAGCGTCTAGCTTCATTGCTATTTCTAGGGCCTTTTCTTGTGATTCAATTGCTTGTTGACCCATAGGGCCACGCAGGTGGGGTAATAGCATGGCTATGAACCATTCCTTGTGCTGTTGGTCATCATACTAAAACCCACCTTCTTTGATGACCTTCTTCAACCGTTGATCAGCTTCCCAAACTAATTCGGAGGCTCCTTGTGAAAAATCTTTTAAGTCAACCACTATCTGTGAGTAGGCTTTAGGTTTTTTAAACTTTTGTTTCAACACATCCTTAATATCTTTTATCGTTGGATTCGTAATGGAGTAGGTCTGCAATTATTAGGTCTACACAGCAAGAGGTTATTCGCATGGTTTTCAGTATATAACCAGAATTCAGCTTATCAGATCTACTTAGTAGGTTCACTTCTACGCATGTATTATCAACTATGATCAGAGAGCAATATATTCGCAACAATTAATAGATCACAGATACATATACCAAAAACACTGACAGTTCACAACTATTTAAACAGATACTTTCATATATAATCCAAGTCTTCATCAATCATAACACAACAAATCCAGATAACATCAAATGTCCAACAACACTTTCGCATGTGTATTACTACCAAAAATCCTCTTACATTCCCAGAATATTGCCTATGCACACAGTAGGATAGAGGATCTTCGCACACACAACCAGTAGGAGTCCTAACCCAAACAACCCGACCAAAGATCTAACAATTCACGCTTCGCATCAATCTCTATTCTTTCCTACTAAAGACTCAAAAAGGTTCATCTATTTATATTGATTTAGCCTACACATCCAATGGTTTATAAACCGTGGTTTGTGGACTCTTGGTCTACCCTTGACCCGTTACAATACATTCGTGGCTTTGACCCACCCCAAAACCCCTGCGTTAGACTAAATATAACCAAAAATATACAAAAATGGACAAAAATCGCAGCTTTTTAGGAGACCCTATCCCAACACGTGCGAAGAGGCACATTTGTCAAAACTATCTCGATGATGTTTTCTGAGTACGCAACCAGAACAAATACCATCTCGGCAGGATACCATAGGAAGACCAATCACCATATTTTCTTTACATAGTGTTTAAAGAGAGCAATATTTTAAGTGACCAAATCGCTCATGCCAAATTTTTCTCACTTCATCATTATGAGAAAAAAAATGAAGGGAAGACTTGATGACCCAAAGTTTTCAAACTTATACAACCTTTTGGAATCATGAGCAATGCCAGTAGCTAAAATATATCTAGGATCTCTTAGGTCCTTAATTACAACATCATGAGGTGAGAATTCTACAGTTTTCTCTTCACTGGAATGAGTTACCTAATAAACATATAAAAGGTTGCAAGACAAGGTAGGAACACATAATACATCAATAAACTGACCATTATCTAGATGTATGGTTCCAAACCCTACAACACTAAGAGATCTATCATCGCCAATATAAATATTTTTTGTGTTACAATCATTTAAAGAATAAAACATGGCTTTATTTTTGGCCATGTGGTAAGAGGCTCCATAATCAATGAGACACTCATTAGAATGAGAAGAAGAAGGTACATTCTGTACATAACCATATCTTTATGCTTAACAACCACATGCAGAAAGTGTCATTCTCAAAGACGAAGTTGAAGAATTATCCAAATGGATGTTGTGCTTCTTCATTACTTCTTCCAAGGCTTCCATATTCTTAAAACATTTTGACTCTACATGGCCATCATGATTACAAAAGTTGCAATGTCTATTTGTCTTCTTCCTTTTGTTTTTATTTTCCTTATCATTTTGTTGAGTTTCTTTTTCATTTTGCGGCTAACATTTCTTAAGACCCTTGTTTATTTTATAACTACTCTTTTTAGGATGCTACTTCTTAGGATTCTTTGGATCTGGTTGTTGCTGGCCTGCTAAGGCTTTCTCAGAAGAGTTTACAGTATTAATAAGACCAAGGTGTAAGATTTTTTCTTGTTCTCTTATCAAAGAATCACAAAAGGCACCAAAAGAGGGGAAGACTTGATGACCCAAAGTTTTCAAACTTATACAACCTTGTGGAATCATGAGCAATGCCAGTAGCTAAAATATATCTAGGATCTCTTAGGTCCTTAATTACAACATCATGAGGTGAGAATTCTACAGTTTTCTCTTCACCGGAATGAGTTACTTGATAAACATATAAAAGGTTGCAAGACAAGGTAGCAACACATAATACATCAATAAACTAACCATTATCTAGATGTATGGTTCCAGACCCTACAACACTAAGAGATCTATCATCACCACTATAAATATTTTTTGTGTTACAATCATTTAAAGAAGAAAACATGGCTTTATTTTTGTCCATGTGGTAAGAGGCTCCATAATCAATGAGACACTCATGAGAATGAGAAGAAGAAGGTACATTCAGTTCATAACCATATCTTTATGCTTAACAACCACATACAGAAAGTGTCATTCTCAAAGACGAATTTGAAGAATTATCCAAATGGATGTTGTGCTTCTTCATTGCTTTTTCCAAGGCTTCCATCTTCTTAAAACATTTTGACTCTACATGGCCATCAAAATTACAAAAGTTGCAATGTCTATCTGTCTTCTTCCTTTTGTTTTTATTTTCCTTATCAGTTTTTGAGTTTCTTTTTCATTTTGTGGCTAACATTTCTTAAGACCCTTGTTTAGTTTAGGACTATTCTTTTTAGGATGCTACTTCTTAGGATTCTTTGGATTTGGTTGTTGCTGGCCTGCTAAGGCTTTCTCAGAAGAGTTTATAGTATTAATAAGACCAAGGTGTAAGAGTTTTTCTTGTTCTCTTATCAAAGAATCACAAAAGGCACCAAAAGAGGGGAACTTGTAGGGTGTTCCTTGAGAAATGAGGGTTTCTCTAGTGGAATGGAAGGTGGAAACTAATACGGAGTATGCATGGCCTAACTTTGAAAGAATGAAATAGATAAGACTACCATCTTCCTTTCTGAACTTACAACCTTCTAAGAGAAGTCTAAGGGTCTTGAATTAGATAAAAAACCTTCAATAAAGGAGAAATTATTGGGTTTTGTAGTAAGCAACTCATTTTTAAGCTGGTGGGCTCAGATTTCATTTTGAATACCGAAAACAATATTTATCGTTTTCATAGCTTCATCAGGGGAGTCAATTTCTTGGATATGAAATCTAAGATCTAAAGCAATGGACATTCCTATCAACCCTTGTACTTGATCTTGTTTATTTCACCATTTAGCATTTTTATCTTCATCAATAGGTTTAGAGTCTAGCCATGAGGCTATTATATAAATCCATTTACTTCTAAGTAAGTCTACCATGCAGGATAACCATTAGAAATAATTGGTGTTGTTAAGAATAATCGGGCATGCACTTTCCATTTTAAAAACTAAAGCTGTAAAGGTTTAAATTAAATGCTCCAATGGAAATATCTCGAAAAATTAGGTCGGTTAAAAAAAATGGCTCTGAAAACGGTTTTCGGATGAAGAAGTTATGCCTTTTTGAAGAAACGTTATAGTAGATGCCAAGTATTCACGTGATAGGTTGAAAGTTGATGAAAAAAATTCCCCCCTTTCCAAACTTAATGTAATAATCTCACTTTAAAAAAAAATACTACTTTAAGTGACCCACTTTTATAAATAAGTGAGAGTCACTTTTACAATTTTACTTTATGAACTAATGACCAAGTAGATTGTAACTTAAATAAAAGATAAAATGACTTTAGACTGTAAGTGACTCACCTTTTATAATGGGTGAGAAATTTAACTTTAAAACATAATTCATATGTTCTTTTTAAAAAAAGTTGACAAAAAATACATTTAAAAAAAAAAAGTAACTTGACAAAAAACATTTTGGAAACAGTAACTTGACAAAAATATTTTTAGAAAAAGTAACTTGGCAAAAAGGCTTGAACCCAAGACCTCTATTCTGATAAAGTAACTTTTGACCAAGCGAGCTAGTTAAAATATTTAGTAATTGCTGGAAAGGAGGAAGGGTTTTTTTTTTTCATCTTTGGGGTGCATGTTTTTTTCCTGTAAAAAATCAACCACACAAACAACAACAAAAAAAAAAAAAAATATGCAATTTTGATGGCTTGATGTTAGATTTCTAGTTAGTCCACTCAGAAACTAAATATTTTTCTTGTTGTTTTTTATTTCCCAAGATCGCAGAAATTTGCGGGGAAAGAACATACATAGGAGAAAAATCTCGTCTTTTTGTTTCTGGTTTTCCAGATCGCACAAAGCGCAGAGAAAAGAGTATACACAGAGAAGAGGGCATAGATTTGGTAATAAAGAAAATGACTATAAACTAAAATAAACAAAGGGATAAATAAATATAATTGCAAAGAATACTTTATAGCTCCATATTTAAAATGACAAAGCTAGGGCAACCAGAAATATTTTCACATGAAACAAAAGGGTTTCCTCACTGGAATAGAGGCTCCGGACACAATAGAGCAATTCTCCCATCTTGAAAGTGGTCAAAAATAGTAGATCTAGAAATCGACAGTCGCATGCAGTCAAAATAGGCTTCGGATTTGGATCAAAAATGGATGCGGCCCTCAAACAACTCTGATACCATGTAGGAATTTATAGGGTAAGTTCCTTAGATAAAACAGTAAAGGTCACCACTCACAAATAGATCACATATCAGTACACCAATATTTGACGTGGTTAAAACCCTCAAAGAGGGAAACAATCCACAACGTGAGCCAACGCGACCACTTCAGGAAATTTATTAATGTAAAGAAAAAAAATTACATAAGCTTCTCTCATAAATGTCCACCAGAAAAATGACCCTCTATTCTCTTTAAATAGAGATCATGGACCAATCAGATATTAAGCCACGGATCAAGTGTTGGTAATATCGAGGAGAGAATGAACTGTCAGATCACTACATATCATGACTGTCAGATTATAAGTTACAAAAATACATACTAAAGAAACACACTTTACCTAACTTTACGCTAGACCAAGTTATACTAAACTATTTCCTATGTGTTGGAATACCCTAACATTAATTAAGGGGAAATTAAATCAGAATCCCCCTTTTGGTATCATTTTTTGTTGCCATTTCAACACTCCCTCTCAACAAGAAATGTATTTTCTGCTACCCCAATCATGTCTTTGTGGAACTCCAATTTTCTTCTTGACAGTGCCTTCGTCAAGATGCCTACATCCTGCTCCTCCATGGGAATGTACTCTAATGACATAATCTACCTCTAAACACAATATCTAAGATGGTGATACCAAATATCAATATGCTTGAATATATCTTGAAAAAAAGGATTAACGAATATTTCTATGCAACTTTGGTTATCATAATAAATCACTGTCAGATACATCTGTCGAATAAAAAAACCAACAAGAATCCTCCTCATCCAAATGGCCTCACATGTTGCCTCGCTGGCCGCCATGTACTCTGCCTTTGCTGAACTGAGTGCAACTGATATTTTTTTCTCGTTGTACTAGGAAATTTTTGTTGATCCTATGTCGAAGATGCCCCCTAATGTGCTCTTCCTGTCAGATGGACTCCCTGCCCAATCTGCATTGGTGAAGCCTTGAAGCTTCACTCCCTCTGTTTGTCTGTACCATATCCCATACTCTGTATTTTCTCTGCATTATCTCAACACATGCTTTCATGCCTTCCAAAAGAGCTTGGTAGGCTTAACCATTGTTTGACTAAGATGGTTAACCGCATAGCATATGTTTGTTCATGTGTTCACCAAATACATGAGTGAACCCACAAGTTTCCTATAGACTGTAGCATCTACTACTTCACCTAAAGTACTCTTTCCTTTCATTTCATGCTAGAGGAATCTCCATGGGTTTGCTTCCCTCCATGTGGAACTTCTTGAGGATCTCATTTCCATACTTTCCCAAAGATACAAATAACTCCCCATCTCTTTTCCATATTTCCAATCCTAGGAAATAGTGCAAGCGCCCCATGTCCTTCATATCAAATTCTCTTGCAAGACTTTATGAGCTTCTCATCACCTACCATTATCATATCATCGACATAAATTAAAATAATCAAAAGCTTACCTTCTACCACAATATGATAAAGGTTCGCATCAACTTCACTCTTGGTGAATCCCAACCCGGTGAAATAGTTGTTGATCCTGGTGTACCAAGCACGAGGTGCTTGCTTCAACCCATAAAATTCTCTCTTGAGTCTGCACACATGCGACTCCCTGTCAAAGGTCTCAAAACCTTATGGTTTTTCAATGTACACCTCTTCCTCAATCACTCCATTGAGGAGGGTTGTATTTACATCCATCTGAGGTATCTTTCATTCCATTTTCACTTAGAGTACAAGGATGGATCTGATTGATGAGTACCTTGCGAATGGTGCAAAATTCTCATCATAATCAATCCCCTCCACTTGAGATAACCCTCTGTCCAAAAACCTATACTTGTGCTTCTCCACTGTAATGTTCCTAAATCGGAACAGCTAGCAATCCATGGCTAGAAAACGCATTTTCCAGAAATGGAGGTAGCAGGATTTGAGACCAGGACCTAGATCCCTTAGATCAATGCATCTAAGACCTGAATCCAAGAGGAGGCTCCAAAGAAATCCTTTTAGAGTGGTTAAACAGATCTCCCACTACTAGATGTCCTCAGAAAGTGCTTGGTGAGGGTCTGCAACAATTCTTAAGCAAGAAATGGAAAGACAGCGTTATTATACAACCATGAGCATATGAAGATCTGAATAGCCATCAAATAATGTTATAGCAGAAAAAAGAGTACAAGTTCTTGAGGAAAAATCTACTCAAGAAAGGCAATGCAAGCCTCAACAAGACATGTACATGAAATACAAGACCACTGTTATTTCTACATAAACCCAGGCTAGGAGGACGCAGTTTATATAAGTTACTGCTCCATATTACATGATAACTGAAAGGTATGACAAGATATGGCTCAAATACAATAGGGGAGAAAATCTCTAACCCTTAGAAGCAATAATACATCAATCCTCCAAGGGACTGGTTGAAATATACAAAATGGAAAAAATGTCGAAGTTTATGGGCAACAGCTGCAACTCAAATCTGGAACTCAATAGAGAAGGCTGAAGATGATGGAAAATCTAAAGTAGACCTCCTCCAATGGATCTCCAAAGTGGAAGGTTGATCCTTACACTTGAGATCTCACCCTCCAATCAATCTGCAAACCCTCACTGCAGATACTCCATGAAAATAATGCAGTCACTAAGAGGGACTGCGCAGTGGGTGGAATAGAACACTATGGCCAAGTGCCAAGATCTACAAATTATCTCCTAAGCTTCCAATCTGAACTCCCAAAGAAATAAAAGACTCTATCTCTGAAAAAAAAGCAATGGAAGAGGTGTTGTGGAGTCTCCACTGCAACACCCTGAAACACAGAATTATGCTGTTGCAGCAATAACGTTGTCCTGGAGGAGGATGATTTGGCCTTGAGCCAAGGAGTGTGGAGACTGAAGAACAACCCTTCAAGATGCCTCTCAAGAAGGTGAAGAAATCCTAAATAGTAATTCCCCGACAATTCTTGCTACGCAGCAAAGAATGCTCATTTCTCTGCATAGACAATGAAATCAATAATCCATAACATGAGAAACAATGGCTCTCCTCCTCTCCATATATAGCAAGTGAAATATTTCTCTCCATGGGCCCCATCCATTAAGGTTTCCTCCATAAATGAATATTCCCTTCTCTATCTCTGCGTTGTCCCATGTAGTGCTTTCCAACTCATACCCTGCGTTGTTTGACTTGGTCAAACTTAACCAAGCCTCTTTGCAAAATGTCCCCTTTCACACATGAGGGTGTGAAATCTAGTTCCAAGGTTGATCCCCTTTCATACTAGAGGGATTTTATCCATGTTTTTATTATGAATAGGCCTTCTCACCCAATTATTCATCTCCTAAGTGGAAATATACAAAATTAATATTCCAATTTATTGAAGGAAAAATTTGGAATATTACAGTCCTCCCCTCCCAAATGTTGCTTGTCCTCAAGCAACTGCAAAGATAGAACTGGAAAGTCTCCACTCAAGGCATGGAGTCAGAAATGTGATGAGGAACATCTTCCCCATTTGGATCCTCCATCCCCAAGCAATCATCCAAATAAAATGAGCCACCTCCCAACAAGGCAACTCCTGAAAATCTCCTTCCACCTCAAGATCCGGAAATGAAGGTGGGCTGAAAATCTGTACATGGCAAGCATCATAGCCTACACCATGCTGTCCTTCTCTCCACTTATGACAACTGTAGAGTGTGTGCTGATCCTGGGCTGCAAAAGTATTGCCCTCAAATGGCAAAGTGAAGAACAATCCTCCAAAGAGATCTCCTCCAACAATGAAGAACAAGCTGGCCCAAAACAATCCATCCATGATGATTAGGACAAGATCATCATAGAGTATCCCAAGGATAAATTTTCTGCAAGTTTTACATGATGATGCATGATACAAACAATATCTCACAAGGATATAGCGCAGTTTCATCCACTGCAATCTCAGAAAAGAATATGGCAAGTGACATACAAAATTCATCACATCTACTAAGGAATAGTAAATGGTTGAATATAACAACAATACAAGACAAAACACTTGCCCATGGCTATGTAATGGATGACTATCAAGTACATTTTCCACCTCAAAAGAGAACACATATGTAGTAGTGGTGGCCATATCTCCTCCCATGCTCCCATTAGAACATGTAGTGCAGAAAATGTGAGAATTCTTCCCACTCAAGGACACATCCAACCCATGTGTATTTCTCATAATCATGCTTCCCATACAAATATGATCTATATCAGAAAATGAAGTCATGATCAGCAACAAAATCAAGGAAATATTGATGGCTTCATGTGATTCTTGAAGATACCAACAGTCTCCTAAGTGTGTATAATGCAATTTTAAAAGTTGCTGCTTGAGAAAAGTACAAGGACAAATGTTTCTTTTTACATGGTTAATCATGAATGTCTTCATATGGTACATGTTTGAGTGCAACAACTGAACATACAAGTGATGATAAAACATTTTCCCAAGGCCACATAAGAGATGGCTGCCTCCATCATATAGATTGGCCCAATAATGATCATGGAGCAATGTGACAAGCTTGCCCTCTTGTGAAGCAATGCACTCATAAGAATGTTAAGAGTGTGCAAGTCAATGAATGTATAAAAAAACTCCTTACCATATGCCGGAAGTAGGATGGTACATGGATTCATGAGTGAGTCCTTCATATTGTTGTGGCATGCTATGAAGAATAATGAACCGTGTGCTACAAGAAGATAATCCTCCTCCTGCTTGGAAACCCAAGTCAAGAAGAATATGCCATAGTGATAGATGCCTCTATCCACCACTCTATCATCATCACCTCCTCCTTGTTCACCAAGTGCATCAAAAATGAAGTGATCCTGGGGACACTCCATCCATAAATCTCTACTCCAAAGTGATAGCGCTGTGAGCTCATGCATGTAAGCCCCCATCAATACAAAACTCTGTTATTTGACATGCTCCTTGTCAAATACTCCTCTAATAATGCTGCAACAAATATGGAATACTTCCCAAGATGGAAGGGCTCCCAAATCATCAAATACCAAGGAGATAATGCCATCTCCTCCTCCTGCAACATTATGCCAAGTGTGAGAGAAAATCTGCTCTTTCTCTCCCAAGAACAAGCAAAGCAACAAAACATTTTGCTGCCTCCCCATACTTCCATCATACAACTCATGTGATGAAGACACAATGAATGATACGAGTATCACATCAACACCATGCATCAATACTCTATGCCGCTCAATGATGCAAGTATCCTGCCATCTCTTCTCCATCCTCCTACTCTTAGGAAGAGTGTTTTCCAAGTGATGGCCAAACTCTTTCAAGAGTAACCAGAGCAACCAAGCCTCCTGCTACCTAGTATCATAAATTTGCAAGTAGCCTCCCAGCTCCTTGCTCATCAACCACATCCACTCAATCACTTGTTGATGCTTTCTCCTTCTCTTCATCTTGGTACTCCTCCCATGAGGGCTACCATCCTTCCAAACCAAATATATTTCCTTGCATTTCATGGAAGATTGAAATGCACCTCCTTGGATACCTCCTAGAGAAGATCTCTCACCCATGACTATGTTGAATCCATAAGGATCCAATTGTGATGAAGGTAGCATCTCTTCTCCATCATAGTTTGACAGCGTTGTTAATCCCCCTAAAGATGCAATGGCTATCTCATACTCCAGCTTAAGGATAGTTTAATGAGTTTTCAAAGGAGTGTCATGGTTTGTTTTATCCTCCCAAATCAAATTCATGTCTTTGCACTTCATGGGATTTTGAAATGCAAGCTTCTCAAGGATCAATGAGACCCTATAAGGACCCAAATAGGTGGTAGGAAGAAACCTCCCATCATGATGTGTATGGCTCAAGGAATATCCAACACAAGCATGAGAGATGTTATCCATCCAAAGATTTCCTCCATCTTCTATATGTTCCTATGAGAAAGAAAGAAGAGCATTGCACTCCATGGTGTGTTGAAGTGCACCTATAATGAGATATCTCCTTGAGACCTCCCTCTCATCAATATTCTTCCAAAACCAATGAGGTCTTGGATATGAAAGTAGAAGTTCCTCTTTGAGTTGAGAGGAGCTCATTGAGAAAGTGTCATCTTGAAAGGAGAAAGGGTTTCTCACTCCAAGATGTCTACCATCCTTCATCAAGTCTTCAAACCCCAACCTCAAATGTGATGTACAATCAAACAATGGCTCGTGAGAATGATGGTTTGCTCCATTGAATATTTCCATGTTGCACAACGCAGTGCAACCAAGTTGCTCTATGGTAGCAGTGTGATTTGACCCTTGGTCATTCAAAAGCAAATTTCCACATTGATCAAAAGAGTTTGCTGCAACAATAGATTGTGGAAATATTTTCATACCTTGATGTGCATTTGGAACTTCTTGTAGGGCTGCAAGAGTTCCCTCCTCCAAAGTGTTGGATGCTCCAACTGTTGATGCATGTGGCTGCTCCTCTATGAGTGTGACAGCGTTATCACAAGTCTCCTCAGGTGGTGGTGTGAGCTTCTCTCCTTTTTTCCTCTCTCCATCAAAGGTTTTGATCAACCCTTGGATGAACTTTGCAAAAATTTTCTCCCTTGCATGGCTGCTCCACTAATCATAGGCTTCACCCTCCAAGTGCAGCGTTGAGATTTCAACATCTTCTTTCCCTACTATAGGATGTAGTAGGAAAAATTCCTCCAACTCTCTCACCCAAGTTCTTGCAGTAGATGACCCATCAAAGGTAGAAAACAGAAATCTATTGTGTCCGATTCATTTTCTGCTACAGGGTCTCTTCTCTTCCTTTAGTTGGATGAAATGAGGAAAATATAGAGTCTCCTTGAAGGCTCTAGGTTGAGATCTGTACTCAACAAGGTAATCACTTAGAATCTGATGATCCAAGTATCTTCCATGCTCAATGCCTTCTTCTTGATGAGAATAGGAAGTGCATGGTCCTTCCTCTTCTATTTCTTCAATATTCTTGACTTCCTTAGAGAGGTCTTCTCTGGATCTAAATACTGATGAGAGAAATCTCATCTTTTTCAACATTCTGATCTTCTTGGGCTTAGACTCACAGGCTGAGCCAAGAAAGCAGCTTCGATACCACTATAATGTTCCCAAAACGGAACAGCTAGCAATCCATGGCTGGAAAACACATTTTACATAAATGGAGGCAGCAGGATTTGAAACCAGGACCTGGATCCCTTAGATCAATGCATCTAAGACCTGAATCCAAGAGGAGGCTCCAAAGAAATCCTTTTAGAGTGGTTAAACAAATCTCCCACTACAATATGTCCTCAGAAAGTGCCCGGTGAGGGACTGCAACAATTCTTAAGCAAGAAATGGAAAGACAAAATTATTATACAACCATGAGCATATGAAGATCTGAATAGCCATCAAATAATTTTATAGCAGCAAAAAGAGTACAAGTTCTTGAGGAAACATCTACTCAATAAAGGCAATGCAAGCCTCAACAAGACATGTACATGAAATACAAGACCACTGCTATTTCTGCATAAACGCGGGCTAGGAGGACGCAGCTTATATAAGTTACTGCTCCATATTACATGATAACTAAAATTTATGACAAGATATGCCTCAAATACAATAGGGGAGAAAATCTTTAACCCTTAGAAACAATAATACATCAATCCTCCAAGGGATTGGCTGAAATATACAAAATGGAAAAAATGTTGGAGTTGTTGGGCAACAGCTGCAACTCAAATCTGGAACTCAATAGAGAAGGCTGAAGATGATGGAAAATCTGAAGTAGACCTCCTCCAATGGATATCTAAAGTGGAAGGTTGATCCTTACACTTGAGATCTCACCCTCCAATCAATCTGCAAACCCTCACTGCAGATACTCCATGAAAATAATGCAGTCACTAAGAGGGACTGTGCAGTGGGTGGAATAGAACACTATGGCCAAGTGCAAAGATATGAAAATTATCTCCCAAGCTTCCAATTTGATCTCCCAAAGAAAGAAAAGACTCTATCTGTGAAAAACAAGCAATGGAAGAGGTGTTGTGGAGTCTCCATTGCAACAACCTGCAACACAGAATTATGCTGCTGCAGCAATAACGTTGTCCTGGAGGAGGATGCTTTGGCCTTGAGCCAAGGAGTGTGGAGAATGAAGAACAACCCTTCAATATGCCTCTCAAGAAGGTGAAGAAATCCTAAACAGGAATTCCCCAGAAATTCTGGCTAAGCAGCAAAGAATGCTCAATTGTCTGCATAGACAATGAAATCAATAATCCATAACATGAGAAACAATGGCTCTCCTCCTCTCCATATATAGAAAGTGAAAGCTTTCTCTCCATGGGACCCATCCATTAGGGTTTCCTCCATAAAGGAATATTCCCTCCTCTATCTCTGTGCTGTCCCATGTAGTGCTTTCCACCTCATACCCTGCGCTGTTTGACTTGGTCAAACTTAACCAAGCCTCTTTGCAAAATGTCCCCTTTCACACATGAGGGTGTGAAATCTAGTTCCAAGGCTGATCCCCTTTCATACTAGAGGGATTTTATCCATGTTTTTACTATGAATGGGCCTTCTCACCCAATTATTCATCTCCTAAGTGAAAATAGACAAAATTAATATTCTAATTTATTGAAGAAAAATTTGGAATATTACATCCACACTCCCATTCGCTGCCTTCTTGACCTTGTATATCCATTTGGATCCTACAACTGACTTCCCCTCTGGTATTGGGATAAATTCCCATGCACTATTTCTGATAATGGAGTCATACTCCTCAACCATGGTATCAACCCAAATTGGTTGTTTCACTGTTTCTTGAAAAGAGGATTATTGTATCTCTACACCTTCGCTCATAACAACCATGTATCCATTGTACCACTCTAGGGACCTTCTCTGCCCATGTTATGATGTGGGTGCTCCCACATTCTCTCTCGCATATAGCAACAATATGTCATACTCTCTGGTGTGCTTCCTTCCATCCTAGGATGTCTCTGCATGAGTCGGTGCTTCCACTCTCTACACCTCTGCTTGTGGTTTCTCGAATCTTGAGATTCTTCTTTAGGAGCCAGGAGCTCCTCAACATAATGCAACTAAAGTTCCCTCTCAAGGGAAATTCACACGACCTTCTCTTCATCAAATTTCACATCTCTTCTAACCGCTTTCATCCTGTGTGCTAGCAAGTGCACCCAATAGTTGTGAGGTGTATCATTGTACTCTACAAATATCCCCAACTTAGCTATTGGCTGTAGCTTCTTCCTTGCATATTCGGTCACATGGAAATAAACTAATGAACCAAAAAATTTAAAATGCGACACATTTGGTTTCTTACCTAAAAAATCTTCCTTTGGTGTAATCATCCCAAGTATCCGATGAGGACTTCTATTCTGCACAAATATTGTTGCATTGCATGCTTCCGCCCACAGATGAAACGATAGGCCCTAATCATGCAACATAACTCGTGTTTCTCCCAAAATAGTTCTATTCTTTCTTTCAACAACACCATTCTATTGTGGGTTATGAGGTGCTATCAATTCCCTTCGAGTTATTTTTGAAGCAAAAAAGTACTTGAATTTGTTAGAGACATATTATCCACCCGAAAAGTTCTATGAACTCAAAAAACTTGGAGATCGTCTGATCTTTCTTTTGCATGAAGAAAATCCAAAAATTTTGTGAAAATTCATCTACAAAAATCACATAATACATGTGTTTTGCTATGGAAGTTGTTGAGAACGATCCACACATGTCTGAGTGAGCTCTCTCAAGGGTCACCTTTTCTCAGATTTCCTTATCATAAAGGTGGCCTTGGTATACTTCCCCAATGTACAACCTTTTCATGTATCTCGTTGCGCAAGTGCACCATTTGGAAATCTTGTAGAGATATGCTACATGATATTCAAAGCGCCATGGTGTAGATACTCCAATCTCCCGTCCCATAACTCACCAATGTCTTGGCTCTCTACCTTCTCTTATTTCATGATCAAGGAAACACAATATTCTACATCCAATTTGTAAAGGTTCTTTACTCGAACCCCAATATTTTTCACCTCTCTCATGGCTTTGTGATGAAGGAATGCCTTTCCTTTGCTGAAGATTGCATCATAAGCACGATATTCCAACATAACAACATAAACCAAATTCTTCTTTAAACCAAGAACATACATGATATCTTTTAATGTGAGAGGAGTACCTAAAACTCTCTTGTTAGTGCCCAAATGTTCAGTGATCAAATACTCTCTTTCAGGTTTATTTGGTACTGGTCCTTGGTCAAAATTTTATGTTTTCAAACAAATTCTCAAATAAATTTTGTTCACTGAATGTTGTCTAGGTCTGATGTTGCTCCCTTCACCCATTCATGGTCATCATCAATTTCAAGGTCATATCATCATTTGAGTGTCTAAGGTCATAGATTAGTCAACACACCCTCAAGGCTTATTTGTTTCGTCATCATTATTACACCAATTTTTGGTCATCTAGCCATTTGCAATTAGATGGATCGAAGTACACCATGTAAGACCAATTTTACCATAGTAAAAATACTTTCACTATAAGAATAATTTAATAAACCATATTTTATTAAGTTATTTATGGTTCAAACAGGAAACCCCACGAGGAATAATTAAATAAATCCTTATTTATTTCATTTTCCTCTAGGAATAATTAATTAAACCACTGTTTAAATAATATTCCTGGTCATATTTAACCGAATTATGAGAAATAATTAGATAAATCATTATTTTTCTTATTTTTCTCTACGAATAATTAATTTAATCATTATTTAGTTATTATTCCTTGTTAAATTTGACTAAATCACCTAAAAATAATTTAAAAATAATTATTTGTTAATTATTCCTTAACCACATTATTAACCAAGATCTAGATCTAATTACTTGGAATATTTCTTCCATAAAAGACAAGTGTATATGGGTAGATTCCTTGGACATAAAAGGATCATTTGTAAGGTGTTTCCCTATCTTAATGCTTTTGATATTAGTAAAGTGTGGATAATTTCTTTCTTATTATTGGATATTTTGTGAGTGATTATAATTTTAGAGTTGAGATATATAATTGTTTGGGCTTCAGAATCTCTTAAAGAGTACTTTGCTAGAGGTACATAAGGCATAGCATGAAGTGTGGAATACAATGTTGTGTCCTTCAAATGCCAAGGTCGACAAAAGCATAATCAACCTTGTGCTAATCAATGGCTTCAAAGTAGATGACGTATGTATCTCTCTGGTAGTTAGAAGGATAATAAAATATTACATTGTGGATAATAAAGGAAGTGGGTTCGAGGCAAATTCATTTCTAAGCAAAGCTATAGTCAAGTCATATGCCAATAACACCTACAAATTGCTTACCTTTAGAGGTAATCTTGTAGGCAAGAAAATTGTATCTTTTATAATGGGTTGTATCAATATTGTGTACTCCATTACTAGGGTTGCGCTTATTTCATTTGGTAGTGAGGTTGATGGTTCTCCATTAGGGTTTTTCTTATTGCATTTGATAGTGAAGTTGATAGTTCTCCATCATCCTCTATGCCTAGAGTTGCACTTGCAATGATATTAAAAGCCATTAACTTTGTTTCGAGTATGAAATTCATTTTTATTTTTTTATTTTTTTTATTTTTATTTTGAGCATAGTATATCAATTTACCATTTTATTAATAAAAAATATATTGTAGTGTAACTAAGTAGAATCATTTATAAAATTGATTTAATAAGTGAAAAAAACAAAATTGCATATTTGCATAAATCGTTCAACTAAATAAATAATTTTATTATTGAAGAAAAGTCGCGCTATCCATGTTACTCATATTGCACTTTCCTAAACTTTAGTAGTCAAATAGCTATAGGGAAATGGAGCACAAATAAGAGATTTTATACCGAGTTGTCTTTAGTGCGACTTTTTGAAGGCTTTTCCGGTGGATTTTTCCGGTGTAATTTCTCTAAAATCTGGGAGGAATTCATTGAAAACAAAACTTTGATAGATAACCTTGCACAATTGAAGTGCCCTAGGGGTTTTTTAGGGCGCTGAATCCATATATACAGTGCAAAAAACAATTTAAATAACATAAGTGAAAATTTCACCTCAAAATTTTTCACCAAATTCAAGCACCAAAAACTCCAAAAAACTACACTAAAAAACAACTCCATTTTATACACCAATTAATATCTGAATTAACCATAATTTAAAATTAAATCAATATTTATTTTATTTTAATATAATGAAAGAGCTCCTAAAAAATAAAAAATAGTAAAAACAATTTATAAATCAAATCAGTTTTCCACGTATGAATGTGTTAATCACAATGAGTATCATAATACGGATATAGAAATTACAAAATTATGGTCAAACATATATATAACTTTGGAGGAATCTTTGTTAATTTAATTCCTTCACTCCTGAAAAACACAAACAAGAAAAAAAAAGCGTAAAAGGAATTTGGAAATGTCCGTCAGTAGCGCATTACAGGAAATCGCGTGGATAGTACTAGAATTTGGAAATGTCTCGCACTAGCGGATAACAGGAAATCGCGTGAATGGTACTACGTCAATCTGACAGGAAATCTGAAAAGTTTTTCTCTTTTTTAAAGTTGAACTAACAAAGGTTTGGTAAAGAGTCTTTATCTCAATCTGACAGCTACATCTAATTATTAACAATCTTACTGTGGGTTTTTCTCTTTTTTAAAGTTGAAGAGGACTTACGTACTAACATGGACAAAAAGGCATTGTTAATATCTCAAGATAAAGTCGTTCGTATAAGTGAGAAAATGAAATGCCAATGCCACAATTACAATATAATATGTGTATGTCGATTTGGAAATGCAACAAATCAAATATATTTCTAGGCCTATAATCAATATCAATTTCACCTACGTATGCTCTTAGGCTCTTTGTGACTAGTTGACTATGTTTCATTACGAAGAATTTCTAGCATAGCTAGACTCTGCCGACAAAATATAATAATGTTGTGTTTATTTATTTATTTTTAAATAAAAATAAGTTTTTGTGTTTATTTGATTTTTTTAAATAAAATTAAATTTTCGTTGGTTAGTTTTTCAATAAAGAATTACGTTTAGATATTAGTATTATTATATTAATATTATTCATTACAATGGCATTCGTACTCACAAAGGTTCTCTTTAACGAAGAAGAAATTTTAAATTAAGAAAATTATAATATTATTGTATAAATGTCAAATATGTAATAATATTAAAGTTTTATTTTTGTTCGAAAGTTTATTTATGAGATAATTCAAGTACTTTTCATAGAATTTCTATCCGGGATAGAAATAATATCTTGTATAATGCAACGAAATCAACGTTATGGGAACACTTGCAATATTTGTTAGAATTTTTTCTTTTTTTTTTTTTATTTGATGATATTATTGTTTTTTTTTCTTTGTTTAAATGATGACTTGATTTTGTGATATATTTGGATTTGAAGTTTTTATTATAAATTTGTATATATAATTAAGTGTGTTTGTATTTTGTTCATGGGGTTTTGGATAGAGGGTGATCGGGTGTGTTGTTAATGCACTTCTAGATGTTAAGTCACTAGTTCAATTCCTTGCTCTATTCGGGTGTTATGTATTCTTGGACATGACCATGATGTAACCTTGCCAATGCCGAACTTACAACAACAACAAAAAATGTGAGAGGCCATAAAAGACTGATCTGGATCTTGGGGAGAGGCCCCAACATCTAAAAAATTGAAATGCCAGAAAAAAAGATGAAAACACAGAGTAAAATAAAACCACAAAGAAACTTGCTTTTATTAAAACATAAAACTACTGTAAAAACTACATTGTGGTGGACAATTTGTCCTTTTACAAAATGCGACTTGTTACTTATAGTACTTTTTTTAGTTACAACGCCACACGTAAATTCCATGGGTGAATGAATACTATGGGTGGATGTTACTTACAATACCATGGATAAATTCCATGGGTAGATAAATACCCTGGGAGGATAAATACCATGGGTGGATGCCACTTACAATACCATGGATAAATACCATGGGTGGATGCCCTTTACAATACCATGGGTGGATGAATACCATGGGCAGATGCCACTTTCAATTCAGATCATTCCTCTCTCCTTAAGAAACAATGACCCCCATTGTGTCAAGTTCCCTCCTCATAATCCTTTGTTAAATATGAAGAGCCACTAAAGAGAAGGGTTTTGTGTGGTTAACCCATAACCGTGATGAACGAAGATCTGAGGATAGAGATACCATGTAATGCTTGTGACCAACTGTGATACTAACAGTGTGCGACCTAGGAAATGAGCTTCGATGAAGCATGCGTTTTTGGATGACCCATAACCATGAAAAACGAAGATCCGGGGATAGAGATACCATGTAACGCTTGTGACCAACTGTGATACTAACAATGTGTGGCCTAGCAAATGGACTTCGACGACAATGGTTTTTTGTGGTTAACATATAATCATGATGCTTACTGTTGATGAAGTAGCAAGTGCCTACAAAGCCTCGGGTGGGAGGGAGCATCTCCAAAGAACCCAAGTCGGATGTTGCTATGCTAAAACTGATGAGGGTGAAGTATGTGCTTACTAAAGTGGTGAGGGTGGGCATGTCGCCAAAGGGAACTCACTCCGAATGTTTCTCCAAATATAAAAAATCATGGATTCTAGGTGGGGTACAGAACCAAGCCACACTAGAGAAGTACTTGAACTATAAATGTGATGTAGACTTGTAACAAAAGTGGCCATGGTTGTTGTATATTCTCCTATCAAATGAAATGATGTCACAAGGCTTATGTCACATTATAGACCTCTTGCTACAACTATGTTGATAACGTCTGCTACATGTGATTAAAACAAATTTCATCAAAGACCCATTTGAGTTATTGAAGGTATATTTCCATTGATATAAGGAACTTGAAATTTGATGACCTTTGGGGTGAGAAAATGATTCCAGAAACTCATGGGTCGCACGGCGGCGAAATTTTCCAGACATGGGTAACTTCAGTTGCTCATACCTCTAAAACCAGGAAACATAATCAAAATCTGTAAAAAAAACCCATTTGAGATAATACAAAAATACTTTCAGATGAGATATTTTGCACCATCTAATAATATCTATGGAGGTCGTGGAAATTGCATGAATGTTTCTGAATATTAATGCAAAACATTGAAATTGAAATATGCTTTAAGCCCTCATTCCCATGGAGCCGTAACCTGACTCTGATACCACTGATCCAGATCTTGGGGGGAGGCCCCCAAGATATAAAAAATTGAAATGCGAGAATAAAAGAGGAGAACAAAGTAAACAAAATGACAAAGAAACTTATTTTATTAAAATAGATAATTACTGTAAAATCTACATTGTGGTGGACAATCTGTCCTTTTAAAAATTGTGATTTGTTACTTATAGCCTTTTTTTAGTTACAATAGCACAATTAAATTCCATGGGTGCATAAATACCATGGGTAAATTCCATTGGTGGATAAATACCATGGGAGGATGAATACCATGGGTGGATGCCACTTACAATACTGTTGGTCGATGTCACTTACAATACCATGGGTAAGTTCCATGGGTGGTTAGATACCATGGGCAGATGAATACCATGGGTAGATGCCACTTTCAATTTGGAGCAAACATAAGATATTGGCTTCGCGAGTGGGAAGTAAAGCTCATAAATGAGCTAGTAACTTCCTGCCACCCGTTGGGTTAGGTGGACGTAATTACCAACTACCAAATAATTGTTAAGGGGTAATTAATTTTTGTTTTATTGTTAGGAGAGAGTACGCAGTGTTACACTGTAGAAGGGCAAGAAAAAATACAAAAAATTAGAATTTGCAGACATGTACTCAGAGGGATGCTTTGGAGGACAAAATGTCAATGGTTGGGAGGAGTTGGTGAGCTCCTGTATTAATTTTTAGACTCATAATCTTCAAGTTGGTACCCTAAACCTTTATTGTGTAAATGTTTTGAAAACATAATAGTACAAATTATGATATTTATAATTATATGTAGTTGGATATGCTCACATGTACACTTGAAACATTTCCTGAAAAATCTTTAAGAAGTCAGTTAAAGAAAATATATTGATTATATGGAATGCATATACAATGAGTACATATGTATAGTAAATTTCATGTACATAAACAAAAAAAAGAAATATTGATTATACAATTTTTGCTTTGTTTAGCGTTGTATTGGTACTTTTATTTGCATTATGCGTGTGTGGAGATCAGGTTCCTAAGAATTACCATACATAGTCATATTTAAGAAGATACAAGTATTTACTAAGACGATGTTGTTAGTATGAATCTTTCGTCGTAAAAGACCACTTTAGCTACACATAACAAATAGCCCTAACATCAATTATGGCTGCCAAATATCTTTAAATATGCAATTAGGTGATCCAAATAATGCTGCACAAATCTAGATCTAAGCATAAAAGACATTAAGCAGATAAAGTAAAATGTGGCTCCATGCATCCAATAGACAAGACAAGAATGATGCATTTGAAAGAATTTTTATATTATATTGAAAAGGGGCACCTGAGAGGAAAACAAGAAAGGTGTTTTCCGATTCTCCTCAATGGGATGGGTTCTTGATAGTCCTCAGCATTTCAGATCTAAAATCTCTCTCTCTCTCGTTGGTGTAGAAAACCCAGACAAACATAGAACTCAATGGGCGCTCACAAGGCACAAATGGAAAATGTGACCAAGAGTATAGATCCAGAGTGATCTAATGCAATCAAAGGTGACAAATGAATGGGAAAACCCTTCTATTTATAACAAAATATTAGGGCATTCTAGAACTTGGTGCATGAATAAAATATTATTAACCAAAGTCTAGAACCACCTTTTAGGAATATTTTATTATATTTGTTGGAGGGAAAAGGATTTTTGACTTGGGTCAGTTCCTTCATTTATAAATAATAAATAAATAAATGATTTATTTACTATTTTAAGGAAATGGTGGGAATATAATCAAATAAATAATGATTTATTTAATTATTTATAAATGATTTAGTCAAATTTAACTAGGAATATTATTTGAGTAGGATTTAAATAAATTATTCCTAGGAAATGATCAAATAAATAAGGATTTATTTAATTGATTTCCTTGTTTTGGGTTAAACATGACCAGGAAATATAAACAAATATAGATTTGTTTATTATTTTCTTTTTGGGTGTCCTGTTTAGACCATAAACAACTTAATAAAGGTGCTTTACTAAGTTATTTCACATAGTGAAAGCAATTTTACTTAGGGTAAAATTGGTCTTACATGGTGTACTTGGGTTCATCTAATGATAATAGGTTAGATGACCAAAAAATGGTGTAACAGACGTAAAAGGCTACTATTCGCAAACTCAGAAAATTGCTAGTTTCGAGAATAAGAAGTTAAATAAAAAGATAGATATATATATATATATATATACACTTACTTGGGAGAAACTGTAAGTAAAGATCATATAAAGACCTATACAAATATGAAATATGTATATACAAAAACTCTTAGAAGAATGGCTCAAGGACATTGAGAAAACTAAAGGGATTTAATTTATATATCTATCTACTAAAAGTAGAAGTGAAAGGAAATTATAGAGTATGAAATAATCGTAAACAAAAATTTCTCTTAAAAATATAATAAGTCAATTGCAAAAAAAATATTTATATTTATTCGAGTAATATATAAAAGATTACAGACATGAAATGTCACTGTAAGAAAACACAGTTACAATCAGAAAATTTTTGGAAAAAAATAGAACATAAATATATTTAAGCATGGGATAAACTCTCCCAACAACCGAGTACTACATAGGCTTAAACCCTTTTAAATACAAACTTCCAGAATAGGAAGTAATTCTGGAGAAAACAAATTTTCAAGTGAACAATAAACAAGGGATGCTCTAAATTTCTCCCTCACATACATAAGTCATTCTCAAGCGTACAAAGGAATCCAAGGTTTTGGATCATCTGACCTAGGAGATGGAAGCCGAAATCCTCATGAGTGACAAGAAAGATTTAAATTTCCATAATCGATGGAAAAATTTTCAAAATTGTCCAGAAGGTGATAAAACCTGGGAATGTATGTCAATATAGAAGAAATACATTAATTTATATACGAGAAAATTTAAAATAAAAAGAGATATTTCAAGGAAACCGTGTAAAATATAAGAAAAGTATATAAGGTTTCTTACGTGGAGAAAAACCTGAGTTTTACAACACTTAGTTATGATCTTGTACACAAATATACTTCTATATGGAACCTTAAATTAAAAAAAAAAAACAATAGAAACTTCCAAATGGCGGAATAGAAAATAGTCATTTATACCTTGGTTTCCAAATTGGTTATGCTATGCTAATGGCAAGAAGAAACCCCATAAAAATACCGTAGACTAGTTATAACTGATGGTTGAAACCTGTAATTGATCCAAGAGATAAAAGTAAAGTCTAGAAATCTTAACAAACCTAGAAGGAAGTTAATCGAAGAGATAAATTTCCCAAATAAATAATAAATTAGATGTAACCAAAGGAAAACCATAGAAGAATGTGAGAAAAATTACCTATGGTAAAACCCATATAACTTCCGAAGAAAATCGTAGCACGAAATTTTTCTTAAAGGATCGACCCAAAGAGAATTTATAGAGGTTAAAGTCTTATGGGTTCCATTCCAAAGTGTCATAGCTTTATCTATGGAGAAAATGAATTGAATGAATAGGCAAACATCGATCAAGTTATTCATCATTACAAAGGAGAAACCCTAACTCATGAGCATCTTTTTTGATCCGTCGAGGATTAATCTCAAATCGTTGAGGCAATGTGTTTGTAAAATATATTTGTGTCATTATTAAGAGGGACAGTTCCTTAGAATCATATGGAAATTTTGCTTCGAATTATACCACATGGAAGATGGATATTAAGAAATAACATAATATATTATAACTTGATGAGGAAACCCTTACAAAAAACAAGCTTCGATGGTAGCACATAGGTTCGAAATTATAAACATAAATATGTTGGAGTTTTATCACCCATCTCGAGGCATGTTATATATATATATATATATATATATATATATATATATATATATATATATATATATATATATTGTGTGTGTTAATATATATAAATTTCTTTCTTTAGGTTTCTTGGACCATCATCTCCCCCCCCCATGAGAAAGTTGATGGTGAATAGGAGAGGCAATTAGAAGGCTTGAAGTGTGTCTTATTTTCTTAAGGGCGAATTTTGAGGTATCAAAAATTCTAGATAGATGTATCTCCTCCTTAAAATTATATATGTGAAGAAGCACTAGTGAGGAGAGGGGTATGGAGGGAGGAGGAAGGTCTTAATTGGAAATAGAAGAGTGGTTAGAGGAAATAGATAAAGAAGGCATGGTTTGGTTTTCATCTATATCTAGATATGTTAGGTATAGGGAATAAAAAAATCTTATGATAGAGATAACCAACAAACAACTATTTTGGAAAAAAAGTTATTACATGTAGGACGAATACCTTAACGAACCAATCACATAACCAAATAAAATATTATAATTGTTGGGTATTTTAATTGTTCGTTAAATTAATTCATTAAATTATCGACCACGGTTTCTGAACTTTTGAATTGTATGCACACTATATATGCTAGGAGATTTATTTTTAGTTAGAGAGAATGAATGTGAAAATTCAAATCCTATTCTATCCATAACTAATTCTAATAAATTGTATGCACATTTTCTTTCTATAAGAATATTTAAGCTAAGACCAACTTCAAATAAAAACAATGCTAATATTCATGAATAAAAAATAATCTAATTAACAAGAATTGAAATTTATTCTAGTTGAGAAGAAACAAAAGTTTATTCTATTGAGAAAGAATTAAAGTCTACTTTATTAAACATAAATCAAAGATTATTATATTGAATAGAAATTAGATCCTAATCTATTGAGAAAGAATTTAAATCAGCCTATTGAAGGATTGAAAGAAATATATTCTAATTAACTGGAATATAAATGAATCTATTTAATCTTATTCTACATAACTTGAGCAACATGGATCTAACAATGAAAATAGAAGTGTAGTGATCAAATCATGAACTAGATGAAATTCAATTAAACAAATTCTGTAGATTGTTGGTGTTCGCATCCTTAACTTGAACTAATCTAAGCATTAAAAATAAATATGAGACTAAGAAATAAATTTAGCTAAGTAAGATATGAAATAAATGTTTTTGATGTTTTGGTTTTAATAGGAAGCACTCAACCTGTTGAAATTAAAAACAAGAATGAGTAAATTGTGCTTGAAACAAATCCTTAAAGAAAGCATTAGATATCTAAATATTTGAAAAATGGAGTGAAATGACTGCTAGAAAAAGAATGAAATTAAAAGAAACTACGTTATCTCACAACTCCATTGGGGCCCTCTTGGTGAGCGCGAGCAAATGAGAACTTAAATCACTAAATTAAATCACCAACACGTTCACGCTTATGTCATGGTCAAAGTAATTGAATTCATTGTAAATAGAGTCTTCAAAGAATAACTATAGTCACTTAAAAAAACTTGATGTCTTTGCTTCTAGATTGAAGAAATTTATATTGTTTCTAAAATGATAACATATGAGATAAAATGCCAAGAAGCTAGTTCTTCAACTAACAACTAGGTTTTCTAATTTGAATAGGAAATCATCTCTCATGATTTGTTACAAAAAGAGCAGATTATAAGAATTTTTTGGATGAACATATCATCAATTAAAATGTTCAAATCCCAGAATTCGCTCGCTTGACTTCACACTCGCTTCATAATAAGACTGCCTTTCTTGAATTTTTGCGTAAGAATTGAATTTTACAACCATATTTGACTTTTGGTTTGACCTACCAGATTCTCAAATTATGTGATCTTCCAGGTAAGCCCGCTAGGTGGATACCTTTGTACTTAACATTTGGAATTTTTATATGTATCATGTTCATCTTCAAACCCACGCGAACTTGTTCAATCTTGGATTTAGCTACATAATATTGGTTAGTTATTGAATGTGCACCTTTTGGTAGCCATAGCAATGTTTTAATCAATTTCATAAAGAAATTATAGACTACGAGATGTGAATGAATGATACATTTTATTATGGTTGAGCATGACCTAGATGACCTTATAATGCATGGATGAAGGAAAATGTACATAAAATAGATGAAAGAAATGGAAATAGGTTTGTCAAAATGAGGAAAATTCAGGGGTTCAATATTTCCCCATGTTGAATATGTTGCATGTTCTCATGCACACAATTTCAAAACTGATGAGATTCCATGACACTAAATTGTCTTTGATGCTTGGATTGAGACATCCAAATTTGTTGGTTCTTCTCCTTTTCTTTGTACAGTGAGTGAAAATATAGGCTTCCTCATTAAGATTTTTCCTTGCAATCCCTTGATTTTCATTCTAAGACCCCTATTATTTTCCTTAAGTTTTCAATTCTTTTTTGACCAGTAGCACATCCTTCACAACATGACCTCATCTTGAGCTTTCATTATTTAATTTTCATCTTTTATGTGCCTATTCAGCGACTCAAATTCATACACTTCTTGTTTTAAGGAATTAACAGTTTATTTTTCTTTGTAAGGAGTACTAACGTCAAATATAGGAACAACTTCATGAAATAACCTTCAAAAAATTTAGTTTCCAAAGGAGACTTTAGATTTTCTTGTGCTTTTTTTTGTAAGGTTTCCAAGTAATCATAGACTTGTCGTTGAGCAAGATTGACTCAGGGGTCTTCCTTGCTGGAATTTGATTAGGTGGAGATTTTGCTCCTATCCATATTTCAACACTATATTCTTTATTGAGATCAATAGTCTCTAGGGGTTCTTGACTTATCTGTTGACTTAAACATTTGGAAATCATTTTACTTCTATTGGATGGTGTTGTCATTGATGTCAACCCATGGAGTTGAATGGGTTTTAACTTTACCAAAAACACAAGTCATTGATGTCAAATGGATAATGAATGCTTCTCAGTCATTATCAAAATACATCTATACAACAGCTACACTATTGGGTGGTTGAAAACCCAAGTCCTAAGGTTTGGGTTCTCTAGACAGAGGATGTACCCTGAATTTTTCGAGGGTTTTTAAAGGGATAATCATTTATTTTGACTTGGATATCCATGTCATTTGATATTCCTCGAAGAGATATTTCCGGTGGTATGTGGTACACCACGTGGTTAGAGAGATAAGTGAGTTTGAAGGTAAAAACCCCAGTTGGCGAGCTAAAACCCCAAAATAAGGTGACTTGGCACATTTCCAATAGTTATAGGCACATAAAATTAATATTAAGGGTTTCTTGCCATACTTTGTGGAGATACTATCCTAATGAAGGGCTTCAAGCCACTATGCACCCATATATCTCCTACATCTCGTTAAAAATCCTAATATATTTAGGCAGTGTATCTTCCTTAGGGCATAAGAAAAGAAAATATACAATATTTATCAATTATAATTAAAAAATCATAATGTGTGAAAATCCTCAATTTCTCCTTCAATGTTCACTATAGAAGCCCCTCTCAACTCTATTAGGAATCTGTAATTAGCAATATTGGCAAAGTCCAATCATAGAAACAACATCGTTTCAACCACTTTGGGATTCTAGGATCTAGCCCTCCTGAATCCGGAGAGGCATCTCTCCAATAAGTGCAAATATTGATTTGTATTTGAAGTTTTGGGTAATGATATTAGGATAGTTATGAAGGACAGGGGTTTTTTTTGTTTTTGGATGGTTGAGCATGATTATTATTTGAGGTAGAAAGTCCTAAATGCAAAGAGTTTCAAAGGTGAGAAGTTGCAAGCAATCAGAGTAAGCTTTGGCCAAAAAGATAGATAATCGCAGGTTTTAGTCCATTGGGCTATGGAGTCATAATAGGGTTTAATTGAAACAACAAGAGGCAAGAGTGGTCCATGGGGCAAGTTATCTATGTCTAAGGATCTCTCTAAAGTTCGATTTATGGAATGAAATGGTAAAATAAGAAGGGGAATTTAAACAAATGAAGAACAAAGAGCAACCCAGGATCTAGTAAGTACTTTTAAACTAGCCAGCCTTTGACACACACTTAAGAAAAACATAAAAGTAAACTAGGATCTGGTAAGTACTTTCAAACTAGCCATCCTTTGATACACTTTCAATAGAAAACATTTAAAAACAAAGGGAAACTTGAAGGCAACTGTTGGAGAAAAGACTAGCGGGTCGGGCTCACCACAAATCCTCTCCTAACTCTGCTTTACTTGGTCACTTTCAAGACAAACACAAAGATAACAAAGAATGGCCTTAGATCTGGTAAGTACTTTTAAACTAGCCATGTTTTAACACATTCCAAGGGAAACTTTCAGACAGTCTTTTGGGATAAAACTAGGACCAGGGCGCACCATATCTTCCTTAGTTCATCTCTACTTAACATATACTAAAAATAACATTTAATAATAACAACTAGCTCAGACAGTATGACGAGGGAACGCCAGCATTCCTATGCTTAAACTGAATTAAATCATTCCTAAATAACACAAATTGGAAGAAAACATTTAGATAAAGATTTTTCAGTCAGAGAAGGGTACTGATATACAGTAGTTCCTAACTCTATGCATGTTGTTCCTTATAAGAGAAGATGAACAAAGTGGAATATAGAAATGAAACAACAATTTACAATAAGAAATAACATCACCGTCGACACAGACCGGGATCCCATAAATAAGCTTGTATTGATGCTCCAAAACAGTTACAGCTTTAAGTCCGATGCTTTAGTTTAGCAATCATCTACACTTCTCAGCCTAACTATTCTATCACAAGCAGAGCTCCAAGAGCCAGTGAACACTATTTACAAGTAGAAGTCTCAAGCTCAAGTATATTTCAAAGTTCAGCAACCAACCATTTTCTCATCTTCTATAGCAGTATTTATAAAAGGATGAGGAGGTGGGAGAGGACAAAAGATCTCCCAAGATAATTAATACAGATTAATGACTTCTCGGCCTTTGAGGGGCTCGATGGAGAAGTTTATAGGTGTTCTGTTTGTATTAATGTTTTACATTTTAAGATTCAAGCTCAGTGGGAGCTTATGTTGACTTTTAAGGCTTTGCGTCATGTAATATTAACTCTACTGATATTTTTGCATTAATTTCTTTGGCAGAATTAACTCTCTGGCTGCGCTGAGGAAAATATTTTCTTTTGATCAATAACTTCAGCCTCTGTTTGAATGCTTGTGGCTATAGGTGGCACTGTGGTAGCTGAGAGGAATCAATTCACCTCTATTGAGGTGATGGAGGCCTTTCTGTCTATTAAACACTTATGATTTTCTTTTAATTGTGTTTTAATTTGGAGGATTAGGCTTTTGATAATCAATCTTAGCCGTAATCCCCCAAATTGTCTTCAATCTTATGTTCTGGTATGTTTTTTCTTCGACACTGATACTCTTTGATTGTGATTTTATTCACTATGTCTTGTCGATGTGCAGTGCTGCATAGGGCTCGTGAGGCATCAATGCCCATGAAATATTGACGAGACATGGAAATTGAACCCAAGGATGGCTTCCCTTTAATGAATCAAAGGCGTGAGAATTGTCATTCCCAGCCTTCGGCTTTCTCTTCAATACAATGGAAAACCTTTAATCCCTGCAAAATACACATAAAAGTTACAAAATCCTACATATTGGGTTGACTGCTTCAGAGGGCATGGGGAGAAGCATGGTCGTTGGATGGCATCATCCAACGGTGTAGATCCGTTAGAGGATGTTAAAGAAGAGTAGAGGGAGAAATAAGTTAGAACCGTTGATCGCGCAGAGATCGACGGTGGGGATTACGCGTTAAAATCCTCTTGGTGAAAGGCGGAGGGCGATGAAATCATGTGGGAATGATCTGGGACCGTCCGATCTGGACACGTGGATGGTCCAGATCCAATCGGAGGATCGCAATCAGCGGGGGGGGGGGTGGGGGGGAAATGTTAAAAACACACCCGATGAAAAGATCCAATGCGATCAAATGTAGACCGTCGATCTGCAGATCAGATCGACGGTGGAAGATGCATCGGGAGATCACAATCGGCAGTTGTGAATAAAATTTTTTAAACGAGCTAATAGAAAAAACTACAATGTGATGATTTTGGGGTCTTCGATCTGCAGATCAGATCGACGGTGGAGGATAGATCGGGGAGGTTCAAAGGTAGGGGAAAACTTTGCGATCGGAACGAATGAGGACCATCGGATCAAAGGAAGGCGGAAAGGAGATCGACGACTCACGTTTGATCGGGGAATGATCAATCGGGGGAAGAAATAAAACGCACCCGATGAAACTTGCGATGCGATGATGCGCGAGCCGTTGATCGGCTTAAGATCAATGGTCGGGATCGTTTCAACTTATGCACCAGCAGAATACCTTTAAAACATAGGAAAACCCAATTTTAAATGAAAAACAAAGGTTTTTATGCGTCGGGGCGGGTTTATATATACGAAATGGATAGGCACCCGACTGCAGGGCCTTGGTCTATATGGAATGATAATAGGCCCAGGGCATATACAATAAAGGGCCAATCACAATCGGAGCTTCGAGCTCTGGCTTTTAAATCTAACCATTAAACTTTTTTGATGCGATAAGTGCCACAAGGACTTAGCCCCTGGTTCCAGCACCAGGGCATATGGTGGGGGAGCGGTTTGGATTTAGCCCAAAGGGGCTTAAACCCATAGTCAAAATAATTGTTTTTTATGATATTTTCAAGATGTTTAGATGGTTTTGGGGGTTTCGCCAGAGTTTAAAAAGGAGTTTTAAACTTTGTGAAGGGGATTTCATAAAAGGTGAACAGGGGAAAATGAAAATAGAGGAATTTTATAGGAATGAAAGGGGTAAAAATGAAGGTTAGTTTTGGAAGTGGAAGGAGGGGAAAAATGGCCTTTGGAGTAGTATTTCCTCAATGAAATCAACAGAATTTCAGAGTTTTTAAGATGGAAACAGTAGTGAAGATTGAAACAAAGATATGATGTCTTTAAGAGGTTTCAAGAGATAACATTTTTGCAATAAAACTGTTTCTTGAAGGCTCCAAAATGTTTTGCCCACCTTTTGATATAACAAAAATTTATAGGTGGCCAACAGTGGCTCCAATTGGGGATGGTGCCTTGTTGAAGGCAGCAAGAACTTTAGACTTGCATTCTCTGGGAGGCTGATCAGTGCCTCATCCATTGGGCTGCCTTCTTTACGTTGGATGATCTTCTTTTGCTTTTGAAAACATATTAGCAGTCATGGAAAACAATGGAACTTCATCAATACAAGCTTTCTACCTACACAATCCTACTGATCTAATAGTTTTTTCTTCATTAGAGTGCACTTGGATTGGCAAACTCTTTCACAACATTTTATTCTTTTGAAAGCAGGAAATCTAATCTATTTCTACTCCTTATTTCTCCACGGACTCAGATTAAAAATTTGAGTCCATATGTTTCTCTACCTAAGCTACTAATCTGTTAGGATTAAACAGTCTAACAGATTTTTTATTCTCTAATTTCTAAAACAGAAATATAAAAACAATCAAGTCAAGATTAAGCTGTTTTAATTACTGTGATCTATGGCATAAAAACAAGTTGCACATAGAAATTTATTTTGCAGAAAATTTAAAATAAAATGGAAGGCTTAGGATCTGACAGTTCAAGCACTTCCTTCATCTTTTACAGCTCTATTTTGACTTTTATTAGAGATGTTCTTTGTTTGTTCTCTGTTTCAGATTTTGAGTTGATTAGAACCAGTTATTCCTCTATTTTGACTCAGAATTTAAAACAGATTTGAGTCATTCTTATTTTGAAACTTAGGTTAATATTTTGAGCATGTTTGAACCTTTAATTTCTATCCTAATCTATCTACTGATAAGCCAAGATTAAACAGTTTGGAAAATCGAATTCACTATCCTATCAGCAGAAAATTTAAAGCTAATTAGTCAAGATAAGGCTGTATGACTAATTAGAAGTGTGTTTTTTCAGGAGTGGCATTTAAGCCTGCACACTTTCAGATTTGTTTCTCTTTTTTGGTATGGGGCTGTACCTTTATTGTTTTTACAATCTGCCCTCTTTTCTTTCTTTCACTGTTTTGGTATTTTTGTTTTTTCTAACATTGAATGCAATGGTGGATGAAATATTTAAAATGAGAAAAAAGATAAAAAGGCTTTCAGAACATGACATGGATCAAGAGAAGTAATGTTTAAGCATCCTGCCATTGACAGGACCCCCAAACAATTCTGCTCCATTCAACTCTTGTAAGAAATAGGCATTGTTAACAGCAACTGAATGAATAGAGTAAGGGCCAAGCCATAAGTTGTCAAAATTTCCATGCTTGCCCTTGTCTTCCCTCCTTGAGTCCCACTTTAAAACTTTGTCCCCAACATTGAAATTTCTGGCCTTTGTTCTTCTGTCAAAAAGCTTTTTGATGTTGTCTTGCTTTTGTAATGCTTTGTTATAGACCTCCTCTCTGGTTTGCTAAAGATGAATTGTTTGATTAATCCTTATGATCATGTCATTATCTTCAGTTTGCAACTCTTGAATCAACTTCATTACTGGTACACTAAGGCTGGTTGGAAATATTGCATCAATGCCATACACAAGCTGGTAGGGTGACATACCAATAGATTTCTTCAAAGTCAATCTGTCAGCCCAAAGTGCATGGAATAGCTTTTTGTGTCAAGACTTCTTGTTGTCCTCCAACAGTTTCTTGATTATGTTCACTAAACTTTTGTTTGAGGATTCTGCAAGTCCCTTACTTTGAGGGTAATAGGCCGTGGAATGCCCCAACGTAATCTGATATTTGTGACAGAACTCAACCATCTTCTTAGATCCGAATGCTGCTACATTATCAGTGATGATCTTGGTAGGACAGCCAAATCTAGAGAGAATATTAGTCTCCATGAATTTTATAATGATAGAATCATTGGCTTGCCTACAAGGAATGGCTTCTATCCATTTAGTGAAGTAGTATGTGGCAGTGAGAATCCATCTATGCTGGGCAGAGGATGGTGAATGGATTTCTCCTATGAAGTCAAGTCCCCACTGTTGAAACAGAGCTTCAACAGTGATTGGATGCAGAGGTAGGGGTAGCAGTTTTCTCTTGCCCTCAAAAAGTTGGCATTTATGGCAGGCAATGATCATTTTATGGATGTCTGGAAAGAGAGTAGGCCAATAGAAATCAGCCCTAAGGATTTTGTTGGCTGTTGTCTTCCAGTGAAGATGACCTCCACACTCTCCTTCATGGAATTCGTGCTTAACCTTCTCTGCATCAAACTCAGGCAAACATTTAAGCAATATATCACTTGCATTTTTCCAATAAAGACATCTATATATAATGCAATAGTTTACTGCTTTTTGCTTCAAAAACCTTGCCTTTGTTTTTGATAAACCGGGATGGGTATTTAAATTAAGCAAAACATAAATAATATCAGCATACCAAGGAGAATTCAAAAAATTTTCTTCAACAATGGGAGTTGAGAATTCTTCTTGGTCATCTAAAGCATTAATCATATTAATATCAAGAACTTCAAAATTTGATTCAGCCATCAACCATGCTGTTGGGTCGTTAATATGCCATTATTATTATCACTTTTGAACACTTATTCCACCCATTTCTACCATTCTTCATCACGTCATTTATTATAATTTATTATTTAAATCCATTTTATGATGATTTATGCTTCTATGAATGAATGTTATTTATTCTCCTTTATTTCTAATAAATTGATGATTATGAATTATTTTATCAATGATAGTTTTAACAAGTTGGTTATAACATTATTCACCATTTTTAGCCTCCAAGGTAATTTCCAGATTGAAGATTTGATCATTAAAAGTGCCAACTCAGAAATGCGCTGGAATAAGGAGTGACAGTTTTGCGGTTGAGATTCTGAGCAAATGCGGACGAATCTGGAAAATCCGGAACATGGGTTTTGTCCAGAACGGACCCAATTAACCTTAAAAAAGAACGGTTTGCCCAAATTCGGCCCGTGTTGAGAGATTCGCAGAGTTCTTTAACCATGATTTTCTTAGTTCTGTTGTTGCGGCCGTCCTCCAACTACCGCAGCCACCGTTTCTTCTTGTTGATCAATTGGTTGGAAACAATCTAATTTTGTAATAGAATCATGTTGTAATTATCTCCATTGTAACCACTCTCTGCTCTCTTTGTATTTAAATCAGAACAGAGATCAGAGAGAGGGAGGACTTCAGGGATGGATTCGAATGAAGGATTGAGAGGATGAATTAGAAATTTAGAATTGGGAATGGCAGCGAGAATGGATAATGGCTGAGAGTTGGAAAGATTTCTCGTTGTAATCCACTGTACCTATGCTTCGATATTTTAATATGAATCTGGTTGTTTTTCATTCTGTTCATCTGAAGTAACCCAGCAGCATCCGCTGGCGGCTAAGGGCCCAGCCTCTGGTGGATTGTGCTGCTGCTGTATATTATATTCTTTTTGGTTTATGCGTGGTTTTTCTTATTAGCATTATTTGGTAATCTGATGTGTTGTTTAGTTTACATCACATGCTCTGTTATGCTTAATTTATTAAGGTTTCTAAAGACAGAACTATTATATTGACTCTGCATCGTATCACTGTTCTTTTAAGTGTTGATATAATACTGCTAGTCTTTACAGAATACTGTTGCTGTTTAATTACAGAGCCTCCGTGCTGTGCACTTGTTCATTAACATTACGGAATTCATCTTGGGAGTTATGTTCTTTGCGATTGTGGGATCTATAAACAATGTTGTTCTACTTTGAAACGCAGTCATACTCTTTCTAACTGAGATTGATAATTGGATCAGATTACTATTAATGTGTGCCGTGTGTTAAGTCATTGCGTATTTGTATTTGGATTTCCAGCGTTGTTTCATATCCTCTCATTAATCAATGCTGTTCTATTTCCTTGTGCTGTTCGATTTATTCTTAGAGTAAAGATCGCTATTAATTTGGATTTGCTATTGTTCATTTCTATCAAATACCTTTCGTCGTCCGTATTCTTTTTATTTACAAATACAATCGCCCATTTACTAGTTGCTCTAAAATATTATCCCCCGCCATTCCATTTTCTCAAAGATTTCGTTGCTCTTGGTGAGAGCCGACCCAAGGTCGTAGAGTGAGCTTCTGCATTCACTGCCTAGCTCCCGTACCCGTGGTCTATGCTCTAATTTCCTTTCCACCGCCCAAAGGGATGGGCTATTGTTGTCAAACCCTTGACTGATACATTGTTTATTTTTCCGAATGCATGATTTAAGTTTTAAAGTGCTTTGTTGTAAGTAGATTTTATTTCCAGCTTTCATTTACTTTTTGATTTTAAGCACTATACTGCAAAACATTACTCTTGAGTAAATAGCCGCCTCAGACTGAGTACACTCTTGAAACAAAAAGTCGTCCCTGGGTTGACAATTAATGTGAGGTAATTAAGAGTTACAAAGACACCTTTTTATCGCTCCACATTTTGGCGCCGTTGCCGGGGAGAGTGTAGCCATTTCTAAAGAGTAGTGTGAATCTGATGAGTGCCTGCTAGGGAAGAGTTGGATCTTAAAAACGGAAGGTAAGAACCTACGTGCGGAGCATGTAAAAGCCCTGCTCCACTGTCCGCTTTCCTAACAGACTTGTTGTTGCTTTGTTGTGTAGAAATAGATGTTTGAATTTTTGTGTGAATGACTAGAAAAATAGAAATTTTTAAAAAATGAATCACATGATTTCATTCAAGTGGTGATGTAAGCACCACCCATTTCACTAACTAATTGACAGGAACATTTGAAGAAGGAGCTTTGAAGAAACACATGAAGGACATCTTCTGTTATGGTAAGAAACTGTCCAACATTTTTACTTTTGAATTTCCTGCTCAACTAATTCCACACCCTCACCGCAATAAACCAGTACAACATACTTACAATGTTGAACTGCCAAATTTAGCCACCCTTCCCACCCATTCTATCTCACATGTGTTATTAGAGAAAACTTACAATGAGATTAAGAATATTTCAAATTCAAAAATTGTAGAAGTTATGGAAGAAAATGAGGTTTCTTTTACTATGCATCAACACGCTATTTTAAAAGCTCAAGAACTTCATGATATGATGGCTATGGGAAATCAAGAAAATAAAGGATATATTGAAGATTGGTTTCATTCCATCACTTGTTTGCAACATCACTCTATGCTTCAACAATTTTTGATACCATTTTTTCAAGGGAAGTTGGCTTTTCGTACCCTAATTTTCACTAATATGCATTTTTCAAATTTGGGTATGTGCATACTAGAGGCCTTATTTCTAAAATGGTTCCACTGGAAATACTCTTATACATAAACATATTCGATTCTCAAAGAAGAGTAGGATAGTGGAGAAAAAAAAATAAAAATAAAATAAGGACATAAATAAATGCATTTTGTTTTTTTTGTAAAAATAGTTGTTTTTTGTTGCAACATTCTATGCAAATCAACATTGGTGATAATTTTTTAATTCATTTGTGTTTGTAGATGACTTATAATGCAAATAAAAATTCTATAAACACTTATATTCATTTTTTATCACCAATTTGAAAAAATGCTTGAATATCATTTTTTTGGCTTGCGGACTTGATGAACTTTCTGGAAAAACAGTCGGGACAGTCATGTTTTGAGGGACCAAAAATGAATATTTTTAAAACCTGTTTCTACCCTAGATAGCCCTTGATGTATAATTTCTAACCCAATTTGAATCAGTCAATTTGGATTTGAAACGAAAAAGTTAGAACCAAAACATTGACCGGATGTCTAGCGGGCAGCTCAGGAACAGAGTTGGGACAGTCAGTTTTTGGAGGCCTAAATGAATGAATTTTTAAAACCTGTTTCTATGGTAGATTCCCCTATGAATCTAGTTTACAATGCAATTGGAATCACTCATTTTCGATATCTTATGGGGAATTTATGATCAAAATATTGACTGTCTATCGTAAATCAGCACCCTTAAAACTATGTCTTTCTGGCTGTTCCTTACAGTATTTCACCTATCAATTCTTTTTTTCTTCAAAACCTGTTTCTATTGGAAATAAATAAATGAATCTACTTTCATTTCCAATTTGCATCATTCGAATCCGACATCAAACGAAAAATTTATGCTTGAAATATCAACGGTTGGTCTAAGCTGGGTAATCGGAAATGACTCTGTTATGCAGGTTGTTTTAACTAAAATTGACATATCATATCATTGAATTTCTAAAACCTGTTGCTACTGGAGATAAAAATTTGAATTAACTCTCATTTAGCTTTGGAATCACTCAATTTCGATGAAAAACAAAGAAGTTGTGATTAAAACACTGCTGGATAGTATGGTCGACCACTGCTCTCCCGCAGGTGACAAATAAATTTTACTTTGTTATTATGGATTTGTTATACAGAATAACTACTTGTTGTTTTTTGCATAATTATTGGATTAGGGGAGCCCGCGCACCTCTCTTTCTCCATGGTTTAATGTTTTATTGCAGGTAGATACTCATTTTTTGCAGGTCCTAGGAGAAAAAGAAGGTCAATTTATGGACGAGTGATTCTTGAAACAAACTTTAATAAAACAAAGAAATTTCATCCAACTCATTACCCAACGGATTCATAATAGAACAAATGAAGAATTGATTTCAATTTAAAGATTCATGTCTTGTCACTGCTGCCAAAACATTTTTCAAAAAGATCATTTTTTCACATAATATCATAGCTGTTGTAACTTAATTTACATATTGTTTTTAAATAAAATGTTGTTTCTTTTCTAATTTCTCTTATATTTTGTGTTTCAGGTGTTGCTTCATTCAAACTGTGACCCATCCTCAGCATCAATACAGTGAACAGCTAATTCATTCTTTGCGTGCTTGCATTTCATGCTTGTGCATTTTTGCTGTTCTTTTTCTGAAGGGACAGCGTTTGTGTGCACTTTTGTCGTTTTTGATGTTCCTTTTTCAAAAGGACATCAATTTCGTTTTATTATTCCTTTTCCAAAGGAACAACACCTTTTTGGTCAGCAATTCATTTATCACGGGTCATTTTGCCATTCCTTTTCCACGACTCTTTTTGCTGTTCCTTTTTCACGTTTTGATGTTCCTTTTCGAAATGGAACAGCACTTCTGCACTTTCACGTTTGTTGTTCCTTTTCGAATGGAACAACACTTCTGCATTTTCCATTTTTTTGTTCCTTTTCCAAAGGAACGACACTTGCATTTTTGCTGTTCCTTTTCGAATGGAACGGCATTTGCGTTTTTGCTGTTCCTTTTCGAATGGAACGGCACTTGCGTTTTTGCTGTTCCTTTTCTAAAGGAACGGCACTTTTAGTTTTTGCTGTTCCTTTCTTCAAAGGAACGAAATTTGCATTCTCACACTTTTTTGTGTGTATTTTTGCTTTTTGTGTGCATTTCCTTTGTTGTTCCCTACAAGGAACAACACTTTTTTGCGTGTTTTTGTTGTTCATTCAAAAAAAGCAACACTTTGGGAGTATTTTCGAGAGCAACCCTTCCTTCCTCTTGTGAAATTGTTCTTAGTTCATCTCAACCACATTTTACTGATTCCCCTTCATGGCATGAAGTACACTATTTTTATGAGGACAAGAATTATGGATTCTATTGAAGCGAGTTAATATCATTCACGTTATGATCTTTAACAGGACAACTCCTTGATGATAGAATATTTTCAAAAGAGACACAATTATTTATATACTACTTTATTGCATTGTTTTCTATTGAACATGATGTTGATTGATCATCTTAATACCATGCTGGTTCCACCCTTCTGGATTATAATCTTCTCTGTCTGTAATAAATGAGATTATGGGTATATTTTTCTATTGACATGTTCAACTTCTTCCACCATCCCTGCTTTTAAGGAGTACCGAGTCTCCCTCTTTTTATCATAAAAATGTGTAATAATAACAAAATTTTGTTCGCAGATGGAGGATAGGGGGTCTCAGTACGAGCCAGCCTACCATGTTCATAAGGCTGTAACAAAGTGACATTCCTATTATGGCCACCACACCAGGGTTATGATCCATTCGATAGTCAAATTATCCTTGGAACAGGAGGTCTCATCACGAGCCGGCCTGATCACTTTTGCTACATCCCAGTGAATGGCAGTGTGGTTATCTGGTTACCACGCCAGCACACTGATCTCTTCTGTAGAACAACAATGTAACTCTCTAGTTATAAATTGAGGATCCTGGCTCATATGGGTTAAAAAGCAACCCTGCCGAGGCTATGGACGCCTGCTGGCAGCAGCGGCTCTGCTTATGGTATTGAAGTTATATCTTATCGTCAATTATTATTATAATACCCTTTTCTTATTTTTTCTTTTTATCAGAGAAGTTATTTCCTTAACTTTTTCCCTGTTTTGAACCTTTATGCATGAGAGATTGTTTTATGATCAATCGCATCATTTTCAGCTAGCATACTATCAGTAAAGCATCTTTTTGGCATATTGTTGTTCTTTTTCTCTTTTTCGTAACTTATCATCAATCCAAAGTGTCCTATCTCTTATTCATAACTATCTTTACACACTCTGCTCTCATTATAACCATAACTCCCGCTATCCTATCATTGATATGTGTACTCTGCTTTATTCACTGCTATATTGTTCATTCCCTTGCCTTGCCGTCAGCACAACACCTCTCATATGCTTTATGGTCATGGAATTCCTTTTTCAATTGGAGGGGGGAATGTCTGCATTATGGGATTGCATGTGATATGATTACTGCACTCTGCCATAACTTGTTGATTTGATAAGTTTTCTGATTGAAATTTTTGCATGCATCTGAATCTATTTCTCTTCAAACCTAACACTATGGATTCCAGAACATTGTATGCCAAATAGTGCTTTGTTTACAGGAAAACAACAAGTATGGGCAGAATTCTATTCACAGCATGACTACAGTATTGCAACTAACAGAAGAGGCTCGAGCAACTCGCGAACGTGAACAATTCTTCAGACATGATGTGCTTACTTGGATTCCACCTTTTGCATCACTTTCAGCACCAACTCTGCCTACATCAGCTTCAACAACTGCCAGTCCATATATGTCATTCCACACTTTTGGAGGTAAAACTTGAGGTAAAATAGCATAATTTTCTGATTTATTACGAATTTAGGAGAATTTCATGAAAATCCATTTTGAGCATTATTTATCATCCTTCATTCCACATCTTTACCACTTTCCCTTTTTCAGCAGCATATCATTTTCGAGTATGGGGGAGTGTTCTTTTCATTCATTTCTTTCTTATGACCATGTTATTCATCTTCTTTATCATCCATTGCTATTCTTATTCACTCTCACCACCTCCCTTATTCCATGTTGTTTTACACCAAGCATAGAATTCAACAGCTGGTAGCAACCACCTCAATTTTTTTCTAGCATCGCATGAGGGCATGCTAATTTTTCAGAGAGGGGGGGGAATTGCTACGCATGATGGATGTTTTCAATTTTCTTTCTCATTTAAGGCATACAATTTCATTTTTACACAATGCAGAAATTGATTTCCATAATATTTAAAAAAAAAAACCATGAACTCAATTCTTGTGATTTCTGGAAAACACAGACGTATCATTAATACAAACCCAGATACTTTCAAGATAAATTGGAAATCATGCACTCTCACCTACAGCCATTTTGTTTATATCTCATGATCCGTGCATCAAAACGATCTGATTTTTGGATCATAAAGGCATTCATATATTATAAATTTACTTGCAACATTTCAACAAAATCTGGTTTGTAGTTTTGAGAAAATGGTTAATGAAGTTTGCTGTTATCTATATCATATTTTGCTGCAACTTCATACATATAGTTGAATGTCAATGTAAAAATTGTTATGCCTTCATCAAGATTGCTAAAATTGAATATTCATTAATTAAGGAAGCATTCATTTGTTCTCAAATTTTTATTGTTTGGTTAACACATGGGTTTTGTCTTGGGGTTGCATGAAGACATGCAATATATTCAGGTTTTCGTTGCATGAGGACATGCAACATATTGAGTGTGGGGGTATGTTGGGTCGTTAATATGCCATTATTATTATCACTTTTGAACACTTATTCCACCCATTTATACCATTCTTCATCACGTCATTTATTATAATTTATTATTTAAATCCATTTTATGATGATTTATGCTTCTATGAATGAATGTTATTTATTCTCCTTTATTTCTAATAAATTGATGATTATGAATTATTTTATCAATGATAGTTTTAATAAGTTTGTTATAACATTATTCACCATTTTTAGCCTCCAAGGTAATTTCCAGATTGAAGATTTGATCATTAAAAGTGCCAACTCAGAAATGCGCTGGAATAAGGAGTGACAGTTTTGCGGTTGAGATTCTGAGCGAATGAGGACGAATCTGGAAAATCCGGAACATGGGTTTTGTCCAGAACGGACCCAATTAACTTTATTAAAAAACGGTTTGCCCAAATTCGGCCTGTGTTGAGAGATTCGCAGAGTTCTTTAAGAACGATTTTCTCAGTTCCGTTGTTGCGGCCGTCCTCCAAATCTCAGCTGCAAAGCCAAATTCGCCTTCTTCTTGTTGATCAATTGGTTGGAAACAATCTAATTTTGTAATAGAATCATGTTGTAATTATCTCCATTGTAACCACTCTCTGCTCTCTTTGTATTTAAATCAGAACAGAGATCAGAGAGAGGGATGACTTCAGGGATGGATTCGAATGAAGGATTGAGAGGATGAATTAGAAATTTAGAATTGAGGATGGAAGAGAGAATGGATAATGGCTGAGCGATTGAGAGATTTCTTGTTGTAATCCATTATAACTCTGCTTTGATATTTTAATATAAATCTGATTGCCATTCATTCTTTTCATTCTGAAGTAGCCCAGCAGCGTCCGCTGGCGGCCAAGGGCCCAGCCTCTGGTGGATTGTGCTGCTGCTGTATATTATTTCTTTGGTTTATGCGTGGTTTTTCTTATTAGCGTTATTTGGTAATTTGATGTGTTGTTTAGTTTACATCACACGCTCTGTTATGCTTAATTTATTAAGGTTTCTAAAGACAGAACTATTGTATTGACTCTGCATTGTATCACTGTTCTTTTAAGTGTTGATATAATACTGCTAGTCTTTACAGAATACTGTTGCTGTTTAATTACAGAGCCGCTGTGCTATGCACGTGTTCATTAACATTACGGAATTTATCTTGGGAGTTATGTTCTTTGCGATTGTTGGATCTATAAACAATGTTGTTCTACTTTGGAACGCAGTCGTACTCTTTCTAACTAAGATTGGAAATTGGATCAGATTACTATTAATGTGTGCTGTGTGTTAAGTCATTGTGTATTTGTATTTGGATTTCCAGCGTTGTTTCATATCCTCTCTGTTCTATTTCCTTGTGCTGTTCGATTTATTCTTAGAGTAAAGATTGCTATTAATTTGGCTTTGCTATTGTTCATTTCCATTAATTAGAGTTTGCTGTCCAGATTCTTTTAATTACAGTTTGCTGCCCATTTACTTTGTTGTTCTATTTTGCTATCTGCCATTCCATTTACTCGCATTTGTTGTTTTGGTGTGAGAGACGATCTAAGGCTGTAGTGAGCCTCGGCATTCACTGTCTAGCTCCCAGACCCGTGGTCTATGCTCTAATTTCCTTTCCATCAGTTTCCAAAGGGATGGGCTATTGTTGTCAAACCCTTGACTGATACATTGCTTATTTTTCCGAATGCATGATTTAAGTCTTAAAGTGCTTTGTTGTAAGTAGATTTTATTTCCAGCTTTCATTTACTTTTGGATTTTAAGCACTATACTGCAAAACATTACTCTTGAGTAAATAGCCGCCTCAGACTGAGTACACTCTTGGAATAAAAAGTCGTCCCTGGGTTGACAATTAATGTGAGGTAATTAGAAGTTACAAAGACACCTTTTTATCGCTCCACACATGCTAGACCTTGGCCCCTGATGAGTTTAGTGGGTCTTATCTCTAAATCATATTCAAGAATAACCGTAATCCACTTACCTATCTTACCATCTGGGTCCTGTGTTAGAATATCTTTGAAAACTGAATTTGGGGCAAAGACAATGATGTGTGAGTGAAGGATGTATACTCTGAAGTCTTTTAAAGCCTTGACCAAAGAAAAAGCTTGTTTTTCCATAATGTTATACTTCAAAGGAGCATCCCTCAATGCCTTGCTAAAGAATGCAATAGGCTGCTCTTGTCCTTGTGGATTTTTCTGTAAAAGGACAGTAGCTATTGTATGTTCTGATGCAAATGAAAAAATATAAAAATCTTTTGAAAAATCAAGACTTATTAGAACCGGTGTTTTGGTTAACGCTTGTTTCACCAGCTCAAAGGATTGCTTTGCTTCCAAGGTCCATTTTACCTCTTGCTTCTTCTTCAACATGTTTGTTATATTCCTAAGGAGCTCAGCCAAGTTGGGTATGAACCTTCTCAAAAATTTAATCTTTCCAATGAAATATTGCAACTCCTTTATGTTTCGAGGATGAAATATTTGCAATATGGCCTCAATCTTCTTTGGATATATCTTTATACCCTCTTGTGAAATAATGTGCCCAAGAAGTTTACCTTCTTGGAGACCGAATAGTGTCTTCTTAGGGTTCAAAGATATCCCAAACTTTCTGCATTTCTCGAAAACTTTTCTTAAGTGTTCTAAGTGCTCTTCATCTGTCTTTGAAAACACAGTAACATCATCAAGGTATATAATGATGAAGAAGCCCAGTTCCTTCGAGAATGCTATGTCCATGGCTCTCTGAAAAGTTGCTCTGTTGGTCGCTTTAATTGTTTTCACAATTGAAGCTCCACATAAATTGTCAACCCGAGGAAGTCTTTTTATTTCAAAGACAATCACGCACTGGATATGCTTAATTTCAAAAGCAGAAACAATGTTGTAGTAAAAAGCCACACAATTATCAATCACACAAATCTAATTATTCACACTCTGTTGAATCAAAGCTGAAGTCACTTAAGTTATAGCAGAAATAATTCCTATGTTGCAGTTAAAATCCAAATGCAAGAAAAGAAATCAAGCAACCATAGCAGGAACAGGACCCTATTCCTTAATCAGGAACTTCAGCACCTGCTGCCTAGCACTAATTACACTGTAGGAAAGATGACTCAAGAGATCAAGACCCTATTCCTATGAACAAGAACCTTCAGCACTTGTTCTCCTGTTTCTAATCACACTGCAGAAAAAGGAAGGCAATTGGTGGGAGCAGGACCCTATTCCTTTGTACAGGAATCTTCAGCACCTTCTTCCCAACCTCATACATTCACACAATCAACAGAAATAGATTCCCAACTTCTCAAGAATGAATGTATTAAATACATGCAGTGTTTAAGGAAACAGAGTATTTGATGAATTACAGAACTGTGCAACTAGTGTTTAACAACAGAATTAAAGCAAAGTGCAAACAGCATAAAGAATTAAACAAATTACAGGAACAGAAGGGTGAATCTTGTGAGGAAGGCGGGCCCTTTCCCTCTCACAAGATTCCCCAGGGAAAGAATTAAATTGGGGTGCTCAAAAGAAGATTTTATTCATCTGTCAAAAGAAATGATACATTACAGATGGAGTCTAGCTCCAGTTCTCTCACAATGTTCTCCTGTAGCTTTCAAAGAAATGAACTCTCTACTAATGATGATGTCTCCTCTTTTTAAAGAGGAGACATCTTTTACAATTACATGAGAGCAAATCTACGTTTATCCCAAATCTGTTCTCTTTCTCAAAACAGGACTATTCTGTTCTTCCAAAAAAAGATATTGTTACAACAGAGACAACAAGAATTCTATCTTCAGAACGGTCCATGTAACCATGTCTTCATGCTGTTACTATTGTTCCTCAAAAGGCTCTTCCAGAATCGCAAATTACGAGTGACGGAATTTGCGTGCTTGACGGCTGTTTCAGCAACTAAGTCAGCTGTTTCAGCAACGGCCGCTTGTTCCTAGCAAAGCATATAACTTATCTGCGAGCTTTTGGACTTATGTTAGCAATGATGCACTTCGATTAATGATAAAATATAAGAGTATTATGGAATTAAATGTAAACAGATTAAACATATAATAAAGAAGAGGATTTTATATACCTTGGGATAAAGTAGATGAAAATGATAATGGAATCCTTTTTAATCATGGTTATAAAGGTAAGATGGTGTCAAAGTATATAGCAAAAATGATACATAGTGGAGTCCTAACATCCCCCCCCGGCTGAAAATGTTGCATGTCCTCAGGCAACCCCTAGTCTGAGTCAGAGTCTGAGTACTGATACTGTGCATGCAAATTACTCAAGCAGTAGCTGGAGAAGGTGGCATCTGTAGGAGCTCGGAATCCTTTATTGTTCTGCAATTGCTGCCATGTTGAAGCTTCATCTCTGCCAGCCAATTGGTAATGACACTGATATTTCTCTGAAGGCAGCCATAAAATTGGAAAATGAAAATGATACCCGATCCAGTTTACTCCACAATGTCGAATGCATCCAATGTAATTAGGAACCCTGGAAAGTGCAGCTTGAAGATTGTCGGGGTTAAAAGGGTGATAATCCTGTCTTTCTTTACATGACTGCTGCCAAAACATAGTATTGGCCTTCAATGCAGCAGTCCCCTTTACTCTAATTTGTTGTTGACACTTAAAGAGTGTTGAAGCCTGTAATTGTTGTATATACCTATGCATTCCTGGCTTCTGTAAGAATTTATGATATTGTGCTATAAACATGGCTGGACTTAAAGGTTCTGGTCTAATCCAAAGGAGTCTATTCTCCTCATTATGACTGCTTGCAGTGAACGCAGTTTTCCAAGTGAGCTGGTTGGACAAAAATGACACAAATGCCCTTATTTGTATATCTCCTGCAATTGGAATAAGATTAACTCTTCTATTGTCGGGAATGGCCTCATTATGAAGGTAAAGTTCGCACAGCAAATGCTGGTCACTTTCAGGGGCCTCATTAAAAGTCTCAAAAAATTTCTCTGAAGTGAGTAATTCATGCGGTCTGCCATCTTTTATTGCTTTTAATTGAAAATAAACTAATCGTTCAGAAAGAAAGAGAGAGTAGTTTACAGAGGGTTTGCGGGTAGCCATCAACTTCTGTACTAATGAAAACATCAAGGCCACCTTTTCCTTAGATTCCTTGACTTCCTTTTTGGAGTCCCTAAGCTGTTGCATCATCTGTTCCCAACTGTCCCAGTTGGCATACACGTGATTCTGCCATGCTAACTTATGCTGCTGTAGTATTGTATCTTGTTCTTCAGCATATTGTTTCTTCCATTTGTTCATCAGTTTCAATTGATTCCATGGCCGGGTCTGTGTGCTAGCATTAGAAGTACTGGGTTGGGACGTTGTTTGAATGGCTACACTGACTAACTTAGGGCGAGATATCTGCGGTGGTGCTTCTGTCTGAGTGGCTGCATTAACTAGCACAGGGCGAGATGTCTGAGGTTTAGTTTCTTTTTCTTCCTTTATGGAGAGCCCTACTGGTTCTTGTGGAGCAGTAGGGCATCCCTCTTTTATTCCAGCTGATGTAGATGCCTCAGATATTTGAATTTTAACTAATTTGTAGCCTGCCTGCTGGTAAATATTACCACACTCATGGCACATATATTCCTTGCATGGCTCCTTATTTTGCGTTGAGGCTGTGTGTGCTAACATATAGAGATTCAGTTCTCTATCAAAAGCTTCTCGTGCCAAGGTTAATTCATTCTTGTAGGCTTCCAGTTCAGACTTCAAGAATTCATTCTCCTCCAATAAAGATGTCATAGTATGTAAACCCTGTGTGCTGGTTGATTTTGCTGGGGTAGTCCGCTGTTGCACAGCCGTAGCTGGTTCTTGTGGGACAGCTACAGCTGGTCTCCCACTATCATCATGCTTGGTGTATTTTTGTACCACGGTGGCTGGTTCTTGTGTTTCAGCCTCTGGGTAAGTGACTGGTTCTTGTGTGACAGTCACTGTTTGAGCCATAAACAATGTCGTATTATCCCGGGGCACTGGTTCTTGTGTGGCAGTGCCACCGGACGAGACGGGTTGAGGGGTTTGAAATGGGGATGAAGATTGGAGTTTTAACATAATAGTGGCAGGGTCAGGGGAAATGGGAGTAACTCCTGTTTCAACAGTCATCTTCATTTTCCTTTTTGGTAGGAAAGCAGAGAAGTCACTGTCTTTCCTTTTCTTTGCAGGGGAGGATTGTTCTCTGGGGGAAGGGCTTTCGGAAGAAGTGAATATTTGGAATTTAGCCCTTGTCCGTCGTTTGGAGACTGAGACTATTGGGGTTCTTCTCTTTTTATAAATAGGTGGGGACGGGGGTGTTAGAGAGTCGTCACTAGGGACAGAAATAATGGGGACGGTTGACTCTACTAAGTGGGACGAGCTTGGGGTTGGGTCAACTGGCTTGGGGGATGAAGTTTATGGGGAATGTGGAATATCGTCCCGTTGTCCTTCATAAGGAATTTCAGGAGTATCTTGGGAACTTTCGGGTTGTTGGGACGTTTGATCCTGCTGAGGAATTTCAGGCAGCTGGGGAACAGGGAGTGGGTTATTCAGAGGGGGATTTTGCTGAGCAAAACCCCTCTGTATTAACAACTGGCATAAACGATGGTGGGTGAGGGATAACATTGGGAATTTATACCGTCTACAATAATAAGACATGTTTCTAATACAACCAAGCAGATAATAGGGGATATTAACCATTCGACCATTTCTAAAATGATTCATCAAAACAAAGTCGTGATTGTACACTACCTGGTAACGCCCTTCACACGTCAAGTAGTGCTTGATGAATTCTGCCACTGATGGCCATGGTTGAGGAAGTGAGTGCAGACTGACACCGCGGCCTTTGAGTTCAACTGGCTCATCTGGACGAAGAAAATCTTGCTGTGCATTCAGAATAACCTGCTTTCTGCTGAACCAGCGAGTCCCAATAGCTGGCAACCCTGATACTTGAACTATGTCCTCCTCTGTTACTGAAATACGAACCCCTTGAACCACTGAAAAATCCCCTTGAAGGTTTTGTGCAAACTCTAAAACTTGTTCCTGGTCAAATTCACCCAACCTTTCAAAATATACTGTCCATCCCGCTTGTTGGAAAATTTGATAGGCTTCGGGGAACAATTGAAGAAGATTTATGGAGCCGGGCTCGTGTCTGATGGCCGATCCTCCCATGGCTCTAGCTTTGAGTTACATGCAGAGGCACAGAAGACAGTAAACACAGACTTTGCTCGCGCTAGTTGTTGCAACAGAGGCTGCAGGGTCTAAATGACGGCGGAAGTGGATATAAAAAGGACGGAGGATTGGTTAATGCGAAATGATTGTTCAGTTTTTGAAATTCCCCCCCCCCCCTACGTATGGTGTAATGATGATTGGGCGTGTAAAGATTGTAATCATGATGAATGAAATCCTCTCTTTAATATAATTTAACTAAATTACATTAAAACCTCATACCTTACATTTTTACCTTTGGTTTAATAATTCGAAGTGTCGAGTGCTTCAAAATGGCTTAATGTACATGGAAGAATCTGTAGATTTCTCTGAAATTTAGAACAGGAGTGTAACCGGATCTGCTCAGTGCTTGAATAATTTTTCACCCAAAGGATCTGAAGTATAATCGTGGAGAACCGAAAAGCTTATATAACAGCGAAGAGAAATGATGTTTTAATGATAACAGGTTCCTGAAACTGGTGTTTTAGCAACGGAAAAATGAACGATACGTTGCTGAAACAGGTGTTTCAACAACGGGAAAAATCAGAGAAATGGGATAAATGACTTGGGTCTGTAAGAAGTGGGGAAAATATTTGATAAGGGATAATTTCAACAGTAAGGGATAGGAAATACTAGCTGAAGGAAGATATTTCAGGAATGGTAGGAGTGGGAAAGATGGAAAAAGGGCAATAATGTAGAAGTGAGGATGAAGGGATATTGCTAGGAAATGGGTTAAAATGAAGGGAACAAGCTCCTGTGATTGAAGCTTCAGATCTTCTCATGATGAATCTGTCCTCCTTAATGAGCTTTTCCAGAATCTGCAAAATTCAATTGTAATATGCCAATCCTTGACGGGGATTATTAGTGCTAAATCTAATCTAATACTAAAAAAAATACAGTGCAGAAAATTAAATGCTGTGAGGAGCAGAAGACTCCCCTAGAAAAAGATAATGAATATAGTCATGCAAGCAGTCTTGAAATCCTCTTTAGAAACAGGGCACTGATATAGACGGAGCCTATGACCATTGACTAGTAGAGGTGTTTTAGAATCATCAATTGTTAAAAGTCTTACCGTTCCATTTGGAAAAACAGCATCTACCTCATATGCTCCAAGCCAGCGTGTACGTAGCTTACCCTGAAAATTTTCAAACCGAGAGTCATACAACAAGGCCCAATTACCTTTTTGGAACTGCTTGTGTTTGATAATTTTGTCATGCCACTTCATCCTTTGTTGTTGTATCATGGTTGTTTGATGAATGGCATCTAGTCTCTTTTCATCCAACTCAAGAAGCTACTGCAACCTAGCTGTCTGCACATCAGTCAAATCAAGATTAACAGCTAAAGCAGTTCTTAGAGTTTTAATCTCAAATGCCACAGGAAAAACAACATTTTTACCATAAACCAATTCATAGGGAGAAAAACCTGTAGTGTTTCTCCAAGTAGTTCTGTAAGCCCATAATGCCTCAGGCAGCCTCTGAGACCAATCCTTCCGGTTGTCCTTCACTGTTTTAGTTAGAATGGCTTCTAATACTTTGTTTGTGCTTTCCACCTGCCCATTGGCCTGGGGGTGGTATGGTGTAGTCATTCTATGTTGAATATGATATTTGTGAAGGGTAGACTTAAAACCATGAGAATTGAATGGAGGTCCTCCATCTGTAACTAGCTCTCTAGGAATTCCAAATCTAGTGAAGATCTCTTCAAATAAGAAAGCTAGGACAACCTCTTCATTAGCTCTAATAAGTGCTTTGGCCTCCACCCATTTAGTCATATAGTCTGTACAGACTAATATATAAGTTCTTTGATTGGATGGAGGGTTAATGGGTCCTATGAAATCCAAGGCCCATCTTTCAAATGGTTCAGAAACTACCTGGGGGTTTAATGGCATTTGGTCTCGATGATTGGGTTGACCCATTCTCTGGCAGCTGTCACAAGCCCTTACATATTTCTTTGCATCCTTGAATAATGAGGGCCAATAGTAACCCATCCTCAGAATTTTGTGTGCTGTTCTCTTATCAGCAAAATGCCCTCCACAAGGGCCATCATGACAAGCTTTCAATATGTCATACACTTCATCTTCTCTAATGCATCTTCGGATTTCCTTATCAAGCCCAGTGTAGAAAAGACACCCGCTTATCCAGCTGTACCTGGCACTTTGTTGAACAATTCTTCTCTTTTCTCTGTATGACAGTGTGATGGTAATTTTCCTGCAACCAGATAATTAGCAATATCTGCATACCATGGAGAGTGAGCAGAAACCGCAAATAAATACTCATCAGGAAAAGAATCATCTACTGGAATATCATTGTCAGTTTTTAACCGTGAAAGGAAATCAGCCACCACATTTTCTTTACCAGGACGATCTACAATTGTGATATCAAATTCCTGCAGTAATAATAACCATCTGGTAACTCTAGCATTTGTGACAGATCTGTTCATTAAATACTTAATAGCTGAATGATCGGTGTGCACAAAAGTAGAATAACCAGTGATATAGTGTCGGAATTTATTAATGGCATAGATTACTGCAAGAAACTCCTTCTCGGTAACTGTATAATTAAGCTCAGCAGGGGTCATATTCTTACTAATAAAGTAGATAGCATAAGGAAGATGATTTTCCTCTTGTCCCAAGACAGCTCCAATTGCAGTGTCTGAAGCATCAGAAGATATATGAAAAGGGAGGGCCCAATCAGGTCCCCTCAAAATAGGAGCAGTAGATAACTGATGCTTGAGTTCTTCAAAGGCTTTCTGACAAGAATTAGTCCACTTAAATTCAACATTTTTCATAAGAAACACAAATAATGGAGAAGCTATCTTAGAAAAATCTTTAATAAATCTTCTGTAGTATCCAGCATGTCCTAGAAAACTTCTCACATCGGTTTGTGTTTTAGGAACAGAAAGATTCTGAATGACCAATATTTTAGATGGATCTACCTGAATACCTTGAGATGAAATAAAATGTCCAAGCACTATTCCTTCACTCATCATCATATGGCATTTTTCAGTGCTTAGGGAGAGGTGAGCTTGTATACATCGTTTAAGTACTTTCTCAAGGTTTTGTAATGCATCTTCAAAAGACACACCATAAGGAGTAAAATCATCCATAAATATTTCCATAGAATCATTCAGCATATCAAAAAAAATTCCTATAACAGCTCTTTGAAAAGTTGCTGGAGCATTACATAGCCCAAATGGAAGGACTCTATAGGCAAAAGTTCCCTAAGGGCTGGTGAAAGTGGTCTTGTCTTGGTCTTGGGGTGCAATTCTTATCTGATTATACCCACTAAATCCATCTAGAAAAGAAAATAATTTCTTCCCTGCCAGACTATCCAACACCTGATCAATGAAGGGTAAAGGAAAGTGATCCTTTTGAGTAGCTTTGTTTAAGGCTCTGTAGTCAACACATGCTCTCCATTTCCCGTTTTTCTTAGGGACAATTACCAATGGGGAAACCCATTCACTGTCAGATATAGGGTATATAAATCCTGCATTAAGCAATTTTTGAAGTTCTTCCTTAACAATTTCTCGTAAATTAGGATTCATTCGTCTTTGGGGGTTGACAAACAGGTCGGCATCCCTCTTTAATGTAAATTCGATGAGTACATAATTCAGAAGAAATACCTTTCATATCCGTGTAATCCCATGCAAATGCTTCCTTGTATTCATGCAATAACTTCATTAATTGCTGTGTTTCAGTATCTGTTAGATCAGGATTTATGTTTAATGTCTTGCCAGGTTCAATTTCAACTATTATGCTTCTAGATGAGATTGCGGTTAATGTCTGAGATGAGTCTTCAGATTCAATCTTTTCTTGAGTATCAGTTTCAAAAATTGCAGTTAATTGATTGTGTGTTTCAGCAATTACAGAAGAAGGCTCACAAATAAAATTATTAATTATCTCATCCTCTGTATTGTCTTTGAGAGTTAAAGCTTGTCCAATAGTTAGAATAGGTTGAACAACATTATCATCATAATCCATCCACATAGAATCTTCATTATTAATTATTGGTGTAGCATGAGGATAAAGAGTAAGCTGTTTTGTTTCATAACCATTAGAAATTGTCATTGAACCAGATCTGCAACTGATAAAAGCATCAGTTGTGGCCAGCCATGGCCTTCCTAGAATTAAGGGATGTCCCCCCAGCTTTGTTTTAGTTTGCAATACAACAAAATCAGCTGGGTATTTCCAGGATTCAACTGAAATAAGTAGATCCTCAACAACTCCTTCGGGTTTAATTGTAGAACGATCAGCCAACTCTAGAATGGTGGGTGTATCTCTGATTGTGTTATTCAGCTGTAACAATTGTGAAGTTTCAAGAGTCATTATGTTAATTGCAGCACCTAAGTCTACCAGAACTTGGGGAATCATTGTTTTACCAATCTGAACTTACACCGTAGGATGGCCGGGATCACCATATTTCACAGGAGGGGCTTTTCCGGACATTAATGCAGACAAGTCACCCATCACATGTACTGTAAGGGGGTCCTTAGTTTTCCTACCAGGTTTCTTAACACAAATATCCCTTAATGTTCTGGCATAAATTGGTACATATCTTAATGCTTGTAAAAGTGGAATTTTAACATACAAATTTTGCAATTCTCCTAGAAGATTAAAAGCAGGTGTTTCAGCTGTTCTGGTTAAAACCAAACGCTCGGGGAATGGTGGTTCTGTTATTTCAACATTTTTGTTAGAAGGTGGTTGTGCTTTCTTATGTTTCTCAGTTTCCTCTTTATCCGAATCAGAAGGGGTTATATCATCAATAATAGGCTCTACTATTTTCCCAGATCTTAAATGAATATCATTACATTGCATCGTAGGAAATATAGACTGATTCTGAATATAAATGACTTGCACAACTTTATTATTGGGGTTAGGATTTGGTTGCACAGGTAGCTGGGGTCTCATTTGGTTATTTGGCGGAACATTTGATGGTAGAGGAAGTGGTTGTTGGAATTGAGGCAATTGATTTGGATACGGGAGTTGTTGGCTTCTCCAATTTGAATTCCAAGGATTAAAAGGAGATGGTTTCTGTGGAGGCCAAGGAGTCCACATTGAAGGATCAACAAAGGGAGGGTTTGATTGCTGCATGGGTGGGAAATTCATTTGATTGAAGGGTGGGTATTGCATTTGATTGAAGGGAGGGTAATTTGTTTGACCGAAAGCAGAATAATTGTTCCAACGATTAAATGGCATACCAGAGTTCATACCTTGTCCTTTTGGTTGCCATTGTCTTCTTTGAGTTAGCAGGTAAACTGCTTCAGCTTCTTCTTCCGTTGGTTGCAATGCTGCCTTTATTCCTGGTAGAGATGGACATTGTTTTATTTCATGATCTTTCTCACAAAGGGTACAAATTGGTATCTTATCCATTGGGAATTCCCTTAGTGGATGTTTGTCTTTGCACTTCGGGCAAAAGACAGCCAGAGTTGCTTCTGCTTCAGCCTGCTTTTTCTTAACCTGCAAAGTGTCAATTTGTGAAGCAAAAGAGCTTAGCATCTCAGTTTTAAATTCTTCAAGTAAATTACCTATTTCAGCTCTTGTTGCTCCTCCACTGGCTGATTTCTGCACTCTTGAATAGGTGGAATCTCTTGTTCTGTTTCTTGCAGCTCCCCTAGAACACCTCTTAGAGAGTTCACAAATCTCATCATATGATTCCTTAGATATATCTCCTTTGGCAAGCATGTTTAACATATCTAAACAATAATCCCTTAAACCTTTAGGTAATATTGTTTTGCGAATTTCCTTACTTATATTCGGATGGTCAGATCTCTGTATATTGTACTACAGCCTTTCTATATAGTACTCCGGATTCTCATCCGGCTTTTGTGCCATATTGAATAGTTCATCCTTCTTTTCTCTCGTTCGGCAGTAGTTTTGATATTTCAGCAGAAATTTCTGTTTCATCTGCTCCCATGTTGTGATTACCTGACTTCCAAGGCTCATGAACCATCTTAAAGCATTTCCTTTCAAGGTGGCTGGAAACAGTTTCAACTTTTGAGCATTAGTAACATAATCATAACTTCTGCATAATATATCAAATTAAAAAATAAATTCATCCGGATCTTCAGAGGATAAACCATGAAAGTTAGGTAAAGCAGACAATGGAATGTTTTTCATAGGAGTTATCCCTGCAGGGAGATCACTGATAGGAAATCCCAAGGTAGAGAGGGAATTTTCATCCCTTCTTTCTCCTTCGGGATCTACACGTCCTCCACCAAAGAAACCATCATTGTTTCCTTCCATTGTTGGCTCTCCTACTGCACTTGCTCGATCGTCAAGATCTTCTACTGGCTCTTCAATGTTTTCCACTGGTCGTCCAACGCTCTCTATTATTTCCTCAATGAGCTCTGCTGATTTACTAACACTTTCTTCTGACTCTCCAGCACTGACTGCTGGTTCTTCTATATTTTCAGGACCCACGACTTCCTCTGTTTTGTAATCTGATTGAGGGGAGTGCTGAAGTTTTGATCTTCGAGAACTTAATCTCTGTGATGATTCAGCCTTTAATACAATCTCGTCAATAAAAGTCTTCCTTCCTCCCCTTCCTTTGCCTTTGCCACCTGTGGGGTTAGTTTTCTTCTGGTTTCCGCGTCCTCTCATACAATCTACACATTTAAAAAGAAAAGATTAATGCTTTTGAAATCTATAATTGCCTTCCCCGGCAACGGCGCCAAAATGTTGGTCGCTTTAATTGTTTTCACAATTGAAGCTCCACATAAATTGTCAACCCGAGGAAGTCTTTTTATTTCAAAGACAATCACGCACTGGATATGCTCAATTTCAAAAGCAGAAACAATGTTGTAGTAAAAATCCACACAATTATCAATCACACAAATCTAATTATTCACACTCTGTTTAATCAAAGCTTAAGTCACTTAAGTTATAGCAGAAATAATTTCTATGTTGCAGTTAAAATCTAAACAAAGGAAGACCAATCTGCAAGAAAAGAAATCAATCAACCATAGTAGGAACAAGACCCTATTCCTTAGTTAGGAACTTCAGCACCTGCTGCCTGACACTTAATCACACTGTAGGAAAGGTAGCTTCAAGAGACCAAGACCCTATTCCCATGAACAGGAACCTTCAGCACTTGTTCTCTTGTTTCTAATCACACTGCAGAAAAAGGAAGGCAATTAATGGGAGCAGGACCCTATTCCTTTATACAGGAATCTTCAGCACCTGCTTCCCAGCATCATACATTCATACAATTAATAGAAATGGATTTCTCAACTTCCAAGAGTGAATGCGTTCAATACATGCAGCGCTAAAGAAACAGAGTACTACTGAACTGTGCAACTAGTGTTCAACAACAGAATTAAGGTGAAGTGCAAACGACGTAACGAATTAAACAAATTACAGGAACCAAAAGGGTGAATCTTGTGAGGAAGGCGGGCCCTTTCCCTCTCACAAGATTCCCCGGGGAAAGAACTAAATTGGAGCTCTCAAAAGAAGATTTTATTCATCTGTCAAAAGAAATGATACATTACGGATGGAGTCTAGCTCCAGTTCTCACACAATGTTCTCATGTAGCTTTACAAAAATGACCTCCCTACTAATGATGATGTCTCCTCTTTTTAAAGAGGAGACATCTTTTACAATTACATGAGAGCAAATCTACGTTTATCCCAAATCTGTTCTCTTTCTCAAAACAGGACTATTCTGTTCTTCCAAAAAAAGATATTGTTACAACAGAGACAACAAGAATGCTATCTTCAGAACGGTCCATGTAACCATGTCTTCATGCTGTTACTATTGTTCCTCAAAAGGCTCTTCCAGAATCGCAAATTACGAGTGACGGAATTTGTGTGCTTGACGGCTGTTTCAGCAACTAAGTCAGCTGTTTCAGCAACGGCCGCTTGTTCCTAGCAAAGCATATAACTTATCTGCGAGCTTTTGGACTTATGTTAGCAACGATGCACTTCGATTAATGATAAAATATAAGAGTATTATGGAATTAGATGTAAATAGATTAAACATATAATAAAGAAGAGGATTTTATATACCTTGGGATAAAGTAGATGAAAATGATAATGGAATCCTTTTTAATCATGGTTATAAAAGTAAAATGGTGTCAAAGTATATAGCAAAAATGATACATAGTGGAGTCCTAACATGCTCCAGCATTCATTAGACCAAAGGTCATTTTCACATACATGAAAGTGCCCCATGGTGTAGTAAAGGCTATCTTTAATTGATCAACAGGGTGAACTAAGATCTGATTGTACCCTGAGTAGCCATCAAGCAAAGAAATTCATCTAGACCCTACCACCCTTTGTAAAATATGATCCATCTTAGGTAAAGGGTAGTTGTCCTTTAATGAAGCTTTGTTTAAGTCTCTAAAGTCTATACAAAGCCTGATCTCTCCCGTTTTCTTCCTGACCAACACTAGATTAGATACCCACTCAGAATATCTAATAGGGACAATAATACCAGCTTCATACATTTTCATGATCTCCTTCTAAACCAAAAGCAACTGAACAGGGTTTATTCTGCGCAGCTTCTGTTTGAATGGATTTTGGTTTTCCTTGAGAGGGATTTTGTGTTGAATTATTTCAGTGTCGTAGGACTTCAGATCTTCGTAACTCCACGCAAAAACATCAGAAAATTCCTTAAACAGCTCTATGTATTTGAGTTTAATATGAGCTGGTAAAGTCTTAGACAGTTTAATCATTTTTGGTTTAAGTTCACTGCCTATATTGCACTCTTCCACTTTAGTCTCTACAGGTTCCAGTTTTGGCTCCTTAGCCACATGTTTAAAATAAAACTACTCTTTTAAAGGGGCCAGACCCTTAGGCAAACTTTCATAATTAGACTGCAGGGTTTCTAACTCCTCTGTTTCTAACTCTGCATTCATCTCTGTTTCGTTTTCAAGTTTGCTAGATAACAGGTTTACATTAGCAAGATCAAGAGACCTTTCTTCTTTATCAAGAAAATTTTCTTTACTGCAGTCTGTATCATAATCTAAGTCCAAACCATGTAGTTCGAATTCATTTTTGAATTGCATGAAGTCTTCTATTTGTTTGTCCCTGTCGAACACCTGTCAATATTTCTCGTTATCGGGAACGACTGGTTTGAATTTTATCTGAGTTGTGTAGTCTTTGGTTTCATATGGCATTAAGCATGTTCTAGCTACAAAGGCTAAATTGTGGGCCGCAATATTTCTTTTTCTTGGGACAAAAATTATCTGGTGCTCCTCAAAAGTTTTTAAAAGATCCATGACATCGTTTCGATAGGCCCTAAGTCTGGGATGATTAGAATTATACTCCCCATTGACTTGTCTAATGATTAACTCGAAATCCCCATGCACTTTGATTCTCTTGGCTCCTAAATTTTTCAACAAACGTAAGCCTAAAAGCAGGGATTCATAATTCGCTATGTTATTGGAACACTGAAAGTTTAATCGAAATGAAAGGCTTTCTGTGTGGTTATTGTCAGTGTTACAAATCTAGACCCCTGCACCAGCGTTGCTCTTAGCGCAGGATCCGTCGAAGTTCATACTCCACAGAGGATTAGTTTTGGGTTCAACAGTTGGGTCACTATGCTCTTCAACAAATGTGCTTTCGGTTTGTTCTCGAGTCTCAGCACTTAGTTGAGTTTGTTTTAATTCCTTCGGTTTTTCGTTAAGTGGAGGAATGCTTTCTTGATCGTCAAGGTTAAAAAGCGATGGACGCATGATTTGTAGTTCAAGACCTATATTTGCTTCGGTATTGTTCACGGGTTTAGCAAACTGTTTAGACATTTCTTTAGTGTTTACCTCCTCCTTTCTATCAGCCATTAACTCTGTTAAAGTTACTTGTTCATCCAATATTTCATCGTTAAAAAGGATAAATGAATCAAGGCATGTGTTTACAGAATATAGGGGAAAGTTTTGCGGTCTGTCTTGACTAGTAACCATATACTGCATAGAGAAATCCCTGTAAAGTACTCTTGATTGATTAAACACAGGGATGATCGCATAGGTCATGTCCATCTGCATAGTCCCCTGTAACTTAACCCCCCAAGACCTAGATAACAGCGTTCCATATTTTGGGGGCGCATCAGCCACGTCTATATCCATGACCAAACATTTGGCTGGAATCTGGGCAAAGTTAACACAAAGGTCTTTAATTAAACCCAAACATTTTACTCTGTTAGAGTCAAAAGAGTACAAGTATTTATAAGGTCTGGTGATTTCTAGACCCAGGCTCTCCATTACAGCCTTTGGCATTAAATTGTGAGAAGCTCTTGAGTCATGCATAGCGTTGTGTAAGATCTTTTCATGAACGTTTAAACTTACATAAAAGGGAGGAACAGGTCCCTCTTGATATCTACCTTCAAACTTAGGACCAAAGCTCTGGTTGGTCATCGTTGAGATTGACAGTGTCCCCATTTTCCTCTATATTTAAAGCTTTCAAAATTTGGGTTCTATATACAATTTGGGCAGCTAACTCGGTAAGGGGAACAAAGATTTTAATTTTGGAAATTTCCTGCTCCAAGATGAAAGGAATTTGACTCTTTAAAGCACTTGTCTCAGCCTTATTAACTGCCATTATGTCAGCAACATGTGTTTGCTGATTTGTTCTATTTACATTTGACAAAAAAGTTTTAACAGGATTACTAGCTGAAGTGTTAGTACTGCTAAGGTCTGCACTCTGTTTTGCATTGTTTTGAGTGCTTTTCTCCCTACCTTTATCAGAATTAACAGCCACTATTTTGTCTTTTGGTTTCGAAATTTTGGGCTTACTTACAGTGTTGTTCTATGAATATTTTTCAGAGGCTTTGTTGTTGGGGGTTTCTAGATTTTTCTTGCTTCTAAGGTCATACTCCTTTTGAGGCTCTATGATAAAATTTTCCATGTCTTGATAATAACTTTCATCATCATCTCTTTTGTGATCATAATGTGTATAAAGACCTTGTTTTCTATCATAATGGACCTCAAAGTCATCATCATCTACTCCCAGCATATTGATATCATCATCCTCTACTTGCTCATTTGTGTCATCAACCTCACTTACACAGTTTTGATGAAAGGGAGGAGTGATATGTTGATCATCTTCCCCAGGTCTGTTTGGAGGTTGATTTCTTCTAAAATTCTAATTCTGGTTCTGATTTCTATTTTGAGGAGCATTTTGGTTTTGGCTTGCTTGTGCTCTCTTAATTTTTCTCATCTCTTTCATCATCTCCTCCATCATTCTTTCCATATTTGAGTTGGAAGTAGAAGGTGTAGATTCCTCTCTGAAGGACACTCTCTTCTCATTCTTCATTCTCGCTCTCTTCTCTATTAAATTAACTTCCACAGCGAGAGCCCCTTTTTGCATATGTTCAAGAGTTGCAGGGTCTCTCTCTCTCTCAGCTGATAGGCCATTTCAGGGTCTAACGCTTCAGGAAACTTGTTCAATGTTGCGCCCTGTGGAGGCTTTATATCTGGGGGAAGTGCATTATATACACTGTTAGATCTAGTACAATAAGCTTGTACACTTTCCCCAGTGTTTCTGTGGAGACTTCTATAATCAGAGAGGATTTGGAGAGGATTCTTCTTCCCTTCCCATTTGTTTAGGAATGTTTGATGGAAGGCTTGGAGATTATTTATACTATGGGGGGTCAAGCCTTTAAACCATTTTCTTACTTCTCCCCCTAAGCTCTGAGCAAATAGTCTAAGTTTGACAGAATCATCATCAATTTCATTTTTGTCAAAATAGTCATTCATTTTATCCATATGTTGTGATGCAGTTGTAGCATTGCTAGCATCATATAATGGAATTTTGGACTGATAGTCCTGTGGAATATTTAATAATGGTACAGGAAGGACTAAGGGAGCATACCATGCTGCCATGATATGAGGTGGAGGTGGATTAACAAGAGGTGGATTTACAAAAGAAAAAGTGGGCTGAAGTGGAGTGGTTTGGACAATGGATGTTTGGTGAACAGATGTGGATGGTACAGTAGTAGATTGTTGAGCTGATCTTGGATGAGAGACACCTAAATTGTGAAGGAAATGTAAATCAGGAGGTGTTGTTTCTCTACTACCAGGATGTTCACTTGTTTCTGGGGATGAAAGTGAAGACTCAGACTCTAGCTGTTCTAAATCACCAAGAGACCTAGTTCTAAATGGATTTCTTAGATCTACTTGTGATTGTTGTAGAGCTGCAAGATTTTCGAGAACTGAATTAGCTCTCAAGGATGATCTGAAAACAATTGAAAATTTGATCTTAGGAGACTTCCTAAGGACACTTTCTAGATTATCAACTATCTCAGGTGGGTCTGGGTCAGGATAGGCTCTAGTATGAATCTTTCTAGGAGCCACTATGTTTTGTTTTAGACACAACTAACAAGAAAATTTCAACCAGATATGACAGACTTTAAGAGGTCAACTAATCTGTTTACACAATTTTTAATCCTACAGTCCTCTAACTGATTTTGAATGATATTACAATGATAAGGGTTCTTCCCAGTGGATTCTTAAGGTCTGTTGAGGATTGTGAAGTCGCCAAGTGGAAGTTTTTAGCTCTTTTGGAGGTAAAAGGTTTTATGGTCCACCACCATGTTTATTAAATTCCAATCTGAAATATTTTTGGGTTTTTTGAGTTATTTTTCAGCCCTATTGGTTGTTAAGAGTGTCCTAAATCTGCTTCAAAACATAGCTACGGTTATGAGACAAAGACAGTATACTCTTATGGCTAAGCCAACTGATTTTTAAAGGTTAGATAAACTCTTATGAGAACCCTAGGGTTTGCCTAGTTTGTCACTAATTCAAACAAGTTTTATCATGGTTACCACTGCTTGGTATTGCTTGAAAAGGATGCTTTCAACTCACGATGTTTGTATGAAATTTTAAGGGGAACCAGAGATTCTGGGTTCGATCCCTAGTGGAGTCGCTAGAAATGTTAGGAATCTGTAATTAGCAAGATTGGCAAAGTCCAATCATAGAAACAACATCGTTTCAACCACTTTGGGATTCTAGGATCTATCCCTCCTGAATCCGGAGAGGGATCTCTCCAATAAGTGCAAAGATTGATTTGTCTTTGAAGTTTTGGGTAATGATATTAGGCTAGTTATGAAGGCCAGGGGTTTTGTTTGTTTTTGGATGGTTGAGCATGATTATTATTTGAGGTGGAAAGTCCTAAATGCAAAGAGTTTCAAAGGTGAGAAGTTGCAAGAAATCAGAGTAAGATTTGGCCAAAAAGATAGATAATCGCAGGTTTTAGTCCATTGGGCTATGGAGTCATAATAGGGTTTAATTGAAATAGCAAGAGGCAAGAGTGGTCCATGGGGCAAGTTATCTATGTCTAAGGATCTCTCTAAAGTTTGATTTATGGAATGAAATGGTACAATAAGAAGGGGAATTTAAACAAATGAAGAACAAAGAGCAGCCCAGGATCTGGTAAGTACTTTTAAAATAGCCAGCCTTTGACACACACTTAAGAAAAACATAAAAGTAAACTAGGATCTGGTAAGTACTTTAAAACTAGCCAGCCTTTGATACACTTTCAATAGAAAACATTTAAAAACAAAGGGAAACTTGAAGGCAACTGTTGGAGAAAATACTAGCGGGCCGAGCTCACCACAAATACTCTCCTAGCTCTGCTTTACTTGGTCACTTTCAAGACAAACACAAAGATAACAAAGAATGGCCTAAGATCTGGTAAGTACTTTTAAACTAGCCATCTTTTAACACATTCCAAGGGAAACTTTCAGACAGTCTTTTGGGATAAAACTAGGACCAGGGCGCACCATATCTTCCTTAGTTCATCTCTACTTAACATATACTGAAAATAACATTTAAGAATAACAACTAGCTCAGACAGTGGGACGAGGGAACGCCAGCATTCCTATGCTTAAACTGAATTAAATCATTCCTAAATAACACAAATTGGAAGAAAACATTTAGATAAAGATTTTTCAGTCAGAGAAGGGTACTGATATACAGTAGTTCCTAACTCTATGCATGTTGTTCCTTATAAGATAAGATGAACAAAGTGGAATACAGAAATGAAATAACAATTTACAATAATAAATAACATCATCGTCGACACAGACCAGGATCCCATAAATCAACTTTAAGTCCAATGCTTTAGTTTAGCAATCATCTACACTTCTCAGCCTAACTATTCTATCACAAGCAAAGCTCCAAGAGCCAGTGAACACTATTTACAAGTAGAAGTCTCAAGCTCAAGTATATTTCAAAGTTCAACAACCAACCATTTTCTCATCTTCTACAGCAGTATTTTTAGAAGGATGAGGAGGTGGGAGAGGACAAAAGATCTCCCAAGATAATTAATACAGATTAATGACTTCTCGGCCTTTGAGGGGCTCGATGGAGAAGTTTACAAGTGTTATGTCTGTATTAATGTTTTACATTTTAAGAGTCAAGCTCAGTGGGAGCTTATGTTGACTTTTAAGGCTCTGCCTCATGTAATATTAACTCTGCTAATATTTTTGCATTAAGTTCTTTGGCAGAATTAACTCTCTGGCTGCGTTGAGGAAAATATTTTCTTTCGATCAATAACTTCGGCCTCTGTTTGAATGCTTGTGGCTACAGGTGGCACTGTGGTAGCTGAGAGGAATCAATTCACCTCTATTGAGGCGGTGGAGGCCTTTCTGTCTGTTAAACACTTATGATTTTCTTTTAATTGTGTTTTAATTTGGAGGATTAGGCTTTTGACAATCAATCTTAGCCGTAATCCCCCAAATTGTCTTCAATCTTCTGTTCTGGTATGTTTTGTCTTCGACACTGATACTCTTTGATTGTGATTTTATTCACTGTGTCTTGTCGATGTGCAGTGCTGCACAGGACTCGTGAGGCATCAATGCCCATGAAGTATTGACGAGACGTGGAAATTGAACCCAAGGATGGTTTCCCTTTAATGAATCAAAGGCGTGAGAATCATCATTCCCAGCCTTCGGCTTTCTCTTCAATACAATGGAAAACCTTTAATCCCTGCAAAATACACACAAAAGTTACAAAATCCTGCGTATTGGGTTGACTGCTTCAGAGGGCATGGGGAGAAGCGTGGCCGTTGGATGCATCATCCAACGGTGTAGATCTGTTAGAGGAGGTTAAAGAAGAGCAGAGGTAGAAATAAGTCAGAACCGTTGATCGCGCAGAGATCGACGGTGGGGATTACGCGTTAAAATCCTCTTGGTGGAAGGTGGAGGGTGATGAAATCATGAAGGAATGATTTGGGACCATTTGATCTGGACACATGGACGGTCCAGATCCAATCGGAGGATCACAATCGGCGGGGGGGGAAAACAAATGTTAAAAACACACTTGATGAAAAGATCTGATGCGATCAAATGTAGACCATTGATCTGCAGATCATATCGATGATGGGAGATGCATCGGGAGATCACAATCGGCGGTTGTGAATAAAAATTTTTAAACGAGCCAACAGAAAAAACTCCGACGCGATGATTTTGGGGCCGTCGATCTGCCGATCAGATCGACGGTGGAGGATAGATTGGGGAGGTTCAAAGGCGGGGGAAAAATTTGCAATCGGAACGAATGAGGACCGTCAGATCAAAGGAAGGCGGAAAGGAGATCGACGGCTCACGTTTGATCGGGGAATGATCAATCGGGGGAAGAAATAAAACGCGCCCGATGAAACTTGCGATGCAATGATGCGCGGGCCATTGATTGGCTTAAGATCAACGGTCGGGATCGTTTCAACTTATGCACCAGTGGAAAACTTTTAAAACATAGGAAAACCCAATTTTAAATGAAAAACAAAGGTTTTTATGCATCGGGGCGGGTTTATATATACGAAATGGATAAGCGCCCGACTGCGGGGCCTTGGTCTATATGGAATGATAATAGTTCCGGGGCGTATACAATAAAGGTCCAATCGCAATCGAAGCTTCGGGCTCGAGCTTTTCAATCTAACCATTAAACTTTTCCGATGCGATAAGCGCCACAAGGACTTAGCGCCTGGTTCCAAAACCAGGGCATACGATGGGGGAGCGGTTTGGATTTAGCCCAAAGGGGCTTAAACCCATAGTCAAAATACTTGTTTTTTAATGATATTTTCAAGATGTTTAGATGGTTTTGGGGGTTTCGGCAGAGTTTAAAAAGGAGTTTTAAACTCTGTGAAGGGGATTTCATAAAAGGTGAACAGGGGAAAATGAAAATAGAGGAAGTTTATAGGAATGAAAGGGGTAAAAATGAAGGTTAGTTTTGGAAGTAGAAGGAGGGGAAAAATGGCCTTTGGAGCAGTATTTCCTCAATGAAATCAACAGAATTTCAGAGTTTTTAAGATGGAAATAGCAGTGAAGATTGAAACAAAGGTATGATGTCTTCAAGAGGCTTCAAGAGATAACATTTTTGCAATAAAACTATTTCTTGAAGGCTCCAAAATGTTTTGGCCACCTTTTGATATGAATTTTTTTTATAGGTGGCCAACAAACTCTATAAAAAGAAAGCTCATATATCCTCCAAAACAAGGCATCGTGGAATTTTCGTTATAATTTTGTTTCTATGAAGCTTCAAGAGCTAAAACAAAAACCCATTTGATCAGAAATCATGATGAACCTCGTGACCTAAATTCAGATCTTGGTTCTCTATATTTTCGAAGATATGATTTGAGGAAGTTAGAGTTTTTGCAGGCTTCTGAATTCCATGTCAAATAGGTGACTTTGGGAAAATCGTCATAACTTTCTGTATGAGCATTGGATTAAAATTTCTTAAAAAGTGACAAAAATATGATGAAATGTAGTTTTTGGGTATCGGTTTTAGGGCCAAAGGTTGATATAGTGACACGTGGAATTTCGTACAAGTTCACTCTACTAAACCAGTCTATAATCAGGATATCATGGGAGATTGGGCATAACTCTTTCTTAAGAATCCAATCTTGATGAAACCCGTGGGGTTGGAAAGAGGACTCAGAAGGATAACACAAGACAAAATTTCAGACCTTGGAGATCCGAAATTAAATAGATACAACATATTCAATATCGAGCTCCTAGAAGGAAACAAAGAGGTATGTTATTTCTCCATTCTTGCTAGGTGTTGGGTCTAGTTTATTTCAACGGTATGCCGCAGAATTTAAGGGTTGATTTAGTGACTGTTTGATGGACGCTACAACAAAATTTTGTGCCCTAACTAGTCACCTATATGACAACAGTGAAGTAGTGTATGATTTAGTGTTATGGTGATTGAAGTATAGAAAAAACATTGAGTGTGATTTAAAGATTTTTGGACCTGTCTGTCCTTGTGACAGTGAGGTAGTGACATTAATCTTGATTGTGTCTCACAATTATTTAAATACTAGAGCATTTGGACTATGACAGTGTGTTGACATGATAACCTATGACATGTAAAAGAATTATGACTTAATATTATGTGCAGTGATGTCACTTAACATAACAATGACAATTTGATCTTAACCTGACACTCAGACCTAGACATAACAAGTATGTTGACATCTTGATTTTGACTTTCGGAATGAACTTGACAATGGTTATTTGGGTTATGACATTATATGATAGTGGTATATAATGCTATTGAATCAATATTGGTGGGCTATATGACATAAGGAAATACCCTTGGTTACTGCAATTCTTGACTTGATAATGATATAAAATATCATAATATGGATTTGCATTGATATGATGTATTTACTTTGAACTTAACATATAGTTGACCTTGACATAATTGATGATAATTGAAACTTGTGACTTTATGTTAAGTTAACTTGATGGATGAAGACAATACTCACCTTGACTTTGACATCCTAAGAATGACTTTGACACACTAAGCCATTACATGTATAATGACATTTTCCCCTAAGTTTGACTTAGCATGAGAATATCAAATAGTCATACCACACATGTTGACCTCTTGTCTTTGACTAGACTTGAAATTGATATATTGAATTTGAAAAGTAGAACCTTGAGTTCACAATGTCTATGATAGCCTAGGATAACTTGACTGTGACCTTTTAGGGTAACAATTAGTGAAGGGGACACCCTCCATTTATACAACCTATTGGAGAAGGATGGATTGCAGGTTTTGACCAGTCAAACAATGTGCTTACATATATGCTGGAAAATCTCTAGGGACAAAGTTTAAGAGCATTTATTTCAGGGCATCGGGATGACCTGAGAGATCTTGGGTTATGCCATCATTTGATAACAGTGCCAGATAGTTGATGCATTGTGTGGAGCCTCATATGATGATGACAGTGATACAACATTGATGTGTATTCATTCATGAGTAGTGTGATGACTATTCATTTGTGAAGTGACATTTTGTGGTAGCCGATAGTCATACAATGATTTGCAGTGACAGTGATATATGGTGTGCAGTGAAAGTGATATACGTTGTGCAGTGACAATGATACAATGATAGCTTGATGTGAAACTTTGTGCAATGATCATTTTGTGGGAAAAATGAATAGTGGATACCAGGATTCGATATGTATTCTACATATTCCTTACAACTATTATACATTGATTCATAGTACAGGGGGTCTAGTGTGAAAATTGTGAAACGTGATCTACCGACTCTTCTAAGTGATCAGAGTCATATTCAGGTTGTGGCTTGAGAACACTTCAGGGGGGGAGGGTAGTGCTAGGGAAAGTTGTGGCTTTGACAGGGTGCTGTTTCATCCATTCAGTTGTGAATGATAAACTGACAAGGTAGTGTAACATTCTTACCGACAATAGCTGGTAAACATAGTGTTGGGGCACTCATCAGGTTGTGGCCTGATCTACAGGGCACTGTGGCATCCTTCTGGTTGCAGCATGATATTAGGGCTTAGTATCATCCTACAGGTTGTGGCATGTGAATTAGGGGGTTCACACATCCATCATTTGTAGCATAAATATTGGTGTAACTAATATTTCTTTTAAAGAGATAAGAAGACAATTACTAGAGAAGCGTTTGGTGGTTTTTACCTAGAGGGGTTTTCCACCTAAAACTCTCTGTGTCTACTATTTTATCTTTTTGCATTGTTGTATGGTGTTGTTTACTATTGATAATTGTTTATAATTGTTTATAATTGTTTAATAAGAACATTATAATAATTGAATAATAACTAAGGCTCTGAAAAGGATTAAAAATTGCTAATTTCTAAGAAATACTCATTCACCCCCCCTCACTGTTTCCAACAATTGGTATTAGAGCTTGGTTCCTTCAGTAACATCTTAACCTCTAAAAGGAATTTTTTAGAGCATAGAGATGGGAAATCTAAAGAAGCGAGTTGCAAGGATTTCAAACAAAGGTACAAGTGCATCCAAATCTGAAGAAAGCGAGTATTGGGTACCAATCCCTGATTTTGATGCAAGTAAATAATGGATGTGGGAATCTAGGATGGAATTAAATTTGTAGGCACGTGAAGTATGAGAATCAATTTTTTCTAGGGACACATCTACTGATGAAGCTAAAAGGTACAATTCAAAGGCCATGAATATAATTTTGAATTTTTTCCCAAATTACGTGAAAACAAAAGTTGGTCAATGTTAGTTAGCTAAATCTCTCTTGGAAAAGCTTCATAATATCTATTCAACAAAGAAATTAGGTCAAGATGTTATTGAACATTCAGATTCTTCTGATAATGACGAATAAATTGAAGAAATGACTTAGACAACATTTCAAAATGAAGTGATCAAACTGATAAAGGAACTCAAAAGTCAAATGGAAAGAACAAGACTTTTGGAAGCAGAATTGAAGACAACAAAAGAAATCATCAAGGAAAATGAAGAGTGTAAGAAGATGATTAGAAGTATTAGAGCTTAATTGGAAGAAGTCAAGAATACAAAGACACAAGAATTCAAGGGAGAAGTCCAAGAAAAACAACAAGAACTTGACACAACCTTTGGAGAGATTAGCAGGATCAAACAACAGATGCAGGAAGAAGAAATTGAAAGAAAGGAATATGATCAAAGATACATATCCATAGTTGACCAGAAGCAAAAGGAATTGGAAACCTCTTCTGCTAAACTAAACAAGCTCGAGATTGAGATCGATAAGTAGAAGGACAGATATAGGTTCTCAACAGAGAAGTAGAGAAGACCACTCTTCTCAAGCTATAGGTTGAGGAGGCAGAAAAAAAAGGGATACCTTAAAAAGATGGTATTAAGAAGATCTTGTTCAAAAGCAAGAAGAAATTGATGCAACGTTTGATGAGATCAACAAACTCAAGGGATCACAAGAAGAACAATTACAAGATAAGACAAACTAAGAACAAAAAATTAAGGCAATTAAAGCTGGTAAAGCTTCAGTTGATGAAGGTACAGGCTCCACATCTTTGTAGGATGATCCTACGAAGGAATTTGTTCGGAATGAAAATCTAAAGAAGAATGTTCCAATTCCAAAAACCAAGACCAAAGCAGTAAAACACAAAGGACAACAACAAACTACAACACCCCCTCCAAAGAATAATGATAAATATTTCAGGTATGCTCGTTTATTTAATGGTTATTGTTTTTTCATGTGATAACTATGGACATATGGCCATGGATTGTAAAGTTGTTGACATGTATAACTATGAAGGACCATCACATCTGAATGAATAGTTAAGGTACACACATTTATTTAATGGTTATTTATTTTTATGTGCTAACTATGGACATATGGCTAGGGATTGTGAATTTTTTTACTAGTACAACCTTTATCTGCAAAATCCTAGAAGCAAGTTTGCAGCATCATGAGACCAGTTCCATGATGATTTTGTCAGCAGCGAATATATGCCAGATCATACAAACTTTGAATGTTTCAAATTACATGACTATGGCCATAAAGCTCACGATTGCAGATATTAGATGGAATCATCTATGGAAAACATTGAATGCTTCAAGTTTCATAACTATGGACACATAAATCAAGAATGTAGGTACAATCCTTATAAGGAATGTTACAAATGTCATAATCAAGGACATATAGCTCGTCAATGCAAGAAAAAATGGAACCGATCATGAATATTGATGACGAGAATAAGAAGGTTTGGAAGATGAGACAGGTACAAATATAGGAAGAACAGGTAAAGGATCAATAAGAAGTGCAGAAAGATAAGAATGTCTCAACAATTACGCTCTCAGGGTTCATAAAAAGTAATGAGGAATCAATAGTTGCTTTAGATAATGAGTCAATTCAAGATGGTTCGTTAAATGATACACAATTTTTAACAATCCGGCTCGTCGAATCCTTGAATTTTGAATATGGGGAGTTTATACAACAGTATGTGGCACAGATCTACCATTAACAGAAAAAAAATGGGAAAATTGTGACAAATCGATAACAATTTCAGGGGGAGAAGAAGAATTAAAGGCTTACATGTCTTCAGAGATTGCCAAAGGAAGGTTTCTTCTCAACGGGAACACATGCAGGTTACAGGTCCACAAGGATCACCATTGACATATTATTACAAGAAGGATTCTTGCCAGGGGGAGCACAGGCCACATGAAGAAAGAAAATTCTCAGGGGGAGTAACCCTTTGCCATTGATGTCAAAGGGGGAGATAAAATCTGAGAAGGAGATTGAAATATCGAGGAGGTAAAGAATGAAGTCAAGGAGAGTAGTACTGAGAGGAGGAGTATATGTGTTGCCATCAATGACAAAGTGGGAGATTATTGGATGGAGTTATCATTGATGTCAACCCATGGAGTTGAATGGGTTCTACTTTGACCAAAAACACCAGTCATTGATGTTGAATGGATAATGAATGCTTCTCAATAATTGTCAGATTACATCTAGATAACAACTACACTGTTGGATGGTTGAAAACCCACGTCCTAGGGTTTGGTTTCTCTAGACTGAGGATGTACCTTGTCTTTTTTGAGGGTTTTTGAATGGTTAAATCATTGATTTTGGCTTGGATATCCATGTTATTTTATTCTCCTTGAAAACATATTTCTGTTGGTATGTGATACGCTATGTGGTTCCTCTTGGTTACAGAGATAAATGAGTTTGAAGGTAAAAAGCCTAGTTGGTGGGATAAAACCCAAAAAGAAGGTGACTTGGCACATTTCCATTAGTTGTAGGCACCTAAAATTAATATTAAGGGTTTCTTGCCATACTTTGTGGAGATACTATCCTAATGAAGGGCTTCAAGCCACTATGCACCCATATAACTCCTACATCTCGTTAAAGTTCCTAATCTAGTTAGGTAGTGCATCTTCCTTAGGGAATAAGAAAAAAAATACACAATATTTATTAATTAAAATTAACAATTAATAATTTTTTAAAATCCTAAATGTCTCCTTCAACGTTCACTATAGAAGCCCCTCTCAACTATATAAAAAGAAAGCTCATATATCCTCCCAAACATGTCATCGTGGAATTTTTGCTATATTTTGTTTCTATGAAGCTTCAGAAACTGGAAAAAAAAAGACTTATTTGAGACGAAATCCTGATGAACCTTGTGAAAGAATTTCAGATCTTGGTTCGCTATATTTTCAGAGATATGATCTGAGGAATTTAGGGGTTTTGCGAGCTCCCAAATTCCATGTCAAAAAGGTGATATTGGGAAAATCGTCATAACTTTATCTCTAAGCATTGTGTTAGCCCCCCATAAATTTTTTGACAACCAAATAGGGGGCTAAAATGTTTTTGAGCCTTCAAGGAATGCATTTCCTCTGAAAAACACATCATCCTTGAAGCATCTTTATGCCTGGTGTCCTTTGATAAATTTCCCTCTGCTGATTTCCGTTATAAAACCTCTCTGTTTGTGAAGAAATGCTCTAAGGCCCATCTCCCTTTCCCCTTATTTCACCCCCACTTAGCCTCTATTTTATTCACCCTTGTCTCCCCTTCTATTTCCTTTCTTACCCTTCAAATCCCCCCAAAATCCCCTTTAATTTCTTTCCAAATCCTTTATAACCACTTCCCCTTTCCATACCCCGCCATGTATTACATATAAAATCTATTGTAAAGTTTATGTTATATAATATGTAACCCGCCGTTGTTTTCATCGCGGATATTTGCGATGCGATCTGATCGCGCTGTCGCACTTTCTGCCCATCGCAGATTGCACTCATCGCATGATCGCATTTTCACTTGTTCGTTCGATCGATACATTGAAAACATTTGCGATGCGACCTGATGGCGTCGCAAATCCTCCGTCGCACTTGCGGCCATCGCTTGTCCTCTCGGACGGTTGGCGCTTCATCGCACCCCGCCAGTCGCCTCGCACTTCCCAATCGCTTCCCCTTCCTCGATCGCAATCAGAGGCTATAAGTGTGCGTCCCTCTCGTCTATCGCGATTGTGATTCTCCAACTAAGCCTTAACTGTCCATTGGGTCTAAGATCCAATGGTTGATATCGGATCGCCATCCGCCTCCGGCTGGGTCCCACCTCATCGCATTTCACTGCATTCCCTTCACACTTCTTTGTATTTTGTTCGAATTCTAAAGTCTTATGTTTCACGATTGTTCTGCCTACTTTCATATATCATTCCGCTGCTCGACCCCCGCCGTTGATCTTCGTTCCCAGGCCGCGATCTAACGGTCTGCGCTGCATTCTGCCATCAAACCCTATTATTCGTGAGTCTTCACCAGTTCATTACATTTTGTCACCATTGTTTAGTGAAAGCCACCTTCCTGCCGCCACGCTATCATATTTTTCGCCCTTCGCTCCACCAGTCTTCCATTGCATTGATTGTCTACACACAGTTGTGAGTTTCTGCAAAGTACAAGAGTTGAAACGTCGCCATAACTACACAGTATGGATGCATCAGTAAGTTTTCCACTGACAGAGGCAAGGAATTTAATGAAGGGCGGGTTTCCACGCCAGTAGAATGTCTTCTTCCGAAGAAGGACGGATTGCCCATACTGTTTGATTTTATGCCGTGCTCCAGAGGAGATCCCCGCTCGGAACGCAGTCCAAGGATATCAGAACATTTGTTGCTCAAGTATGGCGGACCATCCCGTTTTTCATTGCCATTTTTTTTATTCACCAAGGGTACCACAAAGTATAGTGAACCAGAATGCATCAGAGACTTATCTGGAATCAATGAAGCCTGACAAAGATCGTTCTTTTCTCCAAAGAGTGCCAAAAATTAATGCTCAGAGTTTAAAATAGAATGGGCTTCGGCCCTCCCCTTCTTTTCTGAGTTTAATGTTATATTTAGTGTTCTGCCTACTTCCTCTGCTCTTTTTCAGCTATAAAAACTATGAAAAAATTGTTGTAAAGGTTGTTGATGAGATAGCAGAGAGGTGCAAGCAGTTTCTCTTGAGATAAGTTCTATGTGTATAATTGTAAGATAGGCTGAGGAATATGTATTTAGACTGAATGTCCAAGCTATTGGATATGGTATACCTGATTGGTGTTGATGTTTAATATGATAAGCACATTTCATTGGATCCTGATCTAAAGCTGCAGTGATGTTTTTCTATCTCTGTGTTTATTTCCATTTCATTTCATTTCATCTGGCTCGCATCAGAAATTTGGCATAAGATTCACCCTTGCTAGGTGCCTTATGTTGCTGCTCTCCCAGCCCTTTATGTTTTCTGCTTAGTGTGTTTATCTAGAGATGGATTTCAATTGATTTAACCAATGTAGTGGATGTTGTTGCCTACTAGCTGATGTATGAATTAACGGAATTTGTTTTAGATGTTCTTGTTAGGATTTAAAGGAATGTGTTGAGAACACTGGGAGGTCTAGAACCCCGTATCTGCCTCACTATGATCTTTCCATTCTGATTAAGCCTTTCCAAGTTCCCTTGTGCTGCCTCTAATTTTGTCCAAGCAGGTCTGGAGTTAAATGACCTCTGACCTGATCTATAGATGGGATTAGTTGGTTCTCCCCCCTTCACTCTCGGTCCTTAATGTCCCATACCACCCTATCACTTTAGGATCCAAGGCTTTAGATGACTAGCCCAACTGAAAGCTTGCATATTGATAGCAAGTAAATGCTTTCTTGACTCCATTGCCCAATGGACTTGATTTTCTCTGGATTATCTCTCCTTTGCCTAAATTCTTCTTTGCCCAATCCTGTCTCATGATGAACTCTTCCTTCCTGATTCCCAACAACCAAAATCTTAATCAAGTAAACAAACCCTGTGCATATAACTAGCCTAAAATCATAACTTAGAGCCTCAAAGACATACACTTTGACTCATATAGAGAGATCCCTCTCTGGACCTAGGAGGGCTAGATCCTAAGGTCTGAAAGTGGTTCTGATGTTGTCTCGTCTTTTGGTCTTGCCAATCTGGCCAAAACACGGGAACCCCAACACATTGGATTCAAATTTCGTAAAAGGATACAACAAGAGGATAGATTGTATTTTGTTAGGTATCATTTTTATGGCCAAATGTCGATACAATGATACATGGAACTTCGTACAAGTTCACTCTAATGAACTAGTCTATAATGAGGTCATCATGGGAGATTGGGAATAACTCTTGCTTGAAGAATCCAATCTTGATCAGACCTATGGGGTTGGAAAGAGGACTCATAAGGATACCACAGGATGAAATTTCAGACCTTGGAGACCCAAAATTACATATATAAAACAAAGTCAATATTGAACTCATAGAAGGAAACAAAAAGGTATGTTATTTCTCCATTCTTGTTAGTCGTTGGGTCTAGTTTATTTCAAGGGTATGCTGCATAATTTAAGGGTTGATTTAGTGAATGTTTGAGGGACGTTACAGAAAAATTTGGTGCCCTAACCAGTCACCTATATGTCAATAGTGAAGCAATGTATGATTTATTGTTATGAGGATTGAAGTATAGAAAATACATTGAGGGTGATCTAAAGATTTTAGGACCTGTGTATCCTTGTGATAGTGAGGTAGTAACATTAATCTTGATTGTGTATTACAATTATCTAAATACTATAGAAGTTGGACTATGAAAGTGTGTTGACACGATAACCTATGACATGTCAAAGACCTATGACTCAATATTATGTGCAGTGATGTCACTTAGCGTAACAATGAAAATTTGATCATAACCTGACACTCAGACATAGACATAACAAGTATGTTGACACCTTGATTTTGACTTTCAGAATGAACTTGAAAATGGTGATTTGGCTTATGACATTATATGACAGTGGTATAGAATACTATTGAATCAATATTGGTTGGCTATATAACATCTTCTATATACACTTATTTCTTTGATAAGGAAAGACCCTTGGTGACTGCAATTCTTGACTTGACAATGATATAAAATTTATATGATGTATTTACTTTGAACTTAACATATGGTTTACCTTGACATACTTGACAATAATTTACACTTGTGACTTTATGTTAACTTAAGTTGATGGATGAAGAAAATACTCACCTTGACTTTGACATCCTAAGAATGACTTTGACACACTTCGTCATTACATGTATAATGAAAATTTTCCCTAAGCTTGACATAGTATGTGAAGATCAAATAGTCATACCTCACATGTTGACCTTTGGACTTTGACTAGACTTGACATTTATATATTTACTTTTACTAGTAGAACCTTGAGTTGACAATGTCTATGATAACTTAGGATAACTTGACTGTGACCTTGTAAGGTAGCAATTAGTAAAGGGAACATCCTACAGTTATACAACCTATAGAGAAGAATGGATTGCAGAGTTTGACCAGTCAAACAACGTGCTTACATATATTCTAGTAGCTCTCTAGGAACAAAGTTTGAGAGCATTGATTTTAGGGCATCAGGATGACCTAAGACACCTTGGGTTATGCCATCATTTGATAACAGTGGCAGATAGTTGCTGCATTGTGTGTAGCCTGATACGATGATGAAAACGATGCAACATTTATGAATATTCATTCATGAGTAGTGTGACGACAGTTTTGATGACTATTAATTTGTGAGGTGACATTTTTTGGTAGCTGGCAGTTATACAATGATTTTAAGTGACAATGATATACCATGTGCAGTGACAGTGATACATCGATAGCTTGTTGTGTAGCTTTGTGCGGTGATCAGTTTGTGGAAACAATGATCGGTGGATACCAGGATTCGATATTTATTCTACATATTCCTTACAACTATTCTACATTGATTCAGAGTATAGGGGGTCTAGTGTGAAAATTGTGAAACATGATCTACTGACTCTTCTAGGTGATTAGAGTCACCTTTAGGTTGTGGCTTACACAGGGTGTTGTGGCATCCATTCAATTGTGGCTGATAAACTGACAGGGCAACAAAGCATCCTTTCTGACAACAACTGGTAAAAAGAGTGTTGGGGCACTCAACTGGTTGTGGCCTGATCTATAGAGCACTGTGGCATCGTTATGGTTGCAACAGGATATTAGGGTTTACTAGCATCCTACAGGTTGTGGCCTGTAAATTAGGGTGTTGAAGCATCCCTCGGTCGTAGCTTAAATCTTGATGTAACTAATATTTCTTTTAAAGAGAGAAGAAGACGATTACTAGAGAAGCATTTGATGGTTTTGACCCAGAGGGGGTTTCCCACCTAAAATTCTCCGTGTCTACTGTTTTATATTTCAGCATCATTGTATGGTGTTTTTTCCTATTGATTATTATTTATAATTGTTGAAGAAGAACATTGATAAGAATTGAAGAATAAACAATGCTCTGAAAAAAGATTAAAAGGTGCTAATTTCTAAGAAATATTGATTCACCCCATCTTAGTATTTCCAACAACTTCTCCTCAAATTATGTCCAGAATCCATTTTTTTCTAAATGTTTTTCCTTTCATTAACTTGATTTTATTCTTTTCTTTTTTTCTTCTTTGATGTCTTTAGTTTTTCTTCAATTTCATGACTTTAAATTTCACTAACTTTCTTTCTTCTACCATTTTCTCTTTTATTTTTCTTCTCAACTTCATTCAAAATTGACTAAGAGAAACATATTCTTCTAATGTTCATCCTTCACTTTTTGATTCGTCTATATTGATCTAGTGTATTCGCTACATGTTTTAAAAGTTTAACATGGACAAAAAGGAATTGCAAAGGGCACTCTTAATATATGTGTAAAGTATTTCTCCACCAATGATAAAAAGTAGAGCGTTCGTATCAGTGAGAAAATGAAATGCCCACTACTCTCACGAATTCGTATGACAAGGACATGGCATGCATGTTACGAAACCAATGTCATAATTACAATATAATCAAACTTGAGTGTATATCGATTTGGAAATGAAAAAATCAAGTATATTTCTAAAATATTTTGGCCTATAATAAATATCAATTTCACCTATGCTCTTACGCTCTTTGTGACTCGTTGACTATGTTTCATAACGAAGTGGTATATATTATGGTTTAATCAACTATCTCGGCAAGCATGACAAACATGAAAGTGTTTTTTTTTATATTTTATTTAAATTTTCTAAATGAACATTTGTTATATATATAGACTAAGTTGATGTTGGATAGAAGAACGATTATTATTTTTTAACTAGGTTGAGCTGACGTTGGAAGTCTTTTAGGATAGTTTAATTCTCCAAGAGTGGCTCCTATTCCCCATTATATTTGAACCTATAACCCAGTGGGCACTAAATCTCACAAAAAAAAAAATAATGATCTACACCTTGTGGGTAATTTTTATTAAAATTGTATTCATAAGACTTTACTCATATATTAACATTATCCTTTACAAGATCATCGATACCCACATAGGTTCGGTAAAACATTCTCTCTACTCCCCCAAATAATTTAAGAAAATCATAAATTAATTTTATTTCAAGGGACAAGATCTGGGAAAACACTTAAAGTGGTGATAAAAGATAATATTTAATGAAAAGTTATAATGACTATAATAAGAAATGGAAAATTTTCTTAGAAAGTATATTATCCTAGCTACTTAAATTAATAATATTAGTAAAACACTTACTTCATAATATATTTGACATTTTCATGATTAAAAAAACATAATTACCAAATTACAACTCTATTTCAAATTGCTAGTATTATAATTTGTTATAAAAAGAGCATGAAAGAATATTCTTAATCATAAATATTGTAGATAGGCTTTGTTATAATAGCATGGCCTACTAGCACCATATGCCCAAAAAACCATGACTTATGTTCATATGATACATTTTCACATCATATGTTTTTAAAATTAATCAATTTAATTAAAAGGGCCAAAAGTCATAACTATTTTTGACATAAATCTTAATCTTTTATTTGTGATTAGTACTTAAAATATTCTAAAATATTTCATGGAGGTAAAATTCAATGAACTCTAACTGTAAAACACTAACCTTCTGTGGATAAAACGGAAACTTACGTACAAAACTGCATAGAAAGGTTCATGAGAAAATGAGTCATTGAGTCGGAGCTGTGAAATGGAAGGAAGTAAAGAAGTCCAAGGTATGGAGCCAATAGTTGTGTCATCTATCCTATGCAACAAAACATATTAAACATGAATCACAACACCAAGGGAGAATGTTACCATCAGTCCTGCAGCCAATCTGGTACTCATTCAATTAAACTCACCTGCAATAAGGAAGAATGACCATCGTGAACCTTGCAACACAAAAGATTTCAGTATTAGAGTCCCACCTTGTAAATAAATAACAAGAAGTAAGAAACTACAGAAAAATAAAATACCCCAGAAGGAATTACTTATGAGCGAGAATTTGAACTAGAGAAGCATTGAACCCTATAACCTCTTGCAACTTCCAGATGCACTTCGCTAAGCACAATTAAGGAAAAAGGAATGATAGGCAAGTAATTGAGAGTTCAACAGTTGAAGTGAGTCCTCTGTGTGCGTGAAGGTGAAGGAGCAATAATCAATTGCAAAGTAGCACACGTGGCCACCAATAAGCGTCGTGGTTGTTTGATAAACAAATATTGGGAGCTTTCGATGTTGTGTAATGAAAATGTTGTGTTTTCATTTTCTCTAGCTGAGGAAGTTCGCTATAACCATTTCAATCTGATGGCAGAGGATTCTTTAATCGTCTAACATGATATCATACGGTACAAACAAGTATACGATGGCATCTGGGGGAGTTGTTTTCAAACAGGAAGTACATGGTGGCAACTAGGAGAGTTGTTTTCAAATTATTTTCAAAGAATAATGCCTTACGACGTAAATATCCATAATTTTGAAATTTAGTTTTAAGACATTATATAGTATTATATTATATAATACTATATTAAAACTGTTTATCCTAATATATTGTTATATGATATATATGTATATCAATTTTATGATATTAATGTGCTCTAGTATATTAATATACATTATAATATATTAAATTTGATATTAAATTAAAATTGATATATTATAATATAGTAAAAAAGAATTATATTAAAATTTTGATGGGCATTTTAAAAAGAAAAATAACCTTAAAGAAAAATATAAAGTCGAATGGATCTATGTAATTTTTTATAGTGTTGGTTATTGTATTCAAAAAAATTTTTAATTATTGAGATCTAATTATATTCAAAATAATATTAATAATTTAAATATACAACTATATATATATATATATATATATATAAGTTTAGTAGAACTATGGTTTCAACATGTTTAACATATTACCCTAATTGAGATGGAGAATTGAACCAGTGATTTCACATCAAAGAGACTATCTATCGAAAACATATAAAAATAATTAATAAATTTTTTAATAATTTTTTATTTTTATTTTTATTTTTAAATTGGGAAGTTCTATTCACATTAAGTAGAAAAAAATATTGTACAAAAAAGCCTTAGAGGCTGAAGACCAGAGTCAAACATGTTCGTTGTGTCGAGCCCACACTCGGGGAGAGGGATACAAGGGAGAAGTATTGAGTGGGGAGACAGAGAAAAAAAACACAGTATAACTGCAAAATTCTGAAGCGTTCCAGGAACTGGAAAAAAGATCATTTGATCTCGCGAGCTAAGTGAGCTTCATACAAACAGAAAACAAAAAATACTAGGAGAAACTGAGAGAGTTATGGACCCGAGGGGGCCTGCACCTCTTCTTCATCATTGAGATAGTCCTCCACGCTTATCAAGCGATCCGGGGTTCCTTCCTCCAGGTTGAGGAGATTGCGGTGTGACGGACCAACCTCCTATGGATTCATTTTGGCATGAACTTCTTGCGTGACTCTGCGCTTCAGCTCATGCTGCTTGACCAAGCTATGTTTCAGAAAATCGTAGTGAGGGGAGGAGCTGTCAATGAAGCGGAGGTGGTGAACCGCCCTTACGTAAGCTTCAAATTTGTCAAACAACGCATCCATCTTCCTTTCCAGCCTTTTTATAACACTATTTTGCTCCTGGATCACAATAGCCAGTAAAGTTTTAGTGTGCCAGTGCAGATCAATGGCACGGCTGTAAAGGTTTTCATGGCTCCTGGTAAGAGTGGAGTCTGGGATCCAACGGAAAGCAGTTTCTACCGTTTCCGAGGGGGTGGACCTGCGACGGGCAGAGGCCTTTACTTCCATGCCAGCCAGAAGCTCCTGCACCAGCTCCGAAGTGTTCTCCATGAAGATGCGAGCAGCATTACACGCCGAGGTCTCCGTCCTCATGATCGGATGACGGGATGGATTCTCCCAGTAAGTGTGGCGACAGCGGCGAGGATGGGGAGGAGGGTGGCGACGATGGGGAGCCATGGAAGACTGCTTGCTCAGAGAGATGGAGGGATGCGTTCCGAGTAGAAAGCTGTAACTACTGCGCAGGGTGAGAGGGGAGCCCAACAGAGGGAAATAATGAGGGATGAAAGCGAGGTGAGGGGAATTTAAGGGGATGGGCCAAGGGGAGGGAGGAGTGAGTGAACAGCTGTTTCGCGTGCATGCAAGGGTGATGGAGGCCGGCTTGGAGTAATGGCCTTATGTAGAGGCATACCAGGGTGAGAAAACCAAGGACAAGCCACCACCACGATCAATCATGAGAGGGAGTACTGCGTAATAGGTCATCATGATTGATAGGTGATGGTGGTTCTGACAAGACCAAAGCCTTCTGAAGATAAGTTTTGTTAATTTTTGTGCAAGTGGTTTTTACTGTTGGAGAATCAATTGTGTTCCAGTTCTGAGAGGCAAGTCTCGCCAAGGTCTTTACTCCTTGGTTAGCAAGGTAGTTAGCCAACTTATTTTCCTCCCTTCTGACATCCATGAAAGAAACCCCTCTCGCTTCCCCTATATTGGCTTTGATTTTATGTAAGATTTTGTTGATACTCCAGCACTCGGAATCCTGACTGACGCTACGCCCTTGCTGAAGCTTCCTGCAATCTTGGGTAGCAATGTTGGAGTCACCCTCTACAAGAAGGGACTAGTAGTTGTTGTGCTTGGAAATTTCCAATCCGTGAGCCAACGGGTGGAGCTCAGCTACATTATTAGTGGTGTGCCCCAAATTTCCATAGTAAATCCAGAGGGTGGAGCCTTGAGAGTTGCGAAAGACTCCACCGAAATCGGCCATTACTGGGTTGTTCTTGGATGCTCCGTCATAATTGAGCTTGGTGAAATTATGATCGGGAGGTGGCCAAATGGATAGCGGCAGGGAAGGGTTAGGGTCAGCAGGGGAAAGGGTGCATGATGGGGGGGGGGAGGTTGAGAAGGGAAAGGATTCTGGAATCATCCACCGAGGGAGGGTGAGTAGGGTTCAGGAGGTTGGCCATGGAGGCAGATTCACATAGAGTGCATTTAATTCTTTGGAGAAATTGTTCTTCCTTTGAAGCCTTACTCTTGAAAATGCGGGAGTTCCGTTCCTTCCAGAGGGCCCAGCAGATGATGCCCGGGAGGAGGTTCCAAGCTAAATTGATGAGGGGTTGTTTGGAGAAAGCAGGGCGCCAATTTTCCAGAGAGGAGTGAATGGAATCGTGAATGCAATCAAAGGCTTTGAATACATGAAGGAACCATGAACAAATGTTGGAAGCAAAAGGACAGGTGTTGAGGATGTGGTTGGTCATTTCCACGTCAGAGTGACACAGTGTGCACACGGAGGGTCCTATGAAGCCTTTCTTCAATAGATTGTCCCATGTTATAATTTTCTTGTGCATAACCAACCAAAGAAAGAGTGTGATCTTCGGCCAATGGTTCCTACTCCAGAGTCTTTGCCATCTGCGGTCTTGTGGATTTGCGGTGGGACTTTGCAGGATGTTGTAAGCTTCTTTGATATTGAATCTCCCTGCTACATTTGAGCCCCATCGTAGGATGTCCGGTCCTTCATCCTTTTGAATTTTCCTATTTTTTAGTTCCTCTGGAAGAATGTTCATCGGCTGGTGGAAAGGGATAGGGATAATGTCTTTGATGTTCAACCATTCCCTCCACTCGGAGACTCCCGAGAGTTTCCAATAGTCTTTGACTTTGTGTTTATTTTGAGCTTCCAGCTGCCTTCTAGCTGGCCTGTAAATCTCCAAGTCAAGTTTGGGACATTGCTCCCAAGCAACCACCTAGAACAGGGCATTCTCACCATTACATATCTCCCAGAAGCTGTGATTTTGAATGAGTGATCTGTTGTCCCACTCCTGATTCCAGATAGGAGAGCCTCTGAGGTTGCCTGAGAGCCTAATAAGAGGGTACCAAGGGTGCATGGGGGCATATTTGGCTTTCTATAGCAAGGCCCAAGGGGTGGAAGGATTAGTGAGCCAACGCCACCAGGTTTTGGCACCCAGAGTCTTACCCAGGATGCCTGGATCATGAAGTCCAAGACTGCCCTCTTTCTTGAGCAGACAAACTTTGTCCCAGGCCACCAAGGCCCATTTTCCATTGCTGGCTTTGCCTTTCCAGAGGAAATCTCTTTGAATGGCTCTGATCTAGTTCAAGATGGAACAAGGAGAAGCGATGACTGAGAGCTGGTATAGAGGCATGGCTGGAAGAACAGAGCGGACAAGGACTAATCTTCCTGCTAGATTGAGGGAGCGAAAGGTCCAATTGGAGGTCTTTTTCTTGAGCTTAGAAATGAGGGGTTCCCAGTTCGAGCAGGCTAGAGGTTTGTAGGTCAGGGGAACGCCTAGGTATTTTGAGGGGAAGTGAATTTTTTGGAATCCCAGGATATTGGTGATGTGGTTTTGGATGGCAATGGGAGCGTTGAGAAAGAAGATTTTAGACTTGGGATTGTTGATAGAGGATCCAAAGGCTAGGGTGAAGTCATCAAGAATTTTGCAAAAAGCATGGTCTTCCTTGGCTGTTGGGCTTCCCATGAGGAGCGTATCGTCCACAAACTGCTGGTGGGAGATGGGAGGGAGGGGGGGGTAGAGATTGAGGCCAGAGATAAGATTGCTAGAGGAGGCCGCAGAGATGGACCTGCCAAGACCCTCAGCCATGATGACAAAGAGGAATGGGGAGAGAGGGTATCCTTGTCTGATGCCCGCAAAGGGTTTATGACGAAGGTGGGGGAACCATTGAGGAGAATGGAGAAAAAAGCCCCAGAGGCCAATGCCATAATCCATTTGATGCAGTCAGTGCTAAATCCAAAGGAAGCCAACATATGTCTAATGTATTTCCAGTTAATCTTGTCAAAAGCTTTGGACATATCAAGCTGAATTAACATACCTTGTTTTCCCTGGTCTTTGAGAGAGTGGATAACTTCCCAAGAGAGAATGCTGTTATCCATGATTTGTCTGCCTTCAACATACCCAGTTTGATTAGCCGAGATAAGGAGAGGCAAGAGAGGTTTGATGCGGTTGGTGAGAACCTTGGAGATAATCTTGTATATTACATTACAGAGAGAAATGGGTCTGAAGTGGTTAGGAGAGTCCACCCTGTTTGATTTAGGTATGAGTACCAGAAATGTGGCGTTGAGGGAGGGAAATATGGATTTCTTCATCCTTGATTCCTCCACCATGTCATAGACATCTTCCTTAATAGTGCTCCAGCAAGATTTCTAGAAGTCGATGGCGAAGCCATCAGGCCCTGGTGCCTTACCATTTGGCATAGACTGTATAGCAGCTTCCATTTCCTCTATGGTAATTTTTTTTAACAACATCTGATTGTGTTCTCTAGTTAATATGGATGGGATGTTGTTGGTGATCTTCTTAATGTGTTCTTCATTGTGCTGATTACTTTATTTGAGGATACTCGAGAAGTGTTGGTTCAGTTCTTCCTCAATTTCCTGATGGGTATTAAGCAAGAGACCCTGCTTGTTTTTTAGGTTGAGAATCCTGTTGTGCTTTCTATGTTGGATAATTGATTTGTGGAATAATGCAGTGTTTTTTCCCCATCTTTGAGCCAGCTGATCCTGGATTTCTATCTCCATAGGGTTTCTTCTTGGGAGGCCCTTACTTCCCATTGTTTCTGAAGTTATGTTTCTTCCTGTTTGATTTCCTCTGTTAATCCATTTTGAATGATTCTTTGTTGAAGTACTCTCATTTTTAATTCTATCACTTTTTTCTTCGTTGTGATATCTCCGAAGGTTTTCTGGTTCCATTTTTTTAATTATTGTTTGATGAATTTTAGTCTTTGGTGGAAGCCTTGCATCTTGCTACCATGCTAAGGGAGCGATATGGTCCACCATTCCTTGATTCTTTCTTGGAAATCTGGGTGGGAGAGCTAGAACGCCTCAAACCTTAAGGGTGCATTCTTCGGCCTTTTAGAGATTTTGATGGTTAAAACTATCGGCCAATGATCTGAGCCAACTTGCGGAGCAATGCTGGCTTCTGTTTCCATAGAGGAGAGGAATAACTCTTCCGAGAGGAGAAAGCGGTCAAGTATGGAGGTAATTTGATGCTCACCTCCTCTTCTGTTATTCCAGGTGTAGATGTCGTTTTTAGTGGGGGTGTCTATAAAGCCCAAGTCATCTATCTTGCTTTGGAAGGCCAGAGATTCTGAGTCCAGTCTGCGGAGCCCACCCCTTTTTTCACCCAAATTTAGGATCATATTAAAGTCTCTAGCCAGGAGCTGGTACTGATGACTAAGAGGTTGGAGAAAGCTTTTGAGATGGTTGAGCCAGGAAAAGCGTTCATGAACCGTATGAGGACCATAGACGTTGGTGATACATAACTTTTCTTTAGTTCTCGTGATTTTGAGAATCATAGTGAGGGCATGCTTGGAAGCAAAGGAGTCAATCAGATGAAACTTTGAGTCTTTCCAGAACGTTGCTATGCCTCCAGCAGTGCCATAGGCAGCAATAGCTAAATGACTGTACTGTTTCCTAAAGTAGGCTTGTTGGATGGCCATCATTTCGGACAATCCGCTTTTCGTTTCTTGTAGCATTAGAATATCAGTTTTTCCTGAGGTAACTTTGGATTTGAGGATCCTTTTTTTTATAGGACTATTGCGTCCTCTGATGTTCCAGGATGTGCAGATCATAATAAAATATTGGGAGTAAGAGAGAGAACCTTTACCTTGCCCGCATTGATAAGGCTACGTCCGAGCTCTTGGAGGTGTTGACTATTTGTTTTTCGACCCCTTCTCTTTGGTTGCCCCTTTGTTATCTGGTTGTTGGCTTTGAGGTTTGCTTTGATTCTGCCAGCTTGGTTATTCCCCTTGATTTGGTGTTCTCTTTGCTTTTGGAAGCTTTGTTGCAGAGTGTATGCTTCCTCAAATCTTTGTAGATAATCTTCTGGTATTCCCTCGAAACCTTTTGGTGTCCATTCCTTTGAGATCTTTTGCAGGTCCATGTCCATTAGGATGTCCTCTATCGCTTTTTCCTCTAACGATGGTAGGTCCTGTGTGAAATCCATGTCATTTTCTTCCTATGTTGACTGTTCTTATTGAGAGAGAGTGGTTGTGTTCTCCATATCTGTATCCACGTCCTTGTTCTATTCGTTGGTCTATTCTTTGCTATTGTTGTGTTGTCCTGTTTCCTCTGTTATGGAAGAGAGGATGTCATATTTTTTTTGTTGTGCTTGATTTGGAGCTTCTCTTCCTATGTTTCTCCTTCTGCTTTGCCTGTTTTTGTAACTCACTTTGATGAATCCTTGCTCGTCCTTCCGGCCTACTTGATTTTCTTTTGGGGATGGCTAGTTCTATGGGAAATCTCTGAAGATATGTCCATGCTCGTGGCACTTCCGACAACGGAAAGGTATGTGTTCATATTCCACCTCTTGAGTCCAAGTTTCATCTCTGAAGTTCATATTGATGGCTTCTGGAAGGGCGCCAGAGACATCAATATATGCGCAGATCCAAGCGTATGAGATGTAATGTCCATTCTTTGTACCTTCTGACATCTTTATGTATTCTCCTAGACTGTTTCCAATGGCTTGGAGAATCGAAGGTGCCCAGTAGTCCGTAGGGAGAGAATAAAGTCTAACCTAGACTGGGACACGAGTGAAATCTTCTTTCTTAGGAGTGAAGTTCTCCTTCCAGAATCTCATGTAAAGACTAGCAGAGTTGAAAAAATATGGTCCCCCTTCAAAAATTTTGTCCTTGTCTTCCAGGAGAGCGAAAACTATGGTGAAGAATCCTTTCGAACCAAGCTGGAGTTCTATTGCACCTTTGGGGTTCCATTTGGCTTGGATCCAACCTTTAAGGGCTCTTTCAGATGGCCAGATGCCCATAAATTTGGAGATGATGGCATGTTCTCTCATGTATTCTCTGTAGACCTCAATGTTCGGATCCTGAATGACTATTTCCGGGATCTTCGTAGCTTTTGGGTGGCATACGTTAACTTTTTGATGATTTTCCTGGACCTTCTCTATAGCCGCAGAGTTGCTACCGTCGGGGTTCTTTGTCTGGTGTGTCATCCGCTCAGGCTCACCTGTATTATCTTTAGGTCCTTTGGCAGAGCCATCTGGCTTTGGGGCGAGAACTTCTTTGTCCTTTTCCTGATGAGGGGAGCTAGGATGGAGCTCCAGATCGGAGTAGGGAGAGGCCGAAGAGTTGATAAGGTGCGTGAAGAACGAAAGTTCTGGTGAAAGGGAGGGGCCTGCAACTTGATCTCTGAATGAGGGCGCCGAATGGCTGAAATTCTACTCCATAGCAGGAGCCCACAGAGAGAAGCTTTGGATTGCTATGGTAGGGTTGCAGGTGCAGAGCCTGTAGCAGCCAGAGGGAGAGGCCGCGGAGGAACCCAAGGATTAGGTCATGAGCTAGGGTTCGCTTGCAGAGTAATCAACTCGATTTAATAATTAAAAATTTAGAAAATATATAATATTTATAAATTAATCAATTAAAAATAGAGTTATATATATATATATTATATCCAATTTTAATATATATATATATATATATATATATATATATATATATTAAAATTAAAATTGGATATAATTATGGATAAAAAATAATAGAACATATTTCATAATTAGCTTGGCTTCTTGGCTGGTTTATCTTATGAAGTGTGAGTGGTAGTGTACCGCTACTATTGATCTGAATATCGAAAAAATTGTTATTGCTATGCAAGCTCCCTCATCAGTATTAAAAATCTGTTTAAGGATCTGCTCAATTAACCATTTTTGAAGGGGTTAAAGTGTCAAGTTTAATGTGTTGTTGATGATCAAATTATGGGTTAATTAAAAATTATAAACTCATATACAACAATTAAAATTAAGAAACATAACTCACAACAATCACATAACAAAATGGATGATAATGAAGTTCACCCTTCCTGGGCTATATCTCCATGTACCTCCTTTAACTAGATAGGTCCTCTTGGGATTAAGATTAAAATATCTGATTACACGCACCAGTATTGCTCCAATGATTTTTTTGACTATTCCATTGGCTTCAGAAAACTCAAATACCCAAAAATGACTATTCAATCTCTGAATTCGATTACCAGTACCTCTAGGCTTGACATCCAATCTCGATGGCCATGGGTTTGTTTAATCTCCAAAGTGAAAAAAAAACCTTCAGATGTGCTCCAACGCCTATATAAACTATACTATTGTGTTTAGAACATCAAATACATCTAAAATTTACTGTCCATTCATTGAAAACGACCTTCAGCTTATCTGGGCGTGACCTTCCCTCTTGGTGGCCTTCGACATCAAAATTATTCAAGTGACAAAAAGCACCTGCAGATGAGCTCCTCTGTCTTTGAAAACTATTCCAATGGATTCGGAGCATGTCAATCTACTAGGAATGACTATCCTTGAGTAAAATTTGGTCGACAATTGACCAAGATATGCCTCATTAAAGTTTTCCCTAGATTGTACTTCTAAATGTGGAGAACTGCGAGTTAGCTCCGACAAATTTGGAAGTAGTGCCATATTTGGAAATTCTACCAAAATTTTTGCCATCTTTAACTACATATTAATTAGTAATGACCATACTTAACTGGTGCATTAAGTGCGCACTAATCCAAACTTAACTGAGAATTAGTGTGAGGTCTTATGATAAAGTCACATGAAGAGAAGGGTTAGCCCGCTCCGTTCCTCCACCCTCAGATCCCACTGTACCTTTAATTACAAGTCGCGTGCACATGTTTTCAATGCACATGCCCATGGCCCATTGATGAAAAGTGGAGATGGTAGGGGTATGTCACGGAGTTGAAATGCAACCTCCGCCCATATGTTTTTGCACCACATATTATTACACCGAAGGTGTTCTATTGTGGAGCTTTTCGTAGCGACACTATAGAGATTCGTCGTAGAACGACAAAAATGACCAAATCTCTACAGTGTCAGCCAGCTGTCTCTGTGTCCGTTGACTTCGGCGTTTTCTTTTGAATAGCCCAGCGGGCATGATCACAGGCTAGCTGCCTATGTTGTGTGTCTAAAATTGATTTATTGTATTTGGGTATATTCGGTCAGGCGCCATAATACACTCCCGTAATTACACTGGTTTGCCTGGTCCTATTAGATCAGGCGTTGTGATTCCCCTAATTCACTGTTTTGGTTCACTGGCGCTGGGTACCATGTGCAAACTCCGTGGCCGGGTGCAGTGGGAAAGGACACAGGGGTTTCTTGAACACGAGTAATAAAAGTATAGCACTATTGATACAGTAGAAATATGAAATATGGAATAGAATTCCTTATTAGTTTTTCAATTGCTGAATCTGGGATTCTGTATTGCAGGCACGTTTCTTCTTCCAACAACTTATATCTGGGGTGAGCTATTGTCATTCTATGGTAAGTCATTATATTGCCCTCATCTCTGTTTTTTAATCCAAAGAAACAGCCAAAAATGACAAAAACAAGATTCAATTGAAGCGCAATATATTACTCTTTTTTTTTAAATAGTGCGTGTTGATCCTTGAGATGGGGGAAATTCGAGAGATGTGAGAGATAGGAGAAATTATACTCTGAGACTAATTATTCAGACGGGGCATTGGAACATTTATCTTCACTGCATGTATTGAGACTATCTCCTCCATTTTAATGTTTGAAAGTCATGTGATCTTCAACCTTATCAAGGGAGGAGAAAAAAGATCGGCGAGGGCTCTGTGGAGCTCTTGTCGGAGATGAAGTCTCACTTCCACTAGATTGACTGCATTTTTTGTCGATTGAAGGGTTGTTGAGGATGTTGACCATACAGTAATGGAATGACCTATTATCGCTCTGCATCGGTAAATTTAATTGGGGATTTTGCAGATACATATCAAATAACGGCACCTTTGAAATAGCAAAAGCTGAAGTAGCCTTCAATCGCCCCCTGAAAGTTCCCTAAAGCAAATGTTAAAATAGCCATTAAATTATCTTAAAAGCTTCTCAGAATTTGATTAAGCTATCTACAGTATAGGGTCCAATGAAATTTGATTTCCCGCATCTTCAATCAATCAGATCCATCTCAATGAAAAAATTGAAATAAAATAACCTCTGTGTTCTCTCTTAAAAGAAAATTAAATACCTTAATGTTGTATCGGACTGAGACTCAAACGTATGATATTGCAACCTATTACTACAATCATTCTTGAAATTTGTAGGCAAACCAAGAGAGGGCTGCGTTGATCTTCGACCAAACGTACCGTGGTTAAATCTCGAGGGAATCCAACGATGCGTAAGGCATGGCGCCTGCACTGTTGATCGGACGGATATCGCACGGGCTAAGTGCACGATAGTTAACCTGCGGAAAGAGTGGTTTTCCATAGTCATACGGTGACACGCGTCACCCAATCTGTGGAATCGCTCCAATTTCCTAAATACCGCTTGCTCGGTGAACGTGGTGCGAAAAAACCAGAAACCCGTCTTTATTATTTACAATATATTAATTAATATATAAATTAAATATTTATTATTTATTATTATTATTTACAATATATAAATTAAACATTTATTTTCAATTAAAATACATATAGAGCTGCACGAGAATATGGAAATATCAGGGTTGATAGGGTTCTCTGCACACGATATTTGGTGGGTAAAAAGAAACAAATTGATCATCTTCTCATTTGGATTCATTAAATCTTCCTTTTGTAGATGGTTAGTTGTTTGTTTGTATTTGATTAAGGGTATTGAGTTCGGATTCCAGGACTTACTAGAAATTCTGCTTTATATTATTTCATTTTTTTTTTAATGGGATTTTAATTGTATTCTCATTTTTAGTATATATAAATTAAATAATTAATTAATTAATATATAAATTAAATATTTATTATTTATTATTATTATTTACAATATATAAATTAAACATTTATATATTAAAAGAAATATATAACAAGAAATTTAATTATAGATATTTATTCTTATTTTACAATAAAGTTTTTTAATTTTAAATAGATTTTGTTATAACATTATGAGTTAATAATATATTTATCAATATAGATGATCAAAAATCTATAACTTATTTTATATGACAATTGCTTATATATCATTTTTTCAATTAATTAATTTAATTAAAAAAAGAAAAAGAAAAAAACACGCACGACCAGAGCAAAATCTTTCATAGGCACAAGAGTTAATACAAAGTCTACTCCTTCGGTGTACCTTTGCACCCTTAGGGGCAAATGCTAGTATACGCATTCAAAACTTTTGGTTATCCACTCCGAATCATATACGTGTGGTCCCATATCTAAGGTTTTAAAACCTTTGAAAATAATTTAAATGTCTTTAACCACATTGAATATGTTCCATACATGTTGATCATTTGAAATGCGAACATATACTTTGGTTTGTATTAAATGAACTTTAATGCCACCATTTAAACAAATAACCCAATTTATTACAAAACCATGACTTTGGAATTTTAAATAATTTATGTGGAATTTTAAATATAATAAAGTTTAAATTAATTATATATATATATATGATTTATTTAAAACCATATAATATATATATATATATATATATATATATATATATATCCAATTTTAATATATTAAAAATTAATTTCTTACACATAAAAAATATATGAACCTACATTCAATTTTGGAGGATATTGGGCAATTTTTACCTTCACAAGCCAAACTAACAAATTCAATTGTGACACTTGTCACAGTCATATTGGAAAAAAACTAAGAAATATTCTATGCATGCTCACTGCACTGCCATGTCATCAGTTGTTCCTCTTCTGCAATATTTTTTTTTAATTTTGTTTATTTTGAACGGCGATCAACAGACAATAACTTGCTCATACGAACTTGGTTTTCAACAAAACAAGTTGCGTTAGATTCCTTGTGACGTGCCGGTCATTTTCGTTCTATTTTGGTGCAATTCTGACCATTTTGAATTTTGAGCTAATTTTGCCCCTGATCCACATTCTGATCACTTACCAATCTCTGAATGAGTGTAGTATAAAAAATCATTCCCCAATAAAGTGAAATGAATTCAATCAAAATGATATAAAATATTTTATATATGTGAATAGAAAAACATTTTATGCATATCGAAGTTTTGGAATGTAAAATAATTTGTAGATTTGGGATTTATTTTGTATTAAAATTTATGTTTCTTCTCTTCTTATATATTTTGGTTGATTTATAATAGTTTTTAAAATTGGTTTTGGTTATCCATAGTAAGTATTGAATGTGTATAAATTTAAAAAATATTGTGATGTATTACCAGACTCTCATGCTCTAACAATTAAATCCACTGTTAAATATAGAATCCTTCTACTTAATTCTTTACATAAATTAAATCGCCAATTGAAAACTCATGAAGAAAAATCAATCGCACATAACAAGATGTTTTTACCAGGAAAGCGTAAAGCTAAAAACCCCAACTATCATATATTATGTATATCAATGGATCATGAAACAATCTCATACAAAGTTTAGCTCACAAAGCTCTCAGTACAATATACAATCGTTTCACATTGTCATACAAAAATTATCAAATCCCTTAGCCAATTTACTGTATCTTGACAGCTTGCCTTGCTCACGCAGTTCCTGATGAATGCACTCCTTAATCACAAAGGATTTCAACCTTCCTCAACTACGCTGAGTATCATGGACATCCTGTGGTGTTATAACTATACCTGGGTAGCCTGCTAATATCACAACTGACAGTTACACTTCTCTTTCACCTAGATCTCAACTAGGTCTCCACTTGATCTCTCACTAGTGTATCTTTAGTTACAACTAGCACAACTGAGTTTAACTCACTTAACTGAGTTAAACTACTTTCAACTAGTGCATAACTACACATCCAACTCTGTTACAACTTCGTATCACTCCCACTTGCATGTCCCACCAACCAACCTTAGAACTCATAATTCCTTCAGTCAACTAGTTTTCCACATCAGTTAACTGAAATCAAGTGCTTCAAGAGAATAGATTATTATTTATTGTATAATTATTATTAAGAGATAATAATAATCGACATGCATTCTATTTTTAGACATGCAATCCACGAACAGACTTCGCACATGCATTCCAAAAATAGACGCCCATCCATACATAGAATTTGCTCAACCATCTATAAATAGAATCCTGCTATAAATTGACTTTGCTCAACATTCTAAAAATAGACATATCACCTAAAAATAGCCTGTGTGGGCCCCACCTAGTGTAGGTGCTTAATTTTCACTAGGATCAAGGATTTTGTTTCCGGATGCCAATTTCACTATTTCTTGTTGCAACCTTCAACACTCCCTCTCAACAAGAAAGGAATGTCTTTGCATGTGACATGCAACTCCATGCATTCGCCCTGCAATCTTTGCATGTGCCAAGCAACTCCATGCATGCACCCTACAACTCTTGTATGAAACACTTCTCTAGTGTTTCTCGCACATGCAACACTTACGAAACTGAATAGCTTCCAAACAACTGAATCAATATAATGCATATGTCGTCAAATTCTTCTGACTTCTGCTGAAACCAACTGCACATGTCTTCAGGAACCACTGCACTGTTGACCTCTGCATCGATGCACTCTGCACTCGTTTTCAACTCTGATCCATGCTCCAGTATCCGACACTGTCACTTTGATCTGACTGCATCAATCCAACTGATCCTGCTACTACTGTATTGTGGGCTCCTCATAGCCAAGTTCAATTCATGAGATCCACACCATCTCAATGAATCCTGCCCGGAAATCTCTTTGTAGGATTACTCATGCATGTCGCCCCACCTCTCACCTGGTGGTATAGCCACATGCACTCCCTCTGCCCATCTGGCATGAAATTTCTCTGCACGAGTGGTTTCCCCCACTCCATGATCCTCATTTTGTGGCTGCTCCACATCCTGAGGTTCACTCTTACCTGCATGCAAATCCTTATCCCTCTCAAGCATCAATTGCATGGCTTTCTCGCACTTACCAACAGTAGGAAACTCCGTAGAAATCCCATCTAATTCAAGTCTGTAGAGATTCTTCACTCGAATCCCAACCTTCTTGGCTTTCCTTATTGGTTTTTGTCGCAGTAAAACTTTTCCTTCACTAAAGACAACATCATAGCCTCTATCCTCTAACATTGCGACTGAGATTACATTTTTCTTTAAACCTGGAACATGCATAATATATTTTAAATGAAAGAGTTTACCTGACGCCCTCTGAAAGCTAATGGTACCAATTTCGGTCGCACTGTATCGTCCATCGTTTCCCAACTCAATATGCATCTGGAGATCTTTCTCCTCCAAGTCACTGAAAATTTTCTCATCTCCTTTCATGTGAAAGGAAGCACCACTATCAAAGTACCACCCCGATCCCAATGCACTAGACACCATGCATACGATCAATGAGAATTCAAGCTCAAATTGCGAGACAAGAGCCTCACCAGCTGCAGCTCCAACAACCATATTGTTCTTCTTCTTATGTGGACAATTTGTGGCAATATGTCCATACTCGTGACAGTGAAAACACTTCACTTTGGACATGTTGTGCTCCTTGCCATTGTCACCGGCCTCAGATTTAGAATGGAATTTATTCCCCTTCCCCTTCTTCCCCTTGGAAACCAAAGCACAGTCCTCTTCATCATCATGCTTTGATGAAGAGACATCCCTGGTGTTCTGCCTGAACTCCTCCTGCACTAGATCTGACCACAGTCGTTCCCAATCTGGCAGTTTTTCTTGTCCGTTGACAGAGTCTTCATAACTGTGCCAACTCTTAGGAAGTCCCAAGAGAGCCAAGCTCACCAAATCATCATTAGCAACATTTAATCCTACACTCCCAAGCTCATCCCTGCATTGGACAAACTTTGTTAAGTATACCGAAATAGTGTCGTTCTTCTCCATCTTGATTTTTCTGAGTTTATCCTTTAGTGCCAATTTCCTATGATCGATGCTGCTTTGGAAAAGATCCATCAAAGCCTTCCACATATCATATGGAGTGGCTTTCCCATAAAGGCTTGAGATAATATGGTCTCGCACACCTTCCAACAAAATCGTCCTCGCCCTTGCTACTTTCTTTTGCCATGCCTCAAGTAATGCAACATTCATCGAAGTGGGCTTAGGAACATCACTGTCGATGAATTCCTTCAAGCCATTATCTTCAAGCACCGCTTCCATCCTATTCTTCCATGCAATGTATTTCGAGCTGCCATCGAGTGCATACTTTAACTGCAAATCATTGAAATCCATTTCGATGTTTACTTAGCTGTCGCACCAAGAAATTCTTGCAACAATTTTAAATTGTTTCCACCAACAAAAAACTCAGCATTGCTTCAATATTGCAATCTTTTTCGCTTCGATACCATGTAGAAATTTAAACAATACTGTGATGTATTACCGGACTCTTCTGATGTAACAATTAAATCCACTGTTAAATACAGAATCCTTCTACTTAATTCTTTGCAGAAATTAAATCGCCAATTGCAAACATATGAAGAAAAATCAATCGCACATAAAAATATGTTTTTACTTGGAAAGCATAAAGCTAAAAACCCCAACTATCATATATTATGTATATCAATGGATCATGAAAAAATCTCATACAAATCTCAGCTCATAGAGCTCTCACTACAATATACAATCGTCTCACACTGTCATACAAAAATTAGCAAATCCCTTAGCCAATTTACTTTCTCTAGAAAACCTGCCTTGCTCACATAGTTCCTGATGAATTCACTCCTTAATCACAAAGGATTTCAGCCTTCCTCAACTGCGTTAAGTATCATGGGCATCCTGTGGTGTTATAACTACACCTGGGTAGCCTGCTAATATCACAACTGATAGTTACACTTCCCTTTCACCTAGATCTCAACTAGGTCTCCACTGGATCTGACATGCATGTAGTTAGTAATAGTAAAACCATCAGTTGCATGTGAGATCACTACATGTGAATTAATTAATATTTAATTCACTTGATCTCTCACTAGTGTATCTTTAGTTACAACTAGCTACAACTTGCACAACTGAGTTTAACTCAGTTAATTGAGTTAAACTATTTTACAACTCACATAACTACACATCCAACTCTGTTACAACTTCGAATCACTCAGTTACAACTAAGTCCACTTGCATGTCTCACCAACGAACCTTGGAACTCGTAATTCCTTCAGTCAACTAGTTTGCCACATCAGTTTATGAAATCAAGTGCTTCAAGAGAATAGATTATTATTTATTATCTAATTATTATTAAGAGATAATAATAATCGACATGCATTCTATTTTTGGACATGCAATCCACAAATAGCTTTCACACATGCATTCCAAAAATAGACGCCCATCCATACATAGAATTTGCTCAACCATCTATCAATAGACTCCCGCTATAAATAGACTTTGCTCAACATTCTAAAAATAGACATATCACCTAAAAATAGCCTGTGTGGACCCCACTTAGTATAGGTGCTTAATTTTCACTAAGATCAAGGATTTTGTTTTTGGATGCCAATTTCACTGTTTCTTGTTAAAACCTTCAACAAAATATTATCCCTTTTAAATATTGATTTAATACGTGGTATATATATATATATATATATATATATATATATATATATATATATATATATTAAACATAAGTAGCTTTTCTCCTTTATATTCCAACTGTAATTTCAACTACAATTATTAACATTTGATGTAATATTTGATTTATTGGAATGCAGATAAATCCTTCAAAATTAATTCACAATTAAGGTTGGTGTTTAATTAAGTTGGTGCCAACTAAATGATTTTCTTATAAGTTATTCCACTAATAATTGTATGTCATAATAATTTTAATTTACAAATTAAAATAAATAGACAATTGTGCAATATCCATCAATATATGGTAGTTAAAGAGAATTCTCAGTGCAATATATCTTGAAGGGAACATCTAATAATTATACTATAATTAAAAATTTCCTAATATTTAAACGTTACTTGATAAATCTTGTATTTTATTTTATTTTTGTAATTTCCCCGGCATGAATGAATTATAATATTGAGTGTTAGAATTCAAATTCTAATTATCAGTTTAGAATGTGAGAAGAACCGTTCAGATTTCTATTTGGCTAGCTGTGCTCAGCCATTTTTTCCAGATCATCGGCTACTTGAATTTTATGGTGGTTTTCAGTAAGGACATCGCTTGTGCCGAATAAGTGTTTGCATTGTTCATTTTTATATGCATTATTTGAAATTAATTTATATGAGTTTTCACATTTTTATTTAAGCAAAGATTAATTAAATGGTTATTTTAAAAAAAATAGGCCTATGTTGAGCACTAGATAAAGATTGATTATATGGTTATTTAAAAAAGAAATTAGGCTAGGTTGAACAATAACTTACATATGACCTTCATATTCTACTGTATAATGCACTTCAGGCATAATAATATTTTGATTCAAATAATATCATAATAATAATATTATGGTTTTCAATTTGAATAACAATTTAATCTAAGAACATTTTTGGGTTTTGATTTTTTTTTTTTTTTTCAATTTTTCAAATTTTTGAAAGGTAAATAATAGATTAGTGTTTTTAGTTATGCAATTACATAATTTGATATAAAAACTTTGTTATAAATTCAATTACTTTTTAGTTTGTTCAATTTTTATTATATGTATTTTAGATAATATTTATAGTTTATAATTTTCTGAATAATTTAGTTTCTTTATGTTGCATAAATCTTTATTATGGCCTCTACACATGAGAGAATTGGTTAATAAGATATCAGTGATGTTAATAAGAGAACAATAAGATATAGTATATCAACAAAAATATTTAAAATGAATTTGCTTGAAATGAATTTGGGTGGTTTTAAGAAATGTCTCAAACCCCCTCAAAGTAGTATAGAGAATATTGAGTACATTATATTAAAAAAATTTGAATCAAAATATTATGATATACTAATCTATGTTGTTAAGTTATTATTATTTTTATGTAGAAACTAGTTATGTGTGTCTTTTAATAATAATAATAAATTATTAATATAAATTTATATTAACAAATAATTTCCTTTAAATTAAATAGATGTTAATAATTTAAATAAATTAATATAAAATTTAATAATTTATATTTAATTATATTGTAATATTTCTATATAGTTTTAAAGATAATTAATATATCAAAATTAAAACCAATTCAAAAAATATAAACAAATTATGTTTTAAAAAATAATTTATATCAGAAATATTTACCATTATTATATCTTATTAATTATTTAAAAAAGGAAGACATGTTTTTCATTAAAAATAAAAATAGAAAAAGAAAATACTAAATATTATTAATAATTTGTTCTTATATTTTTTATAAAAAAAAATAAAAATAATAATATATTTAAAAAATAAAATAAATTTTTGTTTTATTAAAAATGAAACATTATTTAAACCCGGTGTAAAAGCATAAAAATAATAGACTTAAATCAAATATTTTGCGGGCTATACATAAGTTTAACTATATTTAAAATTTGTAATTTTTGTTAATAGTGGCTATATATTTAGATTTTCATAATAATATATAAAAGTAAACGAAATTGAAATAGTGAGAAGAAAAGTGAATATAAAAGGTAAGATGAATTTAAAGCGACAATAAAACTAAATAGAAAACAGGTATTTTAAAAAACTTCATTACTAAACTTGAGTTAAGTTAAAATGAAATAAAAGTAGAAGGAGATAGATGAAAAGCGATAAGGTTACGTGGGATCAAAGGACGGGATAAAAACTATATTTTTGGGAATATATTTTTTATTTTATTTAATATGTTTAGTAGGTGAAATTTAATATTACATGAGATAAATTTAAAAGAAGAGAATAGAGTAAACATTTTGTTGAAAATTACAATATTATTTTTTCCAAATTTTAATTATATTTTATATTTTACTTTTATTTTTAACATAAAATAAATTTATTCTTAATTTTTGTTATTACAATAATTAGTTTTTATTATAATTAATTAAAAAAAAATTATGATTGTTTGTCAATTAATGAAATTAGTTATATAGAAGAATTATATATATAAGAAATATTTTTCCAAGGTAAAGAAATATTGAGATATATGCTTTTACAAAATTTAGAAATAGAAGTGTTTTACTAAAAGGAGTATCCCTAAATGAATGAGAATCATTGGACAAACCACATAGCATCAGTGTTAATAGTTTCTTTCCACATGCTCTATTCCTATCTTATTTTTTCTCTTGAAGTACTCTATAACTATGTCATCCTAATATGTAATATCCCAATTTTGATTCCCATATCTATATTGTGTATGTGTATCATGAATAGATAAACATATAATGATATAAATGGATAAAAAGGTAATGATGTAATATATAAAATTGGACATCCTTTAAAAATAAAAAATGCATTACAGGTTGCAAAAGGAGAGGAACAAGAGAATGGGGTCATGACACCCCAAGTGGGGAAATAAAAGGACCTTGAGGAGTTGAAGGGGACTAAAAGAAGATAATATTATTTTATTGAAAATTCCAAACCTTTAACTTTGTTTTATTAGTATTCTATATTTTTTTTAATTAGTTGTAATAGAGATATACATTTACTTCCCATAAAGACATTTAGTTGCTCATTACCATACAAATCTAGTCCATGGGTTTAGGCATGCTCATTATATTATCGTGTTTTTAAAATATAATATAATAATGTTGATGCTTAACATTTATTAATGACAATATGGGTTTAGTCATTTTTTTAAAAATAATAAAATATTTTATTTTAAAAATGTAATTATATTTTTAATTTTTTATAAAATATAATATAAAGTTTTTGAATCTGATGATGATAATTATTAGACTGTTATATTCATACCAACAAGGTTAATCTGACCCAATTCTTTCAAGTCCCTTTGCATACAGAATTCTAGTCGTGTTGTCATTTCTAAAATTGGCATTTCTGGATTATTTGAGTATTTACAATAGTGACGTGACATGATTAAATGTTGTAATGTTAGGTTTAGCCGATCATTAAGCTACTTAAATAAAATGGAGTTAAATCTTCGTATCATTGGTCTACCCGTGAAAGTGCTGAATCCTATGGAACGTGTTTGAGGTAAAATCTTGGTTTTTGTTATTCAAATTGGTTTTTTGACTCTATATATGATTCAACACCTCAAAACCTCTAGTGGCAATTTCCGATTGTCCGGTTAGCAATCAAACTTCTCTTTTCAATAAATTCATGTCAATTTAGAGAAATTACAACCGTAAAAAGTCACCGTAGTAAGCCTTCAAAAAGTCACATCAAAGACTACTCAAAAATAGAATTATAATTACTTTATACTTAAGTTGAACAACTCGCTATTTAAGTTTAAATAAAATTATAATTACTTTATTGTTATGATAGAGAAACGTTATTTAAATTTAAAATAGTATTATAATTAATAAATAAATATTATATAATAATAAATAAATATTATATAACAAATACAAATTATTAAAATATAATAATATTGTTAAATTTAAGACTTTTGTGATTTATAATTTAGATAAATTTCTTTTGGATTAATCATATTATTAGGATTTGGTCAATGTTTCGAATCATGTAATGTGATTCATCCCGAGGACAAGGTGAAAAAAGATGATTGATCTTAATGAATAAATAGTTAGGATGTATCATTGATCAAAGATAACCATTTAAACTAGCCGTTAAAATCTAGTAGTTATAAGTTTCGAAAATTAATTCATATATGATTTTTATTAATTAAAAATATTTATCCAATTATAATAGGGTTAATAGTTAATTGTTTAGAAATGTTAAAAAATCATTTTCATAAGATAATATAAAAGTTATGCTCTGTTTATTTGGAATCCGCTGATGGCTTATAGCTCTGCTCCTCCTCTTTTGTGCCATGTTGAACCTTGTTTCCAGGATCCCTGTCCATTTTCTAATGGCTTCTCTGTTCTCGTTGCGGCTCAGGTCAAAGTTTGCCTTCCTTTCCATCCTGTTGTTGGGTGGGTTAAACTTCAAAGGTTTATTTTGTGGCGGTTTCAGTTCTATGTTTAGGTGTCTGAGGCATTTGGGGGTATCCTCATTTCTTGTTCCAGCGGACGTGGCTGGGTTCAGTGTTTTCTTTTTATCTTTACATATGCTCGTTCATTCGTTTCTAGTGGTTGGGTTTTGTTCTTGTATGGTTGTAGTCGGGGTGGAAAGCGATTTTCTTTCCATGTTATCAATTGTGGCCATACGTCTTTCTGGATTTTCCAGATTCCTTGTGATGATTGGGAGGCGGCTGTCATTGCCCTGTTCTCTATGGATTTTATGCATTCTGTTTCTGTTCAGGGCATTAGACTGACGAATTGGGTTCTCTAGTTTTCATTACCGTGTCCTCGTGGCAGTCATATCGTCTATGTACAATGGCAGTCCACTGGTTATTTCATTGCTGATATCCACTCTTTAATCGTTTATTCGTGCTTGTCTTTGTTCATCCATAGGCCTCTCTCCAACATGGGGAAGCGTCGTTCTTGTCCCCATTTTGTTAAAGGTAAACAACAGGCCTAGCCTGAGCCTTGTCCCAAGAAACGTGGTTGGAACTCACGTCACGAGGTCCTAGAAACCCTCACTACAAACTATGTTATTGGTAATTCATCCATTGTTCGCCAGAAGATCTGAGGCTGGGAACGGGAAATTCAAACTGATCCAGAAGATAATGAAGTGGAAGCAGAGATCCTAGACTTTATAACAGACCCTGGTAATACTCGGGGTCGCCTCACTTTGTTCCAGCAGACTGTACATACTTACTGGATAGTCAAATGCCTTTTGGCCAAGTTTTCCTCCCACTCAAGCCAGGATTGAGCCACAAATTGTGGATTTTCTACAGGACATTCAAAATCAGCTGAATCATATAAAAATTACTTAGTATCAGGCTACTGATCGAATTAGTCGCATTGATGATCGGGTAGGCCGAATGGAGAAACAACTTCAGCAGTTGCAGCAAGTGGATATGCCTGGTTCTACAGTAAAGGATCTTGCTCCAGTTTACTCCTCAGATGACTAGTTGTTTTAGAATTTGCTCATGGTTTTTAGATGCAATTTTCTGTTTTGTATGGACATCTTTTAATTCCCTAGCTTGTAGATAATTGTGTAATCGGTCAGTTAGTTAATGAGGCTCATGGACGAATGAAACAGTTTCAATTTTACCTTGCTTTTAATGCTTTAAGGTGGCCAACAGACTTGGTTTCCTTCGGGCAGGTTGATGCCACAGACTTGATTTTTATATTTTGTAACCTCCTTTACAATTATAAATAAAAAATAGCAAGGTAATACCGAATTTACAAAAAAAAAAGAAAAGTTAAACCTAATTTAATAAAAATATTAAATAAAATAAGGTGTTTTAATATTATAATGTGTTAATATAGATTATTATAATAGGGTATTCATAATATATAATTATAAAAGTTAATAACAAACTTTTATTTATATATCAAGAATAAAAATCATAAGATAAAATAAAAAGTATTGAAGCTAAGAGGAAATAAGGTAGGACAAAAATAAGACAATGAAAAATTAAAAAGGAAAATAAATTCAACGAACAAACCAAAAACACAGGAGGACGAAATCATTTAGAGAGAGATGGAGTCCACCTTTTACTCAATTTCCACCCATCATCTCTATTGAGATTATTAGCATGCCTCTCAATCTCAATGACTTCCCTAAGCTTCCTTTGGTGGAAGTGACCTTGGAATCCTAAATGTAAACATGGTGACACAATTTTTCCACATGCTCTGCCAGAGCAGAAGTGCACGATCAATTGTGTATGATTTTTATTAAATTAGGTTTAACTTTTATATTATCTTATGAAAATGGGTTTTTTACATTTCAAAACAATTAACTATTAACCCTATTATAATTGGATAAAGATTTTTAATTAATAAAAATCATATATTAATTAATTTTCTGAATTAATTAACGTCTATCTCCACGTAATGATGCATCCTAACTATTCATTCATTAAGATCAATCATCTTTTTTCACCTTGTCCTCGGGATGAACCACATTAGATGGTTCGAAACGTCAACCAAATGCTAATGATGTGATTAATCCGAAAGACATTTATCTAAAACATAATAATATTATTAAAACATAATAATTCAATATTATTTAGTCTCTATCAAAATAATATACTCATTGTATAATTAGTGCATCAATATTTATTACATACTATATGTACATGGTATACAAGAGGCTAACACAAACCATCATAAATTTATTTGCAATCTAAATCTATCAAACACTAAGAAGGATTAAATCTAAAGTTAGTTTTTAATTTTAATTATATAAAATTAGAATATAAAATAATTATTTTTAATTTTAACTTTAATTTTTTAAAATTTTAATGTTGACTGAGTAAATATAATATAACATTACATTACATAATTCCTTACATAACTAATGTTTTACTACATCAATAGTGAGTTATAGAACAACAACATCCAATTTTTAAATCTTTCTCATGTCAACCTAAGAAAAAGTTAGGGTTGAGAAACTATAAATATTTGAAGTGTGTAATAATATTTTTTTTATCACATTTTTCATGTTAACATGTCTATTTAATGTTAAATATTCTTATCCCCGATGGTGGTGAGAACTTCGGCGCATGTGGCAATCGAGCCCTATGAATGACAATAGTTGGTTTGATGGCTAGGGACTGGCCTCCCGGTCCCTTCACCTTAACTGGTGCAATGGGATGTGTATTGGCATAATTTATGGCGATCGTATGAGACTTTGTTTCATCTTGGAGAACGGGGGTGGTGTAAGGTTACTAGGCGGGATGGCAAGGAAGCTTGGCATTTGCAACTGCGTCTTGGTTTGGTGTTGAGCTCCTAGCTGGCTCCCTGCGCTGAAGCGTAATCGACAACGACGTTATTTCAGTGCCGACGAGTGGCATTCAACATTCTTCTCTAATTTTTGGTATGGTGAATTCAGTCTCAATTCATTCCCAATATATCCTTGGCTTTCCCACACTCACATCATGTGAACACTGGTAAACGAGGGAACTTGTTATTTTAATTTTATATGGGTTATAACAAGTTTGAGTGGTTGGGTTTATAGAGGTGCTCAGAGGTGGCACTGCAGTAGGTATAGTTGGGAGTGGTTGCGCCTCTCTGTGGAATTCCCCATTTCTGAAACCTGGCCTGGAAATTGGTGCTACTAGTGGTTTGGTGGGAGTTTCTTGGTGGACGATGGTGGTTCTTGGTTGTTGGCATCTTGGTGTGTGTTGTGTGGAGAATTCAGGGAAATTTTGGCCTCAGGCATGCTATCCTCGACTTTTCATTCTCTAGCTTCTCGTGTTTGCGTCATGTTCCAATATGGTGGCAAGGCAGAAATTGGAATGCAGCAGGGGGCCTTTTGAGGCATTTTAAGTGTGCAGGGAGACTTGGCTCTCGGGGGTGGTGGTTATAGAAAAGCCCAATGGGCTGGTATTGGAAATTTGTTGGTGTTGGCCTTCCTGATTCAAGCCAAATGAAACCTTCCACACGTAGTGGCCGCTCTTCCCTTTCGGTCATGCCTGGCTTTGTGGTCTCGGTTGAATTGCAAGTAGTGTCGGTTGGAGCTCGTCAGGGTGGCAATATGGTTGGTCACTCTAGGCTTGTTGGTATCACAACGTGCGACAGTCGTTGCGGAAGTAAGTGAGACTCCAGTGGTGGTGGTAGTTTGTGGGCACAACAAAATTAGCACGAGGGTGCTGGATTGTGAGGCGACACAGCTAACCAAGGATCTGGCCGACGTGCTAGTCATGGCCAGTAGGAAACTCAACATTGTCGCTTAGAAATTTACAGGGAGATAATTCAAACTCGGATAGATCTATTGGATGAATCAGAACGAGTTCGTCGGGAGGAGCATGCTCCGATGATGGCTATGCTGGATAAGATGCACTAATTCTAGTTCCAGGTCAGGGAGCGAGTGGTGGTGGTATGACGAGGCCAAAACCACCTTGTGGAAAAAGTGGAAAAGCTGGAGATTTGGTTGGCGCATTTCGAATGGCATGTCCAATGCAACTTCTGTCCCCCGCCACCTCTAGGAATGACTCCGAACAACCTAAATTTCGTTACGTCGGATGACTAGTATGATCTCAAGTGTTTTTTATGTGTTGTCTGTCTTTTGGTGCCTCTATCCCTCTCGTTTGTGAACGCTATCCTTAGTCTCCTTTTTGTATTTTTGTTACTTGTTGCAAACATTGGTCAACAAACCCAGTCGGGGTGAGACCACTTGCTTTTTGCTCTGTTGGTTGTTCATATTTTTCTTCATATGAATAGAATATTGACTTAAAAAAAATATTTGTTAAATATTTTTTATAATTATAAGTATTTAAAAATTAAAAATTCTTTAACATGATTGTTCAACTATAATAAAAATAAAATTAGAATATTGAATATTAAACTAAATACTTTTAAAAATGTTTTAGAAATGTTATATATATATATATATATATATATATATATATATATATATATATATATATATATATATATATATATATATATATATATATATATATATATATATATATATATATAGATATTAAGTATTAAGAGATAACTTTGCTACTTGATTTTACTATGGGATGAAAAATAAGAACTAACGGAGAGAGAATGGGCTTTGTTTTTCAACCCAAGGGAATTAATGAATTCCAACGGAATTAGGAGGGAAATATCGATATTCTGAACCCACATATGAACGGCAACCCAATCATTGATTCACACTTAGCACCTTAGCTATCCTTTACTAGAACATGTTCCGTTCTTAATATCCGTCCAGTCTCTCCTTGAAAGGTTGGGGGTGGACCCACCCTAAATTGATGGATGGGGGGCACCTTTTTTTTTAATAATACAATAATTTTTCCCTGGAACCCTATCTACATAATTTTCAGTATACCCACATCGGAAAAGAATGAAAATACATGAAAAAAGTGTGTCCACTTTTTCATGTATTTTTAATTTTTTTCGATGTGGGTCTACTCAAAAGCATGTAGAGTGGGTAGTCATTATGGGATGTGGAATTTAACTTTGAATTCAATGGGTGTTTACACTTTAAATATAAGTGAAAATATAAGGATAGAAGTTGAAAATACAATTAAAAAAAACAGTTTTTTCTTTTTCTTTTATGGTGTAAGAGCATTGGTTAACCATTAATTACCGAGAATCTCAAAACATTTACCATAAGAGATGGTTCCTAGAAAAGTATGGGATATTTTATCTAGATAATGATTAACATTGTTAAATACAATGTAATATCTTTTAATATTAGAAAAATGTTAAGTTAGGAAGCTCAAGAGATTTTTTTGTAACTAAATTAAGCCATATGATCCACTAGTCATGGATCTACGAAAATCTGTACTTATTGATGCTTTGAAATTAATAATAGATAGAGTGTGTGCAAGAAACAGAGAGTAGTATATTTGTGTCTAAACCTTACAGACTTGGTTCCCCGTGATCCCTACGTAATTTTGTGTTTAATTTTCCTATTAACTGTGTTTTTGTTTTTGGATAGATTCTGAGTAGAGGTGTGGAATAGGGGGTTTTTTCTAATGTGTTCTAGCCTCTATATAATCCATGTGTAAAGGAAACAGAACGAATTGTAATTATGTGTTAAAGTTCCCTACGTCTCTCTTCCATAGTAGAGCAAGGAAAAGACTTAGTTTTTGGAAGGTTACAGGAATATGTGAATCGAGAGTAATCGGGGTGATGGAACTAAAGCCATTCATGAATTGAAATATCATTTCAGATTTCTTCGAGGAATTATCTTGGAGGTTTCTCTAAGAGACTCATTTAGAAACTATTGAGATTATGGTGGCAAGATATAGAAGGGTGAATCATTAAGAGCCATAGAAATTTCGATCTTGGAAGTCAAATAAATGGAGGAGAAGGTCAAAGTGTCAAGGTCGTTACTTAACGGGGGTCAAGGAATCCGAACTTGAGTTATGTAAATAAATCACCATCACAAAATGGATTCCCTAGAAGAATCTATCCCGGGAGTTTCCAGTAAAATGTCGAGTGTGATCGAGTTGAAATCGCCATGGTCTTGTTAGAAAATTATATATTACAGAGAAATGGAACACATAAAAATATGGGGAAATACAAACACAGAAAACGTATAAAACAAGAGAGACACAGATATATGCGGTTCACCCAACTTGGGCTACGTCCATAGAGAAACAACGAGTCCTTCCTTTCTATTATCGAACAAAATGAACAGACATAACCTATAATAGATCCATTGTAATTTTCTCTACTCTCTCACACAGTTTCCCTTTCTCTTTCTCGCTCTGAATACACACACTACCCACAGCCGTAATACAATTCATTCATATGAATCGAGGGGTTGTATTCTAGGGAAAAAAACCGTAAATCAAACATAACTTCTACTGTCAGATCATCTGCCTAATGAAAAACTCATATTGACTACAAAATTACAATATTTTACAAGGCAATTTTAGATTTGGTTTTAACTTTGGGAGTGCTTCCCCCGAACCCCTGCCAGGGGAGGGCTCATAAAATCGTTGTCACCCCCTTGGAAACCCCTGATAGTGATCAAACAGCATGCATCATTGCTGCCCTATTAAGAACAAGAGTCTAACATGGTGATACATCTAAATAAAGAAGATAATCAGGCTCCACACCCAACAATATCCCACTTGGAGACATTGTAGCAAATCCATCGCTGCTTCATTTGCTGGACAATTACTCCACTTTGGACCTATTTGTTTCTCATCTTCATCATCGTACTTGAAGCCTAATTGAAACTTAGCAGAATCTCAGTTTCTCCTTGGTTACAACTTGTGTTAACATATCTGCAGGATTCTGGCTAGTGTGTATCTTTTCCAGCTTCAACTGTCCATCTTCCAACACTGACTGTATGAAATGGTACTTGAGTTGTATATGTTTAGTCTTGGAATGAAATTTTGGGTTCTTTGCAAGATGAATGACACTCTGGCTGTCACTTTATAGCCTACCTATCTCATACTTCTTATATAATTAATCATTAAACCTTTGTAACCAAATCATTTATTTACTAGCCTCGGTAACAACAACATAATATGCTTCTGTTGTTGAAATTGCAACAACACTTTGCATTTTTGAAACCCAACTAACAATTGTTTCACCTATAGTAAATACATACCCTATAGTTCTCCTCCTGTTATCTCTATAACTTTCCATATCCGCATCAACATATCCCTGTAGAGTAATGTTTGAACCACCAAAGCATAATGCTTGATTTGTGGTACCTATGAAATATCTAAGAATCCATTTCTCTGCCATCCAATGTTGTTTTCCTGGATTGTTCATGTACCTGCTTACAACTTCCACTACATGTGCAATATCAGGCCTTGTGTAGACGAATTCATACATTAAGCTTCCAATTGTTGATGCATATGGAACTTTAGACATATAATCCATTTCTTCTTGGGCCTTGGGGCACATCTCATTATTAAGTTTGAAATAGAGCCAAAGGTGTACTAACTAGTTTTGCATTCTGCATATTAAATCTTTCCAACACCTTTTGTATGTACTCATTCTGAGAAAAATTTCATTTTCGATTTTTTTTGTCTCATTATTATCATACCAAGGATTTGTTTTGCAGCTCCCAAATCCTTCATTGAAAATGAATTTTCCAATTTTCCTTTGAGCACATTTATTTCCTGCATGTTAGACCCTGCAACAAGCATGTTATTTACATACAATAACAAGATAACATAGTTGTCATCATTTTTCTTTTTTAGATAAAAAAAATGATCACAGTGACATCTTGTATAACCTTGGTCAGACATAAACCTGTCAAATTTTATATACCACTGCCTTCAAGCCCGTTTTAAGCCATACAAGCTCTTATTTAGCCCGCACACTAATTTTTCCTTCCCTTTGACCTCATATCCTTGTGGTTGCTGCATATAGATCTCTCCCTCGAAATCTCCATGGAGAAATGTTGTCTTTACATCTAACTGTTCAAGATGAAAATATTCCACTGCTACAAGACTTAAAATAGTTCTGATTGAAGTCATTTTAACAAGAGAAAATATTTCATTAAAGTCAATACCTTTCTTATGTGCAAACCCCTTCACCACAAGTCTAGCTTTGTACCTCTGTTTTCCTCCATCTTCTGCCTTCAACCTGTAAACCCATTTATTTTGCAATGTTATTTTACATGCAGGAAACCTGAATAAGTCCCAAGTATGGTTATATATTGAGTCCATCTCTTCTTTCATGGATAACTACCACTTCTTCCTGGTTTATACTTGCATCGCTTCTTCATAAAATTCTGGTTCACTAGAATCAATCAAGAATACATAATATAATGAAGGAGAGTATAATTCATGGGGTTTACTTATCCTGGTAGATCTTCTCACACCACTTTCAGGTGTTTGAGGTGACAATCGTTGTTGTGGTGGTTGTTGTTGTTGTGGTTGTTGATTATTATTATTTCTAGGCATCTTTAATTTTTTTGTGATCTCATCAAGAACTGTGTATTCTTTGTTTTCTTTTTCCCATTTCTTTTCCTACATCTGGTCCTTTTACAATACCTTTTCATTGAATATTACATCTCTACTTCTAATGATTTTGTGATTTTCATAATGATATAAGCGATAACGAAAATAATTAACACCATATCCAATAAAGGTACATTTCTTTGATTTTGCTTCAAACATTGTTCTATTTTCTTTATTAATATGGACAAAGGCTTCATAACCAAACAACTTTAAAAAAGAGTAGTTTACCTTTCTACCTGTCCATGCCTCCTCTGGAATACCACCATCCAAGGAACTTGAAGGTCCTCTATTTATTAGATAAACAAAAATATCTACAACATCTTCCCAAATTTGTAAAGGAAATCCTGCATGCAATCTCATGCACCTTGCACACTCCATGATTTTCTTGTTCATCCTTTCTGACCACCATTTTCATGTGGTGTTCCTGGAACTGTCTTCTCTCTATGAATTCCATGCTCGAAACAATACCTATGAAAATATTTTCTGCAATATTCACCTCCATTGTCTGATCTAAGACACTTCAACTTCTTTGTTGTCTCAATCTCAACCAAAGCTTTCCATTTCTTGAAAGTATCAAATACATCAGATTTATTCTGAATAAAATAAATCCATGTTTTTCTAGTTGCATCATCAATAAAAGTAACATAATAATGAGAGCCAATGAGAGATGATACCTGAACAGGCCCTCATACATATGTATTCACAAGCTCTAATTTTTTTCTCTTATTTTCTTTCCCAACTCTAAGAAATATGGCTCTCTTTTGTTTTCCATAGACACAATTCTCACATAGTTCCAAATCAATATTCTTCAAACCTGGCAACAAATATCCTGAGTGAAGAATCTTTATCCTGTTCTCACTCATGTGTCTCAGCCTATGATGCCATAATGCTACATCTGCTCCTATGGAGTTTAAAGCATTAACACAATTAGAAATACCATTCCATCAATACAATGTACCAACCTTTTCTCCTTTTGCTATTACTAGGGCTCCTTTAGTGACCTTCGAGGTTTTATCTGTAAAAGTTGTCACACAACCTTCACTGCCTAACTGCCCTATTGAAATTAGATTTTTCTTCAGATATGGAACATGCATTAACTCCTTTAATACCCATTCCAATAATTTTACAGGTTTTATCATCACCCAGACGAACCTATACAAAATCTCCTTGAGCATAGTCATGAAAATGTTTCTTATCAGGTGTGGGATGGAATGATGCCCCTGAATCTACCAACCAAGAATCAATAAATTTTTCTAAAGAAATAATAAAAGCATCTTGCAACACATCACCTATCACATTCACTTCGTGATTGTTTTCTTGCTATGTGTATCCTTATTTTCCCTTACGAGACTTACAGTCTTTCTTCAAATGTCATTTATTCCTACATTTCTATCACACTATCCCCGATCTGGACTTGTATCTAAGTTTCCTTTACTTACTGCGATATCCTGGGCTCTTTCCTCTTTCCATTTTCCGTCCCCTAGTCTCTGCACTCAAAGCATTACGTGATTTCTCACCGGAGCTTTTTCGTCACATTTCCTCACTAAGGATGGCTCCAACAACATCATCAAACTTTAAAGTTACTAGATCTAGAGACAAAATTACTAATGGCCATAGCTAAACCATTCCAAATTTTTGAAATGAGCATAGAAATAATAGAGCCCTAACTTCATCATCAAAGTTTACCCCTACAAAACTTAACTGACTAGTTACCGTATTAAATTCATTTAAATGGTTAGCAACATATCCACCTTCTGAAAGCTTCATATTAAATAAGTTTTTCATAATAAATACCTTATTTTAGGTCGATGGTTTTTCATATAGTTTGTCCAATGCCGTCAATAAGCCCTTTGCTGTCGTTTCCTTCAAAATATTGAAGGCCACTGGCACTACAAGGCAAAACCACATTGTTCCAAGTGCCTTTCTGTCGATAATCTCCTATTCTGCATATATCATACTTGACGAATTCTTTGTTTTTCCATTCAATGGTAGGTAAAATATTTCTGATACATATAATCTTCCCTCTTCATATTCCACAGTGGGTAGTTTTGGTCATTAAATTTCTCAACCCTAAACCTACCATCTTCCACCATTTCTCCCACTCGAACCAGGAACCCTTCTTTCCTGCACATTTATCAGCCAAATATACCTTCGGATCTTATACCAGTTGTTAGAAAATTATATATTACAGAGCAATGGAACACATAAAAATGTGTGTAAATACAAACACAGAAAACATATAAAACAAGAGAGACATAGATATATGTGGTTCACCCAACTTGGGCTACGTCCACGGAGAAACAACCAGCCCTTCTTGTCTATTATCTAGCAAAATGAAGAGGTGCAACCTACAATAGATCCACTATAATATCCTTTATTCTCTCACACAGTCCCTGTTTCTCTTTCTTGCTCAGAATACACACACCATCCACAATAGCAATACAATTCCCTCTTATGAATCGAGAGGTTTCCTTCTAGGGAAAAAAAACCTAAATTAAACATAAATTCTACCATCAGATTATCCGCCTAATGAACGACTCAGATTTACTACGAAATTACAATATTTTACAAGAAAAATTTACATTTGTTTTTAGCTTCAAGGGAGCTGCCCCTGAACCCCTGCCAGCAGGGGGCTCATAAAATTGTCGCCACCCCCTGGACCCCCCTGATGGCGATCAAATTATGATCGAAGACATTATTGCCCCATTAAGAATAGGGTTCCAATGTTGCGATACATCTAAATAAAGAATATAATCAGGCTCCACACCCAACAGGTATGGCGTCTAGGGTCAATAGATGATGCGAGATTCAAGAGAAATAGTTAATGTAGTAGGATATTTATCCTAGAGTTTCCCTCCCTAGAAATTTAAAAGAGAGGTGCAAGTGTCTTGTGTCTAAAATCGAGGTATGGGGTTAATCACCATGGTCACAAGTGTGGTCATATAAGCCTTTTACTGTAAGCACTAGCGTAAATGATTATATGCTAAACAAAAAACGTTGGGGTATGAAGCTTTGGACACAAACATGTCACATGATTTTTATTAGGAATGTTAGGCTAAGGTTTGATTGGTCATGTGCACATATATTGAATAGCTTCGAGCCCGTTTTGATGGTGATATATATATATATATATATATAATCAAGGATTTGTTGGAAATAATGAGAGGGTGGGGGGGTGAATTAGTATTCCTTTCAATTATATCATTAGTTAATCTTAAATTATTATTAGTGTTTGTACAGTGATAGCAGCAAATAAGAGGAACACAAATGCACACAGTTTTTAAGGTGGAAACCCAGTCCGGGACAAAAACCACCTAATGCTTTTCTAATAATTATTTAATATTCAACTCCAATTGAAACTAAAGCTCCAACTTCCTAGAATCTAGAAAAACATTCTTCTCCAGCTCCCACTAGATGGACACTCCAACGCCCGAGATTCTTCAGTAGTCAACTGAACGGATGCCCCAACACCCATTGAGCTACAACTCACCCTAGAACCACCCTACCATGCTATAGAAGAATAAAATAAGAATGGACTCCTGTACCAGGGAAAATGGTCCACTTTACAATGATATAGAATGATGCAGAAGAAGAAGATATACTAGACCATAACCCCAACTTTGACACAACCACCTAATGATGATTCTAGACCTCCCAACACTGCCTCTTCAACCCTTGGCAGATAGACACTAGTACAATTTGTACAATAATGTATTTACATTCTAGACCTCCCAACACTACCTCTTCAACCCTTGGCAGATAGACACTAGTACAATTTGTACAATAATGTATTTACAATGACTAAGTACAATGATACCTTTACAATGATTGTATGCAGTGCTGCCCACTTGAAGACTTCATATGATGAACTTATTTCTACTGTTATGCACCTTGGTTTCTTCTCTTGTCATGCTACCTTCTACTGCACCTTGCTTTGTTTTGCTGCTATAGAAAGTCTGGTTCTTTGCAACCCTTAACAACACATGATCTAGGTTTTTCTTGCCTTCTAGGAGCTCGATATTGAATCTGGTGTATCTCTGTTATTTCAGATTTTCAATATCTAATTTTAGGTCCTATAGTAGTCCTCTGAGTTGTATTTACAATTCCACAGGTCTAACCCAATTTGGATTCTTCAAGTGAGAGTTATACCCAATCTCTCACAATGCCCTAATTATGGACTGTTTCAGCAGAGCGCACTTGTACGACATGCCACGTGTCACTTTTTTCTTCATTTGGCTCTGAAATTGATAGAGAGAAAAGTGCAGACTGTGTAATATCTACCACTTTTTATGTAATTCCAATCTGATACTCAGAGAGAGAGTTATGACGAATTTACCAAGGTCACTTCTTTGAGATGAATTTCAAGAGCCTAGAAAAATCCTGAATTCCACAGATCATATCTCCAAAAATATTGCGCACCTTGATCTGAAAGTTTTACAGCATCTTCCTCAGGATTTTAGCTTAGCCTCATAAAAATTTCAGCTTCTGAACCTTGGCAAAAAAAAAAATTAGAGTGCAAATGCCACGATGACCTGTTTTAGATAGCGAAATCCCTTGCCTAAGGAGGAAATGAAGATCACAATTTATATAAATGCTTAGGTTGAGAGGGGCTTCAACAAGTGAACATGGGAGGGATTTTAGGAGCTTAAAAAAATATTAATTATGACTTTTCAATGACCCATGCCCCAACCCCATGGGGTTTTAGCCCACTGACTGGGGGTACAAACTTCAGACATGAATATCTCTCAAACTGTGAAGAATTACATGGCGTGCCATATATCAACAGAAACATCTCGACAAGTAGAAACCATCAAAAGAATTATTGACTTAGAATATATTAATTTGGTAGGTCAAAATTCCCATGCAATATTGGGTTAGCCCCTGGTGCTGCTTGGGTTGACATCAATGACAATTGCTGATCAACAGGATTGATACTAGTAGTTTAATAGGTAATTCCCTTACCATTGGCTCTTATGATAAAATCGTCGCTTGTTGTATGTTTGAAAAAGGAGAACACGACACAGGTTGGGACTTGGAAATATCCTCTGGGATTTTGGCATATAGTTTTTAATCTAGTAGTTTTGGATACAATTTTTGTACTTGTAAGCAGGGGTTTTATTATATGTATCAAAAAATCCCGGATTTTGTGGTTATGTAATTCAACTTGGGGGTATGAGAACAATTTTGACTAGATGTTTATATATTTTTATTTAAAGTCCCAAACTTGCACCATTAGTGGTATCAAAGTAGGATAACCTACTCGACTGAACTTTATAGAAGCTAGAGGAAATTTTTTACTGTAGTGATCTCTCAATTTGATCTCCATTATTGATTCAATTCAAGGCATGAAAAAATGGGTATAATGGTGTGAATGTTACAAAATAGAAGTTTTAGTTGCATTGCAGAGGGAGAGCCAAGCATGAGTTTTTATGTAGACTGGAACAAGAAAAAATAGGTAGGGGTTAATGTTATGAATAAATATTGAGAAGCATAATAAGCAAATAAGGACATGTTTGTAGTCAGCAAGGAAGACTGGGAGATTGCAGTAGTAATTGAAAAGATTGAATGGTTGGTAATGTATTTTTGTTTTAAACTAATTTAAAAGGAACTATTGAAGCAATTAAGAACATCAAGAAATGACATAGTGGAAGAAATTTGTAGCTAGGAAATTGTGACAAAGGAGGAAAAGAGAAAGTAAATCTCTCAAAATAAAGGATTGTGGTAGAGGAATTTGAAATAAGGAGTGTTCTAAGTAGATTTCATTTGGAGACTGAAAGTGAATGGAACAGTGTAAATTCTTAGGAGAAGAATAGTGTGAGTGGGTTGAAGAGTCTAGAGAGAGTAAGGAGTGCTCAAGAAGGATATTCTCAAAGATAGAACCAATGATGCCAAAAGATTAAGCTCAGGAGGAATTCTTGATGAGGCATTGCGTATCATTATTGAAGACTAACTTCAAAGAGAAAAGGCTTGGTTGTAACTCACATAGGGTGTGGAGGGTCTCATAGAAGAGAATATTGAGGTGAATACACATAGTGAAAGGAATAACATAGAAGGAAGGTGCAATAATAAGGAGGATGCCAAAACAGTTGGAAAATTGAAGAGAATAAGAAATGAATATTTTGGTTAAGAGATGGTTGAGATAAAGGTATAACTCAACAACCTAAAGAATTTTCTACGTGAGGAAATCATAAAATAATTAATACAAGGATTTCATGTATGAAAAAATGCAAGTGGCATGTCGAGGAGTTATTTTCTAAAAGTTTAATGCAGAGAGTGGGAGAGAGGAGGCACTAAAGGAAGCTGAGTATGAAATGAGAGAATCCATTTTTGAGCTAGAGAAAGGACCAATCCTTGGAGAAGAATATGATGATGATGGGATGACAATGTGTTTAGGTAAATGCAAGAGAAGGATTATATAGGCATATTTAGAGACTAAAAGGTCCCATGGTTTTCATTTTAATTATTTGTGTGTGATCCTGACTTATGCAAGAACATACTAGAATACATATATAAACATAAACACAAAAGTGCATGAGAAATAAAACTTCCATTCATTAATATCAAAGAATTGAAATATGCTTACATACAGAATTAAAATAAACTAGCTCGAGTGATGGTAGCTTATCTCTAAGAAGTGATGTGGCATCTACATACCTATGAACTGTGTTACAATGAGGCTCAAGGGCCCTTTTATTATTGAACAACAAGGGAAAAACCAAAAAAAAAAAAGCACTACCCCTAGGAGATGGAACACCAAATATCTCTCTAAGAAATATAGGATTATCCACAAGACCCTTCCTATGGACATGAGCCTACTACAGACCTCAAAAAAACATCGTTTGGGGAGTCAAAATGCTCCGAAAGTTCAGGACTTGAAAAACTGTTAAAAATAGTAAATGCTGCTATAAACAAGGAAACTGATGAAACAGATTGGAGGTCTAGGTGGAATAGGTGGGTGGCCACCAATGTCCACCTGGATCAATCCTCCCTCCTTACAAATAAATGGTCCCCATTGCATGTAGACCCTCAATGAGGTGGGGAAATTTATGTTGAACTTGGTCCCCTGGTGAACCAATTACCTTGGTGAAGGAGTTGGCCAACTTTGACAACTCGATATAGTTGTATCCTCTGTTGGCGAGTGTTCTTTATCCGCGTGTAAATGATACAATCAGTTGTATCTTATTGAGAAATATCTAAATATATTCAATTGATCTTGTAATGTACTAAAAAAATACTGAATCAATTCTACAAATTGCAGAAACCAATTTCAATCGCACAATCACATAAACAAGTAAGAGAAAGAATTATCAATCGCACAACACAAGATGTATCTTGGGAAATCCTCATCTAAAAACCCTACTATCTATATATTGTGTTAGTTTCTAAATGTTCAGTGATCAAATATTCTCTTTCAGATTTATTTTATAGTAGTCCATGGTCAAAATTTTATGTTTTCAAAAAAATTCTCAAATAAAATTTGGTTCACTGAATTGTTTGTCTAGATATGAATGATACTCCCTTAACTCATTCATACTCATTATCAAATTCAAGGTCATGTCACTCATCATCACCTAGGGTCATATATTATTCAACGTACCTCCATCTAGGTCATGGTGTAGGTTTATTTTGTTTTTCCATCATAATGTCCAAACCATGTCATGAAGAAGGAAAATAGATGGTCATTGTCATTAGTTAAATCACCTTCACTGGGAGTTATAAAATATAGTAAAATAGAGCAAGGGTAAGTTGTCCTTTTTGCAAAGATGTATGCTACATTGTCAAATATTTAAAAAGATATTTTCCTCAAAGTATAGATGATGTCACTTCATGACCAAAACAAAAAATCGACCTCTAGCTTATAATAAGACCATCCAAGCCTTCCAATTGTTCATTTCACTTTCATTGATAACCTCTCCATCATTGAGCATCATCCCAACCATCAGAGCATCAAAATTCATCCTTAAAGCACAAGTTTACTTCCTACCCTGTGCTTCTCGCTCACTTACTGCGGTTCTAAAATTGGAGTAAAGTAAAGCATCAAAAGTGTCAATTCATAATTTATCAAGGTTCAGGTGCTCCCAAGTCAGAATGTGAACACTCCTTACCTCTCATTCAACTCAATTTCTTCAACAAAGGGTGGATTCCCTCATCTAGGGTTTTCAACTACATTTTTGGTTTCATTGATGTTTGGCTTGCTTAAATTGGAAAACCCCTAGTTTAAACACCTAACAACCTTCACATAATACTCATCCACCTTACCAAATCACTACATATCACTCATACCTCTCATTGCTACGATTTTCACTCAAACCCTAGTTTTCACTGCGTTTTTTTAGAGAAAATAAGCAAACTTTGTGTTTTGACCATTTTTCCATCTTCCTCATACACATTTCCAAAATTTTCACTTGCATTATGTTGCTAACTCACCATCCTACTTCCCAAAATTTTTAGGGATTTTTCCCTAACTCCATTCCATCTCATTTCCTCCCCTAGAACCATTGTATCACCATCCCCTATTTTACTAATTTCTACCTTCCATTTCCTTCACAACAAGCTAGGGTTTTATTTTGATGACAAACATCATGGAAGGAGAGAAGAGAAATTATAACAAGGGAGGTAATCACTCCAGGTTTGAGCCAACTTAGACCCATGGCATCATTTTCAAAGCTTCGTGATCATTTGCTAGGGTTTACATTGCACACAGGGACAGTCCTACTTCAAATTTCCTTTCTGAAGACATGAAGATGAATTTGATAAAATTGAAAAAATGTTTTGTCAATAATAGACCAAAGAAAAAAAACCTCCTTTATTTTATGCACGTGTGCTATGATTTGAGAGAAATTACCAAAATGCACTTGCTACAGGTCATTTTCTACACTTTTGGATAGGTTGTCTTCAAGTAACATTTTCAGGGATTTGGAGCAAGATTTTGCAGTTCTTGATGAGTGCATTGTGTAGCAGACATCCTAATATTTCCAACCATACCACATGAAGCCCAAAAATCCTCAGGGAAGGCCTCCAAACTCCCTCTCAAAGTGGTGTGACGCTTCTGCTGAGAGCATGTTACGCTTCTATAATTTTTAGTGATCAACTTAAAACTTGGATTCTGAGAAAATGGAAAATATTTTGGAAAAATGGAGGAGGTTTTTGTTCATAACATACCAAAGAACAAAAATCTCTCTCTGTTGTTCAAAAATTTATGGTTAGAGACATATTGATCCATCTTGGAGCCCTATTTCTGCAGAAAATCTTTGGAAAATTTTGGATTTTTGGGACATTTTGGCAATTCCGGTTGTGCAGAACCGTCACGAAGTTGCACGATGCTTTTCCTCAAAGTCTCCAAATGAAAATTTCTCTACGTGGTTGGATTGATATTGAAATTTAAATTCCATATATGGTCTTATTTTTTCGTGACGCCTCTCGATTTTAGAGAAAAACAAAAAACCACCCTTTTTTCATGCTTATGCCACTGTTTTTGCCTGTGTGTGGCACTACTAGAGTATTGTTGGGAAAATGGATTTTTGAAGGCCTTCTAGGAGGTTTTTTCTCAGTTTTAAGGCTGGGATGGATAGAGAACACATAGGGCTACCTAGCCCAAAATTCAAATTTGCGGATAGATTCCTTAAGGTCAACCAAAATCATCCTCAAAGTTGTGTGACGCTTCTGTTGGGAGGCTCGACGCTTCAATCTTGGATTCCTTTTGGACAGTTGTCAAGCCAGAATGGGCTAAATTTAGAGGTCGCAGCTATCCTATGAGGTGTCTTTTGGATAAAAGAGTTTTTTTTTTCCTCTCATTGTTGAGGAATCATGTAATTAATCAAGGAGACAAACACTCCTACTTATTAGCTAAATTTGGGGGGACTATTTCTAACTTCCATAGAAACTAGGAAATGACTCATAGGGTGTATTTATGAAGTGTTTTGGATCAGATTTTGACTCAATGATGTGGAATCTTCTCTATTTTATATATGTACTCCAAACTCAAGCTTTTTTAGAGGTTGGATAATTGTTATTTGCAGTGTGGAGCTTATGTACAAACTTTTTCATTGAAATCAAAGACATGTTGCAACTATAATTTTGGGACTCTAGTGACATGCTTATTAGCATTATTTGTTCTCAGTAAGAACCATCAAGTTGAATGTTTATGCTATCTTTCTATCACATGTATGCTTCTATAACATGATCTTATCAGTTTATGAACATAAATCTTTCTTTTTATGCTCTGTTTTATAAGATTTTCATGAATGTGTTTTACCTCTTATGATGAATGAATTCATGTAACATGCTCATTCTGATTCTCTCTCTCTTTTCAAACCCTATACACAATGAAAATTTAAATATGTTCTTAAGTATACCTACTTGGCCGCATCTTCATCTCTGCAACTGTACCTTTGAAATCAGACATACAATCTAAACCTAGTCCCTTGACTGCCATTCCTATCCAGAAAAAATCAAAACAAAACCCTAATTTCCTGAGCTAATATCTAGCCTAAGATCATTAAATCTTCAGTTACCTCATTGACTGTAAAAGTGACATTGAGAGAGCCCTCTTTGGTTTGGTAGGGCTAGCTACCAAGCCTAAAGATTGGTTTGAGGTTACCTCATTCAGTATCCATTCTCAGCCTTGGGAAACGGAGGGAGTGATAACATATAACATAAATTCAAAAACATGAAACAATAGAATGTTATTTCTCTTCTTGAGAAACCTCTACACTCTGCCGACTATCTCACTCTGTGTTGGGAAAAATACTGAGAGGGGGGAGGGGGGGGTGAATCAATATTTTAAAACTCACAATAATCTTTACTTTTTCTTTATTGATTTCTATACGCGACTTTGATTAATCCGACTAGCATATACATGCGGCTATCTTTAACGAAAATTGTGTATGCCCAGAGATCTTATTATGCAGATAAATATTTAACTAGATCAGTGCACCATTCGTTCATTAGTAATTTAGTAAGCAGTAAATATGTGCAGTAATAAAAGAATAAAGCAACACACATAAGAAACACATACGAACACCAGGATTTAAGGTGGAAACCCAAGTTGGGAGAAAACCAAAGCTGTTGTCGTCTCTATCTTCAATATTTCTTATAAAGAAAACTTCTTACAATCTTGTATTGGAATAGACTCATACCAGCACACAAACACCCACATGTAAAAGGCTGCAACCTTCTCTCGTTTTCTAGCTGCTACTAGAAGTGAGCTCCAATCCCCTGATATCGTTTACCGGCTACCACTAGAAGGGAGCTACGACCCCCTGCTCTCGTTTACCAGCCACTCCTGGACGAGAGGTACTACCCCCTGATCTCGTTTACCAGAAACCACTAGAAGGGAGCTACTACCCCCTCACTGAAGGCTCCAACCCTCAGCACCATCGCGGACCATGTTTCATCAATTTTCACACTAGATACAACAGCTTCAACACAACACAAATTGTAGGCCTCTTTTCATCAGATTTTTAGACTGGACCCACTCCACTCATTTAAGCCCAAAGAACATACATCAAACTGAAACTCATAACTATATAAAATCATTCATCAATCAACCAACCAATCACTAATATTTCATCACAATCAAGTAGCAACATAAGCAATACTCAAACAACCCATATCTATAGGTAGGAATCATTGACAGACAACAGAAACACTGTTAAACTGATTAGACATTTCCTTCAACATTCTTCAACAAAACCCTAGATTCCGTTTTCTCTTTTACTGAAACGAACTTGCGTATATATGCACTTTTACTGAGGCGAACCTGCATATAGATCTGTTAACATTACAGGACTGTGTAGCTCTTGAGAACAATTAATTAGATCATATCATACCCTTCACTTCAGCAAACATTTTTCATATCATAGATCTAAAGATCTCATAAACAGATCAAGCAAATACATAGTCATTTCAGGTCTAGATATTTTGATCCATCATTGTATCGATATGTTCATCATGTTTGGAACAAGGTCTCCTACAAGCTACGAAACTGGTCTGATTTTGTATATTTTTTATTATATTTAGTCTAGCGCAGGGGTTTTGTGGTGGGTCAAAGCCCTAAAAGCATTGTAATGGGTCAAAGGGTAGACCTAGAGTTCGAAAACCACGATTTTTGGACCATAGGAAAGATTAGGCTAGATTGTTATAAATAGAGGGACATTTTGAATTATAAGGGAAGAAGATAATGAGATCTTGATGAAAACTGTGGCTTAGTAGATCTTTTTGGGTTTTTGGGGAAAGGAATCCTGCTGGCTGTGTGCATGGAGATCCCAAGTCTTGTTGTGTGTGGACCCTGCTGCTGTGTGCGCAGGTTGGGTTTGGGTATTGTAAGAAGGAACTGAAGGATTAATGAATGAGAAAGGTTGTTTGAGTAACTGAATCTATGTGTACTATTAATGCGAATCTTTGATAGCTGATGTGCTATGCATATTCTATGTTAAGTTGCGAAAGTACTGTGTTAAGTGTTTCTACTACATCTGGGTCTATTCTGTTATGTTTTATGTAATGCTGCACTACTATTTTTTATTTGTTGAGAACAATAAGTATAGTTGACCTTGCGCACATGGATGCGTAGGAGATCTATAGATCCAGTTCTAAGATAAGCGATCTGGTCATTATAAAGCCGGACGCAGCTCTGCTTGGCTTACCTATCCTCTCTCAGGGTGCGGAAACCTAGTTCCAGCACCCACCCATACTACTTCGAGTGAGACTTTGACCTGTGCAAGTAGGTCACTGCCGAAAGGGCCAGTATTATAGGGGTTTGTTGGCAAACCTTAACCTCCGAACCTGGGTCAGGACCCCTCGAGCCAAAAAATGGTTCCGTTGCCGGGACCGAGAGCATTTTGAGAAGGGGATTAGGTAATGCCAAGAGAAGTATTGAAGGTCTGAGAAGGAAGAAGAGCAGGTACGATTGAATGACCTCCACTCTGAACAAAAGTACAACACGGAGCAGTAAGTACTATCGAGCCAATATAGAAAGGGATAGATCTGTTTATAGCCTGTTAGAAGGAACAACTGCGCAAATCCCTCCAGCTACACCACCTTTAGAACCACTTAAGGGTAAAACCTCGCCCGAAACCCCGCCAGAAGAAGATATGGAAATGCACTTGAAATTACCTACCTTCAAAGGTGCGGGAGATGAGGATATGGACCGATTTTGGTTTGTTGCAAACTCAGTATGGACTGCGCAAGGTGTGGCAAGCGATACTGTGAAAAGGGAGTAGCTATCCCTAGCCTTCGAAGAGAGAGATCTAGACTAGTATATGCGATACATATCTCAAAACGGAAGCGCATCTATTCAAGTTATTAAGGACGCTCTAAAACAACAATTCCAGAAGCCTAAGTCAGATTCGTAGATCGTAGCAGATGTGAAATATTTCAAGCAAGGAATGACTGAGTCTGTATGGGAAGTTGATCAAAGACTAAAGAAAGCAATCAGTGAAGAAGGATTTAAGTATGACGATAGACAGCATACGGAATGGTTCATCGCTCTGCTTCTACCTCACCTGCATGTACCTATGGGCCACCAAACCTTCGAGTCACAGGAAAAAGCTTTGGAAACTGCCATGAAACTGGAAGTTGCGCCCAGAGAAGATACTTCAGTAGGAGTACAACAAATTTAGGAGCAACTCGAAGCTACGCACATGGAGATTCAGAACCTATGGAAGGAATGGGGAAAAGGAGCTAGCACAGACCTATGGTGCATACGATGTTGGGCATCTAGACATACGAAGGATTAGTGCCCACTACTGGCAGATTACATGCAGGTACGAGGACCTAGTCCTGTGCGTCCAGGAACAAGTGAAGAACCCAACCTATTGTGTCCAGGCTCAAGCAGATCTGCATTGTGGTGTGATGACTGCCATGTACCAAGGCTGCATGACATGAACCATTGCCCCCGGCTAGGTGCGTACGTCTTGGAACTGAAGCAACAATGGTGCAGATTCTTCCGGTCGGTAGGACATGATGAGCATAATTGTCGAACTTATGATATGATGATATATCAAGGAAACTTTTATAGGGTGCAATCAGACCCTGCGTCACCCAGATCTCTCGCAAAGTTTGGTGGCTCCCCAGCTAAGGGCAGGGGAGGTCAGGGAGGAAGCGCAGGTCGAGGAAACGAATAGCTAATCTGTTATAACTGCAGGGAAGTAGGACACTTTGCAAGGGACTGCCCAAATCCTATAAGGAAATCTTGCAAATATTGCAGACAGCTGGACCATGCGATTGAAGATTGTCCAATCTTGATAGCAAAAATGCAAGAAAATCAGCCAACACTGATGCAAAATGTACAAAGAGTTAAGGATGAACTACGGGACATAAATCTGAGTGCGAATGTTGTAATACACAGTGGGATGGCCACCAGGGGACCTCAGAAGGAGGCTGCGAGGTCCTCTAATTCGACAGGTACCTATCAACCAAGAAGGGTTGGACTGAAAAATGGGACAAGAAACAATTGTCGCAGTCCATTAGGACCTTGCTAAGACAAAGGAAGCTACTGTGCAGATACCGGCACACCTCAAGGAGGGTGATGAGATGAGACCATTCTTGCAGGCGTGTATGAAGTTATTACGCAACCAAAAAACCGAAGAAAACCTTCAGGCATTGATAGATAGCTGTGTAGTGTAGTCCCACCTATCTCTAGAAGTCCAAGACGTGCATAAGCTAGGCAGATATAGGAAATGCACCAGTGGGGAGATGAGATTAACTGCCCAAATCTGTAACTATGAAATGGATCAGGTTGTCTTAGACTTGGGGTCAGATGAAAACGTGCTACCTACACAAACTTGGCAGCAAATGGGAGAACCCAAATTGGAGTGGTCCAATATCCAACTGCGTATGGCCAACCAACAGAAGATTATACCTCTGGGGAGACTATCAAGAATCATGGTAGATATCGCTGGGGTTAAGGTCTAGGTTGACTTAGAGGTCCAGGCAGACAGTGAATGCTTCTATGACTCTAATGAGGTGATGGATAATTGGAAAAACTAGTTGCACGATGTCTCGACGCTACGAGAGTCACAAGGGACTTCTACTGCATTTCCTTAGAGGTAAGAGATCTACCCCATTTTGATGAGTTCAGTAGCATCAAGGAGTTCCTAAGGACAGTGGAAGCTGTGGTTCTATGGGAACGAAGGCTATGGGCCCTTAATATAGATATGCGAGGAACACTTGCACGATGGTGGGACACCCATAAGGAAGCATTCCAGCATTGGGAGGAATGTCGGGATATGATGATCCTACAGTTCGCACCCCTGGCTGATATACGCACCAAGATGTTCCTCGGACCAGGAGATCCCCGTGAGCATCTGCTCACCTGGATGGACAAATGGTCCGACCAGACTACAGAAGAGTGGGTTCATCTATTTATTCATGCTTTGGGGCCTATCCCCGTCGCATGGTACTTAGATGCGGAGCTACATCAGCACACCCGCCACTGGGAAACACTAAAATATGACTTTATAGGAACGTTCAAGCTGATTGGGGGGACAAAGCCGCTTGACAAAGTGTTGGGTGTGGAGCCTGATTATCTTGTTTACTTTGTATCACAGCATTGGACCCCTGTACCTTAAATGGGGTGGCAATGCCGCCCGTAAATTAATCGCTGCCATGCAGGGTCCAGGGGGGGCGGAAATGACTTTATGGAGCCCCCCCCTGGCGGGGGTTTTTGGGGGCAGTGCCCCAGAAGCTAAAAACATATGTAAAATTGCCTTGTAAAAGTATAGTAATTTCTAGTCAATCTGAGCCATTCATTAGGAAAATGATCTGATGGTAGAAGTTATGTTTAGATTAGGGTTTTTTTCCCTAGAAGGCAACCCCTCGCTTTTATGAGGGTATTGCGGCTGTGTGTTGTATGTGTATTCTTGGAGCGAGAAACAGATAGGGAGACTGTGAGAGAGAAGAGGATACTACAGTGGATCTGTTGTAGGTTGTATCTCTTTATTTTGCTGGATAATAGAAAGGAAGAACTGGCTGTTCGGGGTGGACGTAGCCAAAACTGGGTGAACCACATATATCTATGTCTCTCTAGTTTTATGTGTTTTGTGTGCTTGTGTTTTTCGCATATTTTATGTGTTTCATTGCTTTGTAATATTTATTTTTTGAACAACTGGTATCAGAGCCGAAGGTATATTTGGCTGATAAAATCGCAGGAAAGAACGGTTCCTGGCTCGAGTGGGAGCAATGGCGGAAGATTGTAAGTTTAGGGTCGAGAAATTTAATGGCCAAAACTTCCCGTTGTGGAAGATGCAGATGGAATATTATCGTATCAGAAAGATCTGTACCTACCATTGAGCAGAAAAACAAAGAAGCCAGCGGCCATGATAGACGCGAAATGGAACATTCTCGATAGAAAGGCACTCGGAACAGTAAAGTTGTGCCTTGCGGCATCAGTCGCCTTCAATATTTCGAAGGAAACAACAACAGAGGGTTTGATGCAGACGTTGGCGAAACTATATGAAAAACCCTCGGCCTCAAACAAGGTATTTCTTATGAAACGATTATTTAATATGAAGATGTCGGAAGGTGGATCTGTTGCGGACCATTTAAATAATTTAATATAGTTACCGATCAGTTAAGAATTTCTATAGGGGTGATCTTTGATGAAGTTAGAGCTACGTTATTTTTGTGCTCATTGCCAGAAAGCTGGAATGGTTGAGTTATGGCCATTAGTAACTCTGTCTTTGGATCTAGTACTTTAAATTTTGATGATGTTGTCGGTGCTATCCTTAGCGAGGAAATGCGATGGAAAATCTCCGGTGAGACATCGAGTAATGCTTTGAGGGAAAAGTCTCGGGAAGAAGAATGGAAAGAGAAAAGAGCTCGGGATATCGCAATAAATCAAGAAAAGGTAGATCCAATTCTAGATCGGGGATATTTTTCTCGAAATGTGGAAAGAAAGGAAACCTAAACAAACATTGTAGATCTCAGAAGGGAAAAGAAGGAGACACACAGCAAGAAAACAATCATGAAGAAAATGTGACAAGTGATGTGTTACAAGATGCTTTGATTCTTTCTTTTGAAAATGTTACTGATTCCTGGGTAGTAGATTCAGGGGCCTCATTCCATGCCACACCTGATAAGAAATATTTTCATGACTATGTTCAAGGATATTTTGGACAAGTCCATTTGGGTGATGATAAACCCTGTAAAATTGTTGGAATCGGTAAGGTTCTTGTAAAACAACAGAATGGAAACCAATGGCTATTAAAGGAGGTAAGGAATGTTCCAGATCTAAATAAAAATCTAATTTCAATAGGGCAGTTAGGCGGTGAAGGTTGCGTGACAAATTTCACGGATAAAGTGAGTCACCAAAGGAGCCCTGGTAATAGAAAAAGGTGAAAAGGTTAGTACATTGTATTTATGCAATGGTATTTCTAACTCTGTTAATGCTTTAACTTCCAAAGGAGCAGATGCAGCATTATGGCATCATAGGCTTAGACACATGAGTGAGAATGGGATGAAGATTCTTCACTCAAGAAATTTGTTGCCAAGTTTGAAGAATGTTGATTTGGATTTTTGTGAGAATTTCATTTATGGAAAACAGAAGAGAGTCAGATTTCTCAAATTTGGGAAAGAAAAGAAGAGCGAAAAATTAGAGCTTGTGCATATAGATGTATGGGGACCTGCTCAGGTATCATCTCTTGGTGGCTTTTGTTATTATGTTACTTTTATTGATGATGCAACTAGAAAAACCTGGATTTATTGTATTCAGAATAAATATGATGTATTTGACACTTTTAAGAAATGGAAAGATTTGGTTGAGATTGAGACAGGAAAGAAATTGAAGTGTCTCAGATCAAACAATGGAGGTGAATATTGCAGCAAAGAGTTTGATAGGTACTGTTCAGAGCATGGAATTCGTAGAGAGAAGATAGTTCCAGGAACACCACAAGAAAATGGTGTGTCAGAAAGGATGAACATAACAATCATGGAGCGTGCAAGGTGCATGAGATTGCATGCGGGGTTGCCTTTACAATTTTGGGAAGATGTTGTAGATACTGTTGTTTATCTAATAAACAGAGGGCCTTCAAGTTCCTTGGATGGTGGTATTCCAGAGGAAGCATGGACAGGTAAAAAGGTAAACTACTCTTTTTTAGAGCCTTTTGGTTGTGAGGCCTTTGTCCATATTAATAAAGAAAATAGAACAAAGCTTGAGGCAAAATCAAAGAAATGTACCTTTATTGGATACGGTGTTAATGATTTTTGGTTATCGCTTATATGATTATGAAAATCACAAAATCATTAGGGACAGAGATGTAATATTCAATGAAAAGGTCTTGTATAAGAACCAGTTGCAGGAAAAGAAATATGAAAAAGAAAGCAAGGAATACATGGTTCTTGATGAGATAACTGAAAAAGTAAAGCTGCCTAAAAATAATAATAATCAACAACCACATCAACAACGACCACCACAATAGCAACAGACAGCTCAAACACCCGAAAGTGGCGTTAGAAGATCTACCAGGATAAGTAGACCCCCTGAACGATACTCTCCTTCATTATATTATTTATTGCTGATTGATTCTGGTGAAGCTGAATGTTATGAAGAAGCAATGCAGGTTGAAAGCAGGAAGAAGTGGGAGCTATCCATGGAAGAAGAGATGGGCTCCTTAATGCATAACCAGACTTAGGACTTAGTCAGGTTTCCTGTAGGTAAAACTACATTGCGGAATAAATGGGTTTACGGACCGAGAAGGAGAGAAGATGGAGGAAAATAGAGGTACAAAGCTAGACTTGTGGTGAAGGGGTTTGCACAGAAGAAAGGTATTGATTTTGATGAAATATTTTCTTCTGTTGTTAATATGACTTCAATCAGAACTATATTAAGTCTTGTAGCAGCGGAAGATTTACATCTTGAACAGTTAGATGTAAAGACAACATTTCTCCATGGAGATTTAGAGGAAGAGATATAAATGCAGCAACCAGAAGGATATGAGGTCAAAGGGAAAGACAAATTAGTGTTCAGGTTAAAGAAGAGCTTGTATGGCTTAAAACAGGCTCTAAGGCAGTGGTATCTAAAATTTTACAAGTTTATGTCTGAACAAGGTTATACTAGATGTCACTCTGATCATTGTGTTTATCTGAAAAATCAAAATGATGGCAGCTATATTATACTGTTATTGTATGTAGATGACATGCTTTTTGCGGAGTCTAACATGCGGGAAATAAATGTGCTCAAAGAAAAGCCCAGTAAATTCATTTGCAATGAAGGATTTGGGAGCTGCAAAACAAATCCTTGGTATAAGGATAACTAGAGACAGGAAAAATCGCAAATTAACACTGTCTCAGAATGAGTACATAGAGAAGGTGTTGAAAAGATTTAATATGCAGAATGCAAAACCAGTTAGTACACCTTTTTCTAGCCATTTCAAAATTAGTAAGGAGATGTGCCCAAAGACCCAAGAAGACATGGATTATATGTCTAAAGTTCCATATGCATCAGCAGTTGGAAGCTTAATGTATACAATGGTCTGTACAAGGCCTGATATTGCACATGCAGTGGGAGTTGTAAGCAGGTACATGAATAATCCAGGAAAAGAACATTGGATGGCATTAAAATGGATTCTCAGATATTTGAGAGGTACCAAAAATCAAGCATTATGCTTTGGTGGTTCAAACATTGCTCTACAGGGATATGTTGATGCAGATATGGTAGGTGACAGAGACAACAAGAGGAGCACTACAGGATATGTATTTACTGTAGGTGGAACAGCTGTCAGTTGGGTTTCAAAAATCCAAAGTGTTGTTGCACTTTCAACAACAAAAGCAGAGTATGTTGCTGCTACAGAGGCTAGTAAAGAAATGATTTGGTTACAAAGGTTTATGGATGAGTTGGGTAAGAAGCATGATATGGGCACGCTATACAGTGATACCCAAAGTGCCATTAATCTTGCAAAGAACTCAGCATTTCATTCCAAGACTAAACACATACATCTCAAGTACCATTTCATACGGTCAGTATTGGAAGATGGAGAGTTAAAGCTAGAAAAGATACACACTAGCCAGAATCCTGCAGATATGCTAACAAAAGTTGTAACCAGGGAGAAAGTGAGAATGTGCTCAGTTTCAATTGGTCTTCAAGGATGACAATGAAGATGAGAAATAGCTAGGTCCAAAGAGGAGTCATTGTCTAGCAAATGAAGCAGCGGTGGAGTTGCTACAATCAGTATCCAAGTGGGAGATTGTTGGGTGTGGAGCCTGATTATCTTGTTTACTTTGTATCAAAGCATTGGACCCCTGTACCTTAAATGGGGCGGCAATGCCACCCATAAATTAATCGCTTCCATGGGGGTCTAGGGGGGGCGGCAGTGACTTTATGGAGCCCCCCCTTGGCAGGGGTTTTCGGGGGCAGCGCCCCCGAAGCTAAAAACAGATGTAAAATTGCCTTGTAAAAGTATACTGATTTCTAGTCAATCTAGGTCGTTCATTAGGCAAATGATCTGACGGTAGAAGTTATGTTTAGATTAGGGTTTTTTTCCCTAGAAGGCAACCCCTCTCTTTTATGAGGGTATTGTATTGCGGTTGTGTGTTATATGTGTATTCTCGGAGCGAGAAACAGATAGGGATACTATGAGAGAGAACAGAGGATACTACAGTGGATATGCTGTAGGTTGTATCTCTTTATTTTGCTGGATAATAGAAAGGAAGGACTGGTTGTTCGGGGTGGAAGTAGCCCAAACTGGGTGAACCACATATATCTGTCTCTCTGGTTTTATGTGATTTGTGTGCTTGTGTTTTCCGCATATTTTATGTGTGTCATTGCTCTATAATATTTAATTTTCTAACACAAAGCTCTACAAGACATCGATGCTTTTGTATTTAATGACTCGCGCCATCATGCTGCACCGAAAGTCCTGACATGGGAAGCACAGATGCAAGACATAGACGACTGTTGGAGCTTGGCGATCGAAGAAGAGGAAGATCATCCTCTGAACGTCTCTATCCTAGAATCTGAGGGAGAACATACAGTTACTGGACCCTCGCTGTAGAATATTGATGTTACCCAGCCTCTCAAGCTATGCGAAATTAATATCAGGACGGAAGAACATCCTAAGTTGGACAAAATTGGGGACTATTGGGACGAAGGAACCGTAGGTAAAATTGTCGATCTACTTACAGAATATCAGGACTTATTCCCAACAAAGTTTTCTGAGCTCAAAGGAATCACGGGGGACCTAGGCGTTATGCACATCACTCTGAAACCAACGGCGCACCCCGTAAAGAAGCAGCCTTACCGGCTGAACCCTAAATATATGCAAAAGGTCAAAGAAGAACTAGAAAAAATGCTTATTGTCAGTATCATTGAACCAGTTGAACAGTCAGATTGGGTAAGTCCGATGGTCGTCCAGGAGAAGAAAACAAAGCGGGAGATACGAATCTGCGTGGACCTATGCAAGTTAAACAATGCATGTGTACATGACCCCTTCCCTATGCATTTCTTAGATGAAATCCTTGATAGCTTGGGCGGACAGGAAGCATATTCCTTCACCGATGGGTTCTCAGGGTAGCACCAGATCCGAATCGCACCGGAAGATCGCAGTAAGACTATGTTCACAACAGAATGGGGATCCTTTCAGTATACGGTCATGCCCTTTGGTCTCAAGAATGCACCTGCTATCTTCTCAAGAGCGGTAGTTGCTGTATTCAAGGAGTTCATCCATAAGTTTATGGAATTTTATTTCGATGACTGGACGGTATTCAACTTGGTAAAGGAGCATGTCTCCAACCTGCGCATGATGTTGGATGACTGTTGAAAGTACCAGATTTCCTTGAATATCAAGAAGTGTATCTTCTATGTGCCTTTTGGAATCTTTCTTGGACACATAGTATGCCGACAAGGGCTGATGGTTGTTCCTATAAAGGTAGCAGTAATTATAAACCTTGCAGTCCCAACAACGGAGAAACAACTGCGTTCGATTCTTGGACACATGTGCTATTACAGAAAATTCATTCAAGGGTACGCACTGATCACAACACCCATGGAAAAAATTCTTAAAAAGGATGTTTCCTTTTTTTCGAATGATGAATGTCAAAAGAGTTTTAAGCTACTCAAAGAGAAGATGGTCTCTGCACCCATACTAATATTTCCTGATTGGTCGAAGGAATTTCATGTACATGTGGATGCATCAGGAATCGTCTTGGGCGCTGTCCTCACTCAGCCTAGGGAGGGAGATATTGATCACCCGGTTGCCTTTGCTAGTCGAAAACTCTCTGGCGTAGAGTGCAACTACTCCACCACTGAATGAGAAGGACTGGCTATGGTATAGACATTACATAAATATCGACACTATCTGTTGGGAGGACACTTTAAGATGTTTACCGATCATTCGGCTTTAAAATACCTTGTGAACAAGCCTGTGTTGGGAGGAAATATTTGTAGATGGTTGTTGTTATTTTAGGAATATGATTTTGAAATCATAGTCAAGCCAGGAAGGTTGAATGCGGATCCAGATCATCTGTCCCGCATTGAGACGGGCGAAGAACCTACTAACTTGGAGGAAGGATTACCGGATGCGCAGTTGTTCGCTATTAAGGTTGTTGACGCACACTTCGCTGATATCATTCAGTTCCTAACTATAGGCGTGGCCCCTGCAGAATATTCGGTACAAAAGAAGAAGGAGTTGGTTACTCGGGCGTCAGAATTTACTATCATCGCCAGCCAATTATACAAACTAGGCGCTGATGAAGTACTACACAGGTATGTCCTGGAACATGAACGACACATTGTCTTGGCAGAGGCGCATGAAGGCATCGCAGGAGACCACTATGTAGGAAAGGCAATGGCACAAAAGATCTTGAGAGCTGGGTTATGGTGGCCTACCCTACACCATGATTCTCATGACTATTGTAAATCGTGCGATACATGCCAGCAGAAAGGATGACCCTCACGAAGAGATGAAATGCAATTTCAACCTCAAATAACTTTGCAGGCCTTTGACAAATGGGCCATTGATTTTGTAGGACCAATCAATCCTCCAGGAAAGAAGAGAGGTGCGCGCTACATTATTACTACCACTGACTATGTCACTTGATGGGCTGAAGCACAAACGGTAAAGGATTGTAAGGGAGATACCACTGCGCACTTCATCTTTGAGCAAATACTAACAAGATTTGGATGCCCAAAGATCCTGATGAGCGATAGAGGCATGCTCTTCATTAATGAAACAATACAAGCCCTGAATGAGGAATTCCAGATCCATCATGCAAAAATTACACCGTATCATTCACAGGAAAACGGGGCGCTTGAGGCTTTCAACAAAATCTTAGAGCAGGCATTGACCAAGGTCTACAATGCCAATCATAGTGATTGGGACATACACATCCCCTCTGTTCTCTGGGCCTATCGAACGACCTGCAAGAAGCTAACAGGAAGGACCCCCTTTCGGATGGTCTACGACAAAGAGGCCACTATGCCAATAGAATACATTGTTCCTAGTCTACATATCACAACATTTACAAATATGGCAAAACCTGACATCATGGAAGAATTCCTTGCACAGCTTTTGGCATTGGAAGTAGATCGGTTCATTGCTAACTTTCATCAGCAAGTTTAAAAGGCTCGCGATAAAGCTGGGCATGATCGGTATATTCGCCAAAAGACATTGGTCGAAGGTGACCTAGACCTCTTATACGATAGCCAGTTTGTGAAACACCCAGGGAAATTATGACAGCACTGGCTTGGTCCCAACACTGTTAAGGAAATCAAGGATGGTGGAGCAGTCAGGTTAGCTACCCTGTGCGGTGACGTGTTACCAGGATATGTCAATGGCAGTTGGCTCAAGCCATACAAGGTTAAATGACTATATGGCCGGAATAGTTGTCTCAGGCAGAATTGGCCCACCAGGGATGGGGCACTGAGGCATGAATGAGATACGCACGCTGGTTAGGATAATCAAGCAGCTCCAGGGACAATTGGCAGACCCGCAGTCACAGTGACCCGGGATGAGTCACAAGATTGTGTTGGGGGACTGTTGGAACAGGGTCTCCTACAAGCTGTGAAACTGGTCCGATTTTGTATATTTTTTATTATTTAGTCTAGTGTAGAGGTTTTGGGGTGGGTCAAAGCCCCGAAAGCATTGTAATGGGTCAAAGGGTAGACCTAGAGTCCGCAAACCACAGTTTGCGAACCATAGGAAAGATTAGGCTAGATTGTTATAAATAGAGGGACATTTTGAATTATAAGGGAAGAAGATGATGAGATCTTGATGCAAACTGTGGCTTATTAGATCTATTTGGGTTTTTGGGGAAAGGAATCCTGCTGGCTGTGTGCACAGAGATCCCAAGTCCTGCTGTGTGTGAACCCTGCTGCTATGTGCGTAGGTCGGGTTTGGGTATTGTAAGAAGGAACTGAAGGATTAATGAACGGGAAAGGTTGTTTGAGTAACTGAATCTATGTGTACTGTTAATGTGAATCTTTTATAGCTGATGTGTTATGCATATTCTGTGTTAAGCTATGAAAGTACTGTGTTAAGTGTTTCTACTACATATGGGTCTGTGCTGTTATGTTTTATGTAATGTTGCACTACTATTTTTTATTTGTTGAGCACAGTAAGTATAGTTGACCTTGCGCACATGGATGTGAAGGAGATCTATAGATCTGGTTCTGAGATAGGTGATCTGGTCATTATAAAGCCGGATGCAGCTCTACTTGGATTACCTATCCTCTTTCAGGGTGCGGAAACCTAGTTCCAACACCCACCCATACTGCTTCGGGTGAGACTTTGACCTGTGCAAGCAAGTCACTGCCAAAAGGGCCAGTAGTATAGGGGTTTGTTGGGAAACCTTAACCTTCGAACCTGGGTCAGGACCCCTCGAGCCAACAATCATTATTTCAGATCTATCAAAAAAATGTAACCCATTCCATGCAGATATACTTCAGAGTGAAGTATTTAATCAATACCCATATGCATGCACACCTTAGCACTATGATCTTCACCTCCTTATATAGTTTGATCCTTAGTCAATACCATGAGCCACAACCACACAAGTGCCGATGGTATTCGTGGAAAGGATCAAATAGTCGTTACAGTGCTCAATACTGTGGTATAACACCATGGTAAGGACCCTTGGTATCATAAACTGAGTGCGTAATTAAATACATGACTTTTCTTCTTCATACCCACGTGTATACGCGACTTTTCTTCACAAAAACTGCGTATACACTAATTCTGGATGTATACTCGGGTTGCCTTCATCAAACCTGCAAGTATATGTGGGTTGCCTTCATCAAACCTATGTATACATATTGAAACTTTATCTTTATCATTCCTTTGTCCCTGATTGAAATTCCTTTCTTTGTCACATATGAACTGACCTGAAGATACATCAATTTTACATCTTCAATACATCACAAGCCAACTCATCAAGTAGGTTGCCATCAAGGAAAACATATTACATCATAATGCAAACAATATCCCCCTTTGGACTTGATGGAAACCATGTTGGTGTTTGATCACCACAACTTCTAGATACTTGATATAAGCATTATTCAAACACCAATTTACTCTCCCCTTTTGACATCAAGGGAAAAAGGCAGACCAATGCTGAAACAATGTTTCTCTTTCCTTTTATAAAGAAGAGATCTATAGATCTGATCTGCACTATACTAACCATGCTCCCCCTGAGCACATGTTGAATCTTCAGACAGATTTTGAATGAAGTACACGATTCTATAACTCAACTAAGTGTGACCTTTCCTATCACCAAGGACTCATACTTACATCAATAATCCAACCAAGTGGAATTACATATTTGTCTCAACTACCCAACCAAGTGGGTTTACAAATTTGACTCAACTACCCAACCAAGTGGGTTTACATTTTTTAAAGAGTCCATACATGAATGAATATGACAATATTTACATCACAGGTCTCAACATGACCCTTACATCAAATTACAGATATGAATTTTATAATCAAGACCAAAGGACCTCAATAGAGAGCATCAAACATACTTCAGTAACCAACAGAATGCCAACAATGCATTATTCTCAGCAAGGCTAATGCTCCCCTTGAAACTGTGCTCCTAATCACCACAACAACTCATTCATCAAAGCATATTCATCAATCATATAATAAAAACTTAATATCATATCAGTATATATAACCATCAATATCATATCAATAAAAATATAACTGTCAGTAGCATATCAGAAATTGTTCTTGAGTCTGTATCACTGTTTTTCTTATCAGGGAAAAAAATATGCAATTGTATCCAACGGAACTCGCGTATATAAGCGGCTTTAGTTCATGAAACCCATGTACAAAAAGTTAAATACTGATAATTTCACAACTCCATCTCCCCTTGGACTTATACATTCTATATCTGTCTTCTGTTGTTACATCAGATGCACTGTCGGAAATATAAACAATCAAAATACCAAACCATCCTTTATAAATTGGAGTTGATGATAACATTATTCTTTCAAGAATGATGGACTGCAATGTGCATTGTATTCTTTTAGTCTGAGCCTGAATCGTCCTCATATCTACGAGAGGTCATATCTTTAAACACATATAATTTATCAGCATTTTTGTATCCCCTTGCTATGAATTCTCCAGTTTCTTCGTCCATAACCTTGCACTAGGTTGTTGTGAACACAATTACATTTCCTTTATATGCCATTTGAACTACACTTAATATGTTTTATTTTAGGCCTTGAACTAATAAGGTATCAAATGCCCTTCTATTTTGGTTAATGGCTCTACCTTTTCCCAAAACTTTTACTAGAGCATTATTTGAAAGAATAACCTTACCGTCTTGATGTTTCTTGAGAGATTCCATCTTACTCTTATCACCAGTCATGTGATGAGAACATCCGTTGTTGATGAACCATTCATCTTTATTTTCAATTGAACAAAGAGCAAGACCACATCTTACATCTTCTTCTTTTTTCTTGTTAACATGAATGTTGGTGAATCCAACTTTATTTGATCTGATGCTATGATTTTTTTGTCTTCTATATTGACTTTGATGTTTCATTGGCTTGTTCCTGCATTCTTTTTCTACATGCCCAAACTTGTTACACACACAACATATTAAGTGACCAGAAAAGGGAGCAGAGGAATCATAATATGTTTGTCTTATTTTTATTCTATTGCTATCAACCACTTTATGACCAAAATTGCTGCACGAAAAAAAATATCCCTTAAAGAATCCTAAGTACCTGGGAGCTAAATGTATTTCTATGTAGTGTCTATCTGTCTGTGACCAAAAAAATATGCTTTTGTAATTGACTGCAAAATGTCCATAATTATGACATACAAAGCATTCAAAACTATTGATAAAAGGAGAGAATCGATTGATACTTGTATAGTTAGGAGTGAATGATTTCATTTGAGGATTCATGATTGTTGGATGACCTTTTGTCTCTTTAAACACTTCAAGTTTTGCATTGATATCTTTTGAACCTTTAGAAATGCCTTGTGAACTAGATTCTCTAACAATTTCATGAAAACCAAGACCAAATTTAATAGAGGGAGACCTTTGACTACTAATAATATTATCTAGAATCTTAGTACTAGCTTGAAACCTCAAGTGTTTATCTTTTTCTTCTAATTTACCTTTTAAAATGTTTACCTCAACCTCTAATATTTGGCACTGATTCTCCATACTTTCTTCGACCTTTCTTCCTTCTTCTACTTGGTCATTCAATTTTATAATCTCTTCTTTCAACCCATTTTCTTGTTCTTCAAATTTTTGTAGAAGTTCTTCATTCTTCTTATTTTATTTTTCCAGATCTTCTTTGAGAGATATGATTTCTTCTTCAAGTCCTTCACTGTGATTGGTTACTTCATCCTGCAGCTTTTGACACCGGTCTATATGTTCTTCGTTTCGTTTCTCAATTGCATTTCTTTCTTGTAATTGTTCATTCAATTTAGAAATCATATCTTTGAAGTTACTTTCCCTTTCCTTAAATAGAATATGCTAATCTTCAACTTCATTCTTGAGATTAGCAATTTATGCTTCTAGATCCATAACATTACTTTCATTTTCGTATTAACTATATTCATCATTGCATGTGTTATCGCCAAATTGATCTTGATTGGTTGCTCATCAATCAACTCAATGTAAGATTTTCAAACCACTTCTAACTGAATATTAGCCTCTTTAGTTTGAGAGGGCTCTCTCAAGGGGGTTTATGATTTTGAATAATGATAGTACTAGATGGAAAACTCTATGGAATTATAACTTGTTTTTTGTATGATTTCAGGTTGAAAAATGAAGGCTTGCTATCATTGGGCTTATGGAGTCAACAATCAGTAATCTTAGTGATAGTGGTTCTTCACATGGAAGCGGAGGCAGATAGAGGTTTTCAACAAAGATAACTCACACACATAACATAGGAAAACACTGTCATTTCACCACTAAAGGAAGTCAGAGCATAATATTATTAATTCTGAGTAATTATAGATGAAATCTATCGCAAGTGATTAAACATAAAGATTCAGATCAATAGAAAATCAAAAACCTCATGATAATCTCAGGTCTGGAAAGTATAATGTCACTTTGTATTACTGATAATGGTAAAAAACATACAAGCAGCAATTTGGTGCAATATTCTCCAACCCCTTGCTCTTCGATGTTTTGTCTATAAATAGACATTCTTTACAATGTAGATGACCCGCCTGGCTGGCTAGATCTTCGAATTCTACTCTGACACCTATCATAACTGAAACACTAACTTAAAACAGAAAAATGATAGTTATCTTTAAAGAAACAAAATCATAATAGGACTCTATCTCCTATTTATTACATTCCTTTATCCTATCTTTGAAAAAATTACATAATGGTTACATAAATGTCGCATGCTCAAAGGACACATGACCAAGTTCACCACCACTTTACATCTTTAAAGCACCCCTAGATCTATGGAACATAACCCTGCTTTTTAGGAATGGATGACTTTCATCTTTAACGTTGTTTTGACTGATGAGCTGACTGCATGGAACTCCCTTTGAGTCATAAATATCTGCTAATCAAGTCCACTAACATTCTGGAGATCTCCAGCTCGAAAAATGTGCTGTTGAGATGCTCAAAATCCTTCAAAAATTACTTGCTACGAAAACAGGGCAGTTTTAGACAGTTTCATAATGAGTTTTAGTAGTGTGGGAAAATGGCTTTTCCCTTAATATTCTTGACTTATTTGTTGTTTCAACACCTTCATCATGTCATGACACCTTGCAACCATCGATCTCCCTCCTTAAAACATTTCAAAACTGAGTTTAAATGAAAAAAAGTCACCTACAGGAATTTTTGTAGCATATTTCTGGCCTCAAGCCTCAGGTATGCTATGAAACTGTGTAAAAAACCAGAAAATGTTATTTTCAAGATGGTCTTCAAAAACTGTTCTCCAGCTGCCAAATTTTGACTCTCTGCATGTTATGAACATCCTAAAACATATTCCATATTAACTTATTACTCCTGTGGTGTTTCCTCCTCATTCACAATCAGTTGACTAATGAGCTCTTCTACCACTGTCATCTTCAATCCTTTCTTTTCAAATTCCACAAGAATCAAATTCAATTGCTCCTAAAGATCTTGCACTTTGTCTTTAATGCCATATTCTTGGATTGCAAGTGGAATTTTATATTTTTGATGTGTTTGACTTCTCCTCTTAGTGGTTGAGTCCACTTATCAACTTTTCTGTGTTGTCCAAGGTCTTTGAAACACTTGTGACTTGATTTTCCCAGATTTTCCTCATTTGTTCAAACCGAACCTTCTTAGTTATATGTTTCTTTACCTCTTGCTTCAAATCTAATATTTCCTTGCCTGCCTTCTTTAACTGCTCTTTAAGGGTTTCAATTTATGATTTTTCAATAACTTTCTCTTTACCCTTTCTTTGTTTGATAACTAGCTCTTATTTTGCAAGTGAAGACAAATCTATGATGTTTGTTGGTTGGGTAGTAGCTTCATTGATTTTATCAGTCTCTTTTCTTTCCATGAAATTCCCTGCATGTCTAGTCATTGGTTTCCTGGGTTGAAAAATGAAACTTGCATCATCACCTGCAAACTATAGCATTTTAGCAGTATTTCCCTTTTTCACCTTTCTTCCTCCATCTTCAATGTCTTCAGCTTGGAAAATGGGAGTTTCTTCAATGTCAATTTCATGTACGATATCATCCAAGTTTCCTTTAGCCATTGTCTAGCTCCTAGTGACTCTTTTGCCACCTTGTTTGCTAACTTCCTGCTTCTGTTTTGCAGGTGTTGTTTTAGGTGTGCCAATATTCTGCAAAGGTTCTTCTTCCATGCTCACTGGTTCTACAAGAGATGATCTATTCCCTTCTTCAACTTCCTCTACCACAGTTGGTGATGAAATGCTTCTAGGTTTGGAGGCTTTCTTAGGAGTGACAGCATCAATTTCATAACCACTCATGAACAAGAAGGAAGTCTAATCTCTGTCTAGTATCTTTAATTCCTCTAACACCAATATCTTAATCAAACCATGATGAAAAAGAGAAGTTTCATTGCCTTCTTTTTTGATTTGAAATTTATCTGACATTTTCCCTAGAGTTATATATAAATAAAAAGGCAAGTCAAGTTACCTCTTACCCATAAAATGCAACAAAAGTTTGAGATGATAGGAGTAGACCATGTGAAACCGTCCTTCACAGGTAAAATACTTCTGGATGATCATCTTCAGCTTTGAATAATTTTCCTTCATGAAACCCCTAGGGATAACATTTGTCAAATAAATTTCATTGTGTTCTGATTTGATGAACTCTTTGCAGTCCTGCATTGTGAATTTGATCCTTTTAAACCACTGTTCCCCTCCTCTAGGGATTCCTGTTGCTGATGAAATGCTATCTCGTGTCACTGTAAGGTTCAAAATTCCAACTTTTGAAGCTGTTCCTGTGAAGTTGTTTGAAAAATCCTTGGAAACCTGTAGATGAAAGCCCTGCAACCTCTGACAGAATTGCAAGCAACCCGTTCTTCTGAAAACCTCCATGGCAGTTGGGTATTCATTGAGAAAATTCATGTCCATGCGCTCATACTTGTGGCAGTGACCACCTTTCTTTGTTTTCCTTCTTGCAGCCATGGGTGCTTTATATCTTCACAACCTCACTTGCTTGATGGCATCTGCAAAGTTTAAAACTGCAAACAACCTACTTGGATTGATGAAGCAGCTCTCCAGAGATCAACTTACATGCAAAGATAAAGTGCAGTATGAAAAAAGGATAATTGGGGTAAGGTTTTATGGTTTAACTGATAGCTCGTACTTTAATCATAACCCATACATGCCAAAAAGGGTAATGATGACCTTAGATGTGGCTGTGTGCCTTTGAATTAACCATAACAGACTCGAATGACCTCCACCCTAACTCCTCCTATCATAGAATGACACTTCATAACGAATTTTACAAGACAAGTTAGAAAATAGATTTTCATAGCATAGTTAGTTTAACCTCTGACAGATTCGCTATGAAACTATTAGGCAATTTCATAGTGAAAACTATTGTTTTACTGTATAAAACACTACGAAAATTTGAAAAACTGACACAAGCACCCTTTTTTATTTTAAATGCATGGGAAATGAAAAGTTACACCATATGAGGACTGATGTGACATGAAATGATATAAATGAAGGTGACCATGGAACTTAGGATAGGCTAAAAATGTAAAAAAATGAAACTTTCCCAAACCAACTTGAAAAGGCTTAAGGAGACCTTGCCTTTTTGATGAGTGAACTGTATGACCATGTCAAGTAATGTTTCACAATTTTATGAGTGATAACAGCATGAAAAAGAAAGTGGATCACAAGAACAAATACCTTCTTTTTCTGCTGCATATGTTTTCTGATATGTCTTCTTTCTTTGAGTGGCCTTCTTCTTTTTCTTCCTCCCCATTGTGACGGATCTCCTTCAAGCGATAAAGCTTATTCAGAAGGACCTTATTTGATACCAATTGTTGGGAAAAATACAAAGAGGGGGGGGGGGGGAGGGGGCGAGGTGGGGTGAATCAGTATTTTAAAACTCACAATAATATTTAATTTTTCTTTATTGGTTTCTATACATGACTTTGATTAATCCAACTAGCGTATACACACTGCTATCTTTAAGGAAACTTGCGTATTTCGAGAGATCTTATTATGACGATAAATATTTTCTTAGATCAGTGCATCATTCATTCATCAATCATTTAGTAAGCAATAAATATGTGCAGTAATAATAGAATAAAGCATCACACATAAGCAACACATATCAACACAAGGATTTAAGGTGGAAACCAAGGTCGAGAGAAAACCAGTGTTATTGTCGTCTTTGTCTTCAATATTTATTATAAAGAAAAATGCTTACAATCGTGTATTGGGATAGAATCATACTATCATGCAGGAACCCACTTGCAGAAGGTTGCAACCTTCTCTCGTTTTCCAGCTGCTACTGGAAGGGAGCTCCAACCCCCTGATCTTGTTTACCGACTACCACTAGAAGGGAGCTATGACCCCTTGCTCTTGTTTACCAGCCACTCCTGGAAGGGAGATAATACCCACTAATCTCGTTTACTAGCAACCACCGAAAGGGAGATACTACCCCCTCACTGAAGGCTCCAACCCTTAACACAACTGCGGACCACGTTTCATCAATTTTCACACTGGATCAAACAGCTTCAATAAAAAAAAACTTATAGGCCTCTTTTCATCAGATTTTCAGACTGGACCCACTCCACTCATTTAAGTCCAAAGAACATACATCAAACTGAAACTCATAATAGTATCAAATATTTCACTGAATCATCAATCAACCAACCAATCACTAATATTTCATCACAATCAACTAGCAACATAAGCAATACTCAAACAACCTAGATCTATAGGAAGACATCATTGACAAACAAAAAAATCACAGTTAAAATGATCAGAAATTTCCTTCATCATTCTGCAATGAAACCCTAGATTCCGTACGCGCTTTTGCTGAAACGAACCTGTGTATATACGCGCTTATACCGAGACGAACCTGTGTATAGATCTGTTAACCTTACGGGACTGTGTAACTCTTTAGAACAATTAATCAGCTCAAATCATACCCTTCACTTCAACAAACATTCATCAGATCATAGATCTAAACATCTCATAAACATATCAAGCAAATACATAGTCATTTCAAGTCTAGAGATCCTGATCCATCATTTTACCATATGTGAATCATTATTTAATATCTATCAATAAACTATAACCCATTCCATGCAGATATACTTCATAGTGAAGTATTCAATCAATAACCATACACATGCACACCTTAACACTATGATCTTCACCTCCTTATATAGTTCGATCCTTAGTCAATACCATGAGCCACAACCACACAAGTTTCGATGGTATTCTTAGACGGAATCAAATAGTCATTACTGCACTCAATATTGTGGGCTAATACCATGGTAGGGACCCCTGGTATCATAAACTGAGTGCGTAAGTACATATGTGACTTTGCTTCTTCGTACGCGCATGTATAAGTGACTTTTCCTCCCCAAAAATGTGAACACACTAATTATGGATGTATACTCAGGTTTCCTTCATAAAACCTGGAAGTATACATGGGTTTCCTTTATCAAACCTGTGTATACATCTTGAAACTTTATATTTATCATTCCTTCATCCCTGACTGGAATATCTTTCTCTGTCACATCTAAACTGACCTGTATATACATCAATTTTACATCTTCAATACATCAAAAGGAAACTCATCAAGTAGGTTGCCATCAAGGCAAACATATTACATCATAATGCCAACACTTTGATCTAAGAAATTTTGGTCCAATATTTAACCACTTGCATGGTTGTGCCTGATTAGCCTTTCTCATGAATTATTGGGCTAATTGAGCGCCTATTAATTATTAAATTCCGATCAATAAATTGCGCAATACATCCAAGGAATATTGATGACCTAATGCATGACCTGTACAATTTTCTAATTATACAACTGATAGTTATCTTCCCTTTAACCCCAATCTCAACTGGGCCTTCCTTAGAGCTAACATCCAACAAATATTTTTTGTGAATTATCAGTTAACTGATTGTTTACTACATGTGAATTAAATCACTGGACCTATCACTAGCTCATCTCTCAGTAAGAACTAGTTAAACCAATTTTAACTCAATTAATTGAGTTAACTAATTACAATTCAAAATAAACTGAAATTGGACCCCCTAAAACTTAGAATGTACTATAAATGCCTCTAGTTTTACCTTCAACTTGAATTGAATGAGCTACCTAAGTCTTCCTGAATCAGTTAACACTTACAAGTTGTCATGTGATGTGGAATTGAAATATACCTCTAATTTAATTGTAGGAATTTACAGGGTAAGTTCCTTAGATCAAACACCAAAGGTCACTACTCACCAACATATCACATATCAGTACACCAGTATTTGACATGCTTAAAACCCTCAAAGAGGGAAACAGTCCACGGCCTGATCCAACGCAACCACTTCAGGCACTTTATTAATGTAAAGAAATAAAATTTACATAATATTCTCTCATAAGCGGTCACCAGACCAATGACCCTCCATGCTCTTTAAATAGAGGTCATGGACCAATCGAGTGTTAAGCCACGGATCAAGTGTTGGTAATACCGAGGAGAGAATGAATCGTCAGATCACTATATATCATGACTATCATATTATAAGTTACAAAAGTACATACTAAAGAAACACACTTTACCTAACTTTAAGCTAGACCAAATTATACTTAACTATTTCCTATGTGTCAGAATATCCTAACATCCTCCCTTAAGAAAAACTTGGGATAGGATTGAAGGTTTTACAAAGGTGACACAATAGGAGAATGAAGGAGGTAGTAGATCCTATCCCCCCTTAATCATAACTTTCCTGAACTCCAAGCATAGATCAAAGTTTGATAAAATTTTCTTTTGTGAGAGCCTTTGTAAAGATATCAACAAATTGATCATTGGTTGAACAATAGTGCACTTCAAGAACACGATTATGAATGAAATTTCTGATGAAGCGTATGTGTAGCTCAATGTGTTTGTTGTGCTGATACTGAACTGGATCTTGTCATAACTGAATGTCACTCTGATTATCATACCAAATTGTAGTTGGATGTTTCTTATGAAGACCAAATTCATATAGGATCTGACAAAGCCACAAGGATTCATTATTGGCTTTAGCAACACCATGATATTTTGCTTCTGTCGAAGAAAGAGAGATGGAAATTTGTTCCCTACAAGACCGTGTAATAGGTCATGAAACAAGAGTGAATATTGTAGAAATTATATAACATATGCATTATATATCCAAATTCTCCTGATCTAACAATATTTATCTTCTTGATAAATACAGAATCCTTCCATTGTTAATCTTTTGCGGAAATTATAAACTCACTTGCAAACACATGAAGCAATAAAAACAATCGCACATAACACAGTTGTGTAACGGGAAAACCTGAAGCTAAAAAATCCAACTATCATATATTATGTATCATGAAGATGATGTAACAATCCCATACAAAGCTTAGTACATCAAGCTCTCAATACAATCAATCATCACACACTAACATGAAGAAATCTGCAAATCCATGCACTAATTTCTTTCCACCTGATAGCCTGCCTCCACTACACAATCCTTGTTGAATAATAGCTCTGAATGAAATCGAATTACACTTTCCTTGACTGTGCAATCCTCATTGGCAACTCCAACGTGTGTGTGATGTAATCAATGCATCACTATAGTCACAACAGATAGTCCATCTCACTCTTTCACCTATCTCTCCACTAGGTCTCCACTGGAACTGACATGCACTGTAGTTAACTGTTGTATTTGTTCAGTTGATTAATGAGTTATTATTTGTGAATTAATTCTCTCCACTCTCACTCATGTATCATTCAATTAGACTAGATACAACTAGCTCAATTGAGTTTAACTCCAATAATTGAGTTAAACTGAATAACAACTCCATGAACTACTCTTCCAACTCTATCATAACTTTGCCACTTCAGTTCTATCTGAGTCCTCCATGCATGAACCACCAGCCAACCCTAGGAATTGCGTAATTCCTTCAGCCCACTAATTTTCCAAATCTGTACACTGAAATAAAGTGCTCCAAGAGAATAAGTTGTTTTTTATTGTCGTATTATTATTAAGAGCTAATAATAACCAACAAACATCTATTTTTAGATCGACGATCTATAAATAGACTTTGCTCAATATTCTAAAAATAGAATTTAATCTATTTTTCCAAATTGACCAACCATTCACAAATAGCATCCTGCAAATTTTGAAATATGATCACCATGTCTAAAAATAGACATAGTCTAAAAATAGACTTGCACCTAACAATAGCCAGCGGGCCCACTTAGTGAAGGTGACTGTTTTTCACTAAGCTCATCATCTTGTGAATCTCAACAAATATATAACCTGTAGTAGAATTTTGATCATTAGGGTCACCAGCCCAATCAGAAAAACCAACCAACAATGGAGATGCTCCTGCACTTTAATGAATCCCAAACTAAAATGTACCTCAAACATATCAAAGTATTCTTTTAGCTGCTTTTCAGTGACTTTCATGAGGTTTTTTCATAAACCGAGCAACAAAACCAGCGGAAAAGGAAAGGTCAGGATGGGTATGGTTTAGATACACAATTTTACCAACAAGTTGACGGTATAAGGTAGCATCAACTTCAAGGGAAGTACAAGTGACTGAAAGCTTGACTCCAGACTGAAAGGGAGAAGGGGTTCGCTTACATTTTTCCATGTGAAAGTGGCGTGGAATATCGCATGCATACTTGGATTGAAAAAGGGTAATGCCTTCTTTGGATTTCAAGACTTGAATATGAATGAAATAATGCAAGTGTCTTAAGTCTATCATTTCAAACTTATTTTTGAGGCTAGACTTCACATGGTTTATATGGTTGGGATCGCTACCATTAAGGATAATATCATCAAAATAAAGAACAAGGATGATTAATGACTTACCCACTTTCTTGGTGTAGACAGTGTTGTCGGAATTACATATATAAAATCCATTATCTAAGAGAAAGCTATCCATTTTGGCATACCAAGCCCGAGGGGCTTGTTTGAGACCATAGAGAGACTTCTTAAGGCAACACACTAGGCGGATAAATCTAGGGGGTTGTTCCATGTAGATTTCTTCATGCAAGTCCCCATGTAAGAAGGTGGATTTAACATCCATTTGATTGGCTTCCCATTTAAAGGAGGCAACAAGGGAAAGAACAAGGCAGATAGAATTCATTTTGGAAACAGGGGAGAAGGTTTTAGTATAGTAAATGCCTTCAACTTGTGAAAATCCTTTAGAAACAAGATGAGCTTTATTTTTATCCACTTTTCCATATAGTCCAAACTTTGTTTTGTAAACCCATTTGCATCTGAGAAGTTTTCTTCCCTTTTTTTATGTAGGTAAATCCTCTCTGCAGACAGAGACAATTCTTCTAGCCCTAGGGTGGATCTAGTAACAAGGAATCATGCTAAGGTGTAGGTTCCTAGATATTCGAATGAAAAAGGATGCGATAAGATAGCCTACATGTGTTCCAACGCTGTTGTCGGCAATCGTAGTGGTGATGAGAACTTCTCGCTCCTGATTCATAAAGTCACAATCCCTTCGCTCATCGCACTTGGACACCTACACAAAGATTAGAAAACGAAAACCAAATCCCACATACTAATTTCATCCAAAATCTACTAGTCAGTCAGAGAAGACTAGCATATTGCATTCGATAAAGACAAAACACAAGACAGGAACTAGACAATAGTCACTTATATTAAAAGGTAGAAATAAGAGATACAACCATGCTCTGATGTTGCGGTCTCCTCTAGCTGGGCTCGGGTGAAGCACGTCTCAAAGCTTCCCAGAGAATTTGAATGGGATAAGGGACCTATCGATGGATTTCTCCTTGTTCTACCTTCTCAATAACTCAGTTATTCAACCATAGCTTAGTCTCTCAAGTTCAACACTTCATCTATAGCTAGTTTAGTTGTATAATTCTCTTTGTTCAGCTAGTTTTCATAAAGAGACATGGCTTGTTTATATAGAGGCAAAGGAGGAGGTTGGGATCCCTAAAAATGTGGGAGGGAGGCCTATCCTTTAGGAGTTTTTCAAGGGAGGTGGAAACTACTAGTTAAAGGAGGAGGCCTGTGGCTGTTTCAGTTCAACCACTCCCAATGACTCATCCCCGAGGTGGTTCGAAAGGAACCTCCACCTCTATTTTTAAAAAACATTTCATAAATTTCTTGGTGCAGGCATTACACTGGGGCAAAGTACCAAGTGGCGCGGGCTTAGTGTAAAATTCCCAGGTCAGCGCGAGGAGATAAAGGGCTACTCGCGCCAAGGCAAAAAGAGGGATTTTTACAGCTGTGCTCAGGGAAATGTGAACAAGAAGAATGTTTCCTTCATCAAAAGGAATGTAAGGATGTAATTTGCAAAGCATGACACTGTGCATTGGTCACAGAAATGACCCTCCAATGTGTGAGTTGGGAATTACAGGGACAGTGAAAAAATGCAGTGTAACACCTTTGGAAGAGGAACAAGATCTAAAGTATAGTTTTCCAATAAGGAATGATATTATTCATTCATAGCTACATCCCAATCTGGATAACCTGAAGCTTCTTCAATGGTATCTGGATCATAATTTTTTGGAACTTGAGCTAATAAATAAGAGGCTATGTTGAACTGAGAACACGTACGACATTGATTTGCAGGGTCACCTGCTACATCCCGATTAGGGAAGAACCATTTTGGAAGTTGCGGAGCTAAAGGAAGATCCCGAGGAGGTTGTTGTTATATCAACCCTCGTCACTCAAATGGGATTAATGACTATTATCTTATTAAGAAATGGTAAGAAAGACTTAAAGGAGTAAGCGGGTTGGTGTGCATGAAAATGCATATAATAAAGGGGGCAGGACGTAGAGTTTTAACTTTGCGGTAAAACCTTACTCAACACAAAGGAGCATATATGTGCAAGACATCTAGACAGAGTGGGACCCGCCCAAGTGCCGAACAATCAAAAGAGGAGAACAACGCTAAGAATTTCCAGGGGTATCAAAGAAGGCTGGGGAGAGTGGAAGCTCAACCCCCTGGAAGCATGAGGTGACGTGATAGCGGTGATGGCCGTGGGCTTAGAGCCACTCCAAGACCCCGTCGGACTACTTAGTGGGCCCTTTCAGGTAACAACTAGCGCAAGTAACACAAGGGTAAGGTAAGTCTTAGGAAACCTGGTACATGACCAGTAACAGTATTTAACCCGGCGCGTGGTATACACCTAACCAAACTTTTATAATCAATAGCTAAATGCCACGCGTCCCAATGTCAACGTCCTTATGACGTCAGCCCTACAATGTTGTCCTAGCCTCGTTTTTCGGGTAATCTAAAGCCGTTTAACCCTGTTCTATGTTCACTGTGGTAAAATACTTTCTTTTACGAGATATTGTATAGCGAAAGTGCAAGCTCCCAGTACCAGGTATACCAAGTCGCTTTCAACTTCCCTGCGTTGTTTTCTCTCAAGAATTTTCGTTACTGCGTAGGTATTTTGTCCCTCTTTCACTGTCTAGTTTCCTTCCACTTTTCATTCTTCATAATGGTCATGGGTAGAATCAAGATTAAGAAGTTGAAGCCCGAAACCCCCCAAGTTCATGAGTCCAAGGCAGCCCCTGGACCTAAGCCATTCACCGACATGCAAGCCCACATTCGAGACCCACAATACCCTTTCCTCATCAGTAGTGTCAAACCTGACATATTTAGGAAACATTTGGAAAATAGGGATAGGTTCAGAGTTGTTTTGTCGGGACTATACCACCAAATTGCTCCGCCCGTCTACCCAGTTGTGGAATTAATATTTTGGCTTAGAAAAGCTTATGATGAGCGCTGAGATATGTTCCTATCAACTCAAGGGAACAAGATATTTAGTATATCTCTTGAGATCATCAGGAAATCCCTATGTTATCCCCCCTATTCAAATTATGTCAGTTTCACTGAAATGTCTTTATCCCGTCATTTTTCCAAGTTACCCTGGAGGCAGCAGAGTGATTTCATCGCTGCTATTTCCGACTCCCGCCTTATAGCTTTCCCATCTTCGGACTCAATGCCTTTGAATACATTCAAGGAAATCCTTCAGCCAACACTTGCTCTCATTGCGGGGTTACTAGGTATAGAGGGGGTCGAGCAAGTCTCGAAGGAATGTGTAGCCCTTTTATGGTTGATGTCACAACCAGATGTTATATTGGATATCCCTGGTTTCTTGGCCTCCACCATCCAAACCTAGTTTCAAGACCTCCCAGCCACAGGCCATTTTCGTTATGCTCCATGGTGTTCTACCTCTTCCTCTTCCAACAGGCTGATAAGTTTGAGGGTTTGGGTTTGGAAAAGGTTTCAAGGATAAATTCTCAACCAAGAACTGTCTTTGAGTGGAATCCTGCAGTGCATCAGTTGGCTAATGGGGTGGGTTATTCAAACTTCTTGAACGAATTCATGACCATAGCCTATACTATTATTCATGACAACCCACCGCCTAGGATTTTTCCTGAGCAGAGGAATTGGCTACAGTTCAGTGAGGAAGAAAACATAGGAGATTAGTACCTCTTTGACAACTACACTGAGATCAGGGTCTATGGTGCAGAGGTTCCCCCTTACAAACTGCCAGTTTTTCCCGCCATGTGGATTTTTGCCTTGGAGTACCTCTGGCAAAACTTGAAGGCTGACCAGCTCCACTTCGTCCCTGCGAAAAAGGGGTTCATTCTTAAAATTCCTACCACCATCGGCCCCTTTATTGTTAACTCAAGGCATGCCCTCCTCATAGTGGAAACCCTGCTCAAGGGTATGGATTTAAGGCAAGGGAAAGCTTGGCCTTATGACCCAAAAGGCATCATCTCTAACAAGAGGAGGAAGATTAAGTCAACTGCATATGCTCACGAAACTAGGCCCTTCATCGAGTGGAGAGCTAATCTTGATACATGGCCTTTGCTTTCACAGATGGAGACTGAGTCATCAACGACAGCGGAAAAAGGGGACACTGCTTCAACATGATAATAAAGAGAGAAACAGGTCGAAGAAGCGGGGGTCACAGGAGAATAGGTAGAGGCGGACACAGGAGAAGGTTCTCAGCTGCCTAAAAGGTAGAAAAAAAATGATGAGGAAGATTCAAGGAAGAGTCGCTGCTCGAAAAAGTGGCACTGCATGGAGAGTCAGACAAAGGAAAAGTAGGTTTTACAGTGAGATATGATGGTCCATCTTCATCTGACTTCTTAGAGGTGTCACAAGTTGTCTCCATTAATAGGGCCGAGGTGGGAGACGAAATAAAGGGAAAAAATAGATCTATGAGAGAGAAGCTTTGGTTTGAATTATCTGGATATGTAGACAAATATCATACTCGGCTTACTACAGAGCTTGATATGGATAAGGAGCAGCTGCTGATGGCCATGACAGAATCAGTTCTAGATCCAGAGGCCGAGACCACCAGCTACAGAGCTCTCGAGGTTGCAGTGAACATGTCACAAGTCCCCCCAATCAACAAATGTAATTTGTTTCTATGTTTCAGCGACATGCTGAAAGACGAGGTCATGAAGCTCTCCCTCACCCTAAGGAAGCTACAAACTAAGTATAACCAAGTGGTTGAGAACCTCAGGATAGAGAAGACTAATGCCCGGGCACTTTCAAATGATTTTCGGAGTCTCCAAGTAGTTGTGAAGGGCAAAGGGAGTGGTAAAGTTGATCCTCAGGGTCATGTTATTTCGGAGTTGCAAAAATAGGTCGCAACTTTGAAACATAAATTGAATATGCCCGGTTTTCAGCATGTGCAAACTGCTAAATTAGCTCAAATAGAGAAAGATAAATCTGACCTCACTGACTCCCTGGCTAAAGAAAAAGAGGAGAGAGCTAAGATCAAGAATGAGATGGCTACCCTCAAGCAAGAGAGAGATGAATTGCAAACAAGATCAGATACACATGTATGTGCTGCTTCCGTTCCGAAGGTTTCTGATACCACTCTTGTGCAGTTAACCAAAATGTAGGCCGAACTTCAAGTGGCAGAGAGACAGGTTCATATTTCCCAACAAAAGATTCAGGAGCTCGAGGCTCAACTTAAGGAGAACGGAAAAATGGTAGCAACCTTATAGAAAGAAGTGGAAGAGGCAAAACAAGAGAAGCTTCAACAAGAAAAGAGTATCAAGGACCTGA